>OU745252.1:21752500-22062500 GCA_916618015.1 Xestia c-nigrum | reverse complement strand
TTTGTGTAATTTATTTCATCAGCCACCTCCTCCTCCTCCACGACCCCCCTACTATTCACTCCATCCATCAGCACAATGTTTTAAGTGTGTTACATTGAGTTCTACCACAAAACATGATTTATAACCTTAAAAAAAAAGTTATTTCCCGGCAATATTTTTTGCGTAAAGTTACTTAGTTTGATATACAGAATGCTTGGTTAACGGCTTTGAAAAATATCAAAGTAGAAGTGACTCAAAATAAAACTAAGAAAGTCCAAGGCATTCATCCGAAAGACATGCCACAAAACTAAATAAAAGTAGTACCTACCTAATTAATCAAAGTTACAATAAAGATACACACATACCTACTCGCTAACTTTTAATGTAAATAAGAGACCGGATGTCAATATTTAAAGTGTTAACTTGCCTCTTCCGGTATACAATAGCGCAGTGTTCGGCTTAGAACTGGATTAGGCAGGCCAATTAGTGAGATTGTCTTATCTGTGAGATAGGCTCGTATTTCTTTAGTGGGATGAAAAAGCGGTGAGATAAAGCTTTGCTCTGTTTGATACGATGGTACTGACGGAGCTACCGCGGCGTAAAATTGTATGGAGTCAAGCTCACAAAATGAGCCATTAATGCGTTAATATTTATCCATGGTGCTAGGCTACTGGGCCTATCCCAGTTGTAAACGTTCCTTTGTGCCTATTGGCCTTGTTTCGTTCTATAAAATAAAAAAATAAATATATATACTTTTCCGATTAATTTCGGTGCGGGATCCAAGACAGTTAAATTCATTCTCTGGGACTTTGTCGTAAATCAGTATCTCGGGGCCTTTCTGGTCGGCACTGTTGATTCTGGCTTTCAGGAGTTACAGTGGTTTGGCAATAGTGCGGCAGGCTTGTCCCACAAAAACAATTGCTCATGCTAAACAGCTTCGCCCGAGAAGAATTAAAGATAGAAAGAAAGAAAACGCATTTATTAGCCCGACAGGACAACACATAAATAAAAAAAACAATAATAAAATGGTAAAATTGTGATTATAACACTAGTTTAAAGTAAACATAATGAGAAAATAAAAAATAATAACGAAATCATAAGAAAAAACAAACAAAATACAAAACAGAATTTGTCCTGTACAAGACCAAAAGGCAAATGTCCCACGAGAACGTAATACCGGGATAAAAAGTGTCCTATGTGTTAATCCAAGTTACAAACTATCTGTGTGCCTAATTATATTCAAATTCGTTCAGTAGGTTTTGGGTGAAAGAGATCCATCTGTCCTCACAAAGAGATGGAACTTGCAACTATTTGATGAAACCTATTGAAAAGATTTGGAAGAGAGCTACACTCAACATTAGGTGGTCAACGGTTGAAGAAGAAGACGAAGAAGATGGATTAGTTATCAAAAATAGTCATGTCACGTTGGTAGAGGCGCCTACAAAGTTGTCCAGTTTTAGAATATTATATCATGGATCACGACCGTCAAGGAGACATCACAAGATGTTGTAATTCAGGGAGTTATTTTTGGACATTGACTCTTCCTAGTATTTAAGGAACTTCCAGTAAATAATAATAAATAAATAAGTATCGCTGGAGATTACACACAGCGCCATCTAGTGCCACATTAACCAAGGCTTGTATCGTGGTCATCAGATGGTTGATATACTACTTATACTTTTTGTTTGTAAATACATATGTACTTATTATACATATAAACATCCATGCTCATCACACAAACATTTGCTCCTACCGGGATTAGAACCCAGGACCCTAAGAATGTAAGGCAGCCTCACTACCGCTACGCTATTCGGGCCGTCAATAGGAGGAAATGAGAACATAAAATGTCAATGTAAATGGGATATCTTCCGTGATTGGTGTTAATAGGAGGAATTTGGTAATAAGAATTGATGTTCGAGACGAATATCCGAAAATGGGATCAGGGCAGAAAAATGACGATGAGTAACTACGATAACAACCAACAAATGGTCACTCCAAAAGCTTGCTCACCTGCACCAAAACTTTAACAATGTATAAATTTATTATCATCAGTCTTCAAACTCAAAAACACACCCTCCCCCTTCAACCTAAAGCTCATAATCCCACCAGCATTCCATACCAAAGATTATCTAAAATTATGATGTCAATATTCTCGTGCCAAGTAATTTGGCGTTGCCAAACGGAACTTAGTTTGCAGATAAGTTATCTGCTAAGTCTTGGATAAGTTAGTTAAGTTGGACAGTACTGTAAAATGGTAACAGAATGGAGTTGTCAATGACTTGAAGTGCGGGGGTGAGAGCACGATATGGTGTGTTGACTGTTGAGATAGTTTCTTACTATGTTAAGTAACTTAGGAAATGTTTGGAATGTAAAAATGATAGAAGAAATAGACTAGAACCATGATTTATGGGAATCTATACTTATAATATTATAAAGCAGAAGAGTTTGTTTGTTTGTTTGTTTGGTTGAACGCGCTAATCTCAGGAACTTCTGGTTCGAATTGAAAAAAAACTTATTGTGTTGGATAGTCTATTTATCGAGAAAGGCTATAGGCTATATAACATCACGCTACGACCATTAGGAGCGGAGCAGGAATGAAAAATGTTGCAAAAACGGGGATTTTGTTTCCTTTCGTTTTTCTCTCTAATGTGACGCAGACGAAGTTGCGTGGGTCAGCTTGTCAAAAATAAAAAAGGAATATTTGGAGAAGATTTAGTAAACATAACTGCCTAATTTTATTGTTTTGCAGCACATGAGGTCTGGAATTCGATTACCACACAGGACAAAGCGTTACTGGGTTTTCCCAGTAGACATTTTTTGTAGCAAGCCGAAATCTGATTTAAGTGCGGTTGGTTGCAAAAGACTCGCACATTGTACCTGTTAATATCTGGCAAAGCCCAGGAATGATATAAGTTAGAATAACCACTGCCTCACTCTTTAAGCTTCAAGCAGTTATAAGAGGTAAAAAACCAAGCTAGCAAAATACTTAGTAGTCTCCAAATTCAAAAAGCTGTTACAGAGAATCAAACAACACTACCTTTCGCCATAAACACAATCAAGATCATCACCAATCACCGTTCCTTACCGAACAACCTTACCGAGCAACCAAAACGAATTAACAACCAACTTTATAGCACTCAATTAAGACGAACGCACGATTTTCAAATAATTCTCGAAAGTTCCCATCAATATATGTCCATACATTACGGAGGCTTCTGCTCTATATACAAGCCAGTAAGTTAAAGGCGGGTTCTAATCACGGCATCTTCTCGACGTCATCGATCGCGACTACGGAGCAGTAATATATTTTAATTAACAACGTCGGGTCGTGGGCGCGCGTGATTGAGGGCCGTCAGCGCGACAAAAAAGACGCAGCGAGACCGAACCTTAACGAGACAGTTCTAATTTCAAATATATTTGTGATTCTTTTAGTGTGGAGTTATTTTACGCACGTTTTTGCAGTGTGGCTCGAAGTGTTGAAAAAATAGGAATCAAATCTAGATATTAGACGTAATAATATTGTTGTCATAAAAGTGTAAAGTCGTTTGTTGCAAAATTTCTAGTTAAATTAGACCAGCTCTTCTAGAAAGACTCATCTTGATACCTTGAAATGAAGTGTCTACGATAATATTAGTCAATTGAATAGTAAAACACTATAAATCAAATCAAATGATAACATTGGAGCACAGGTTTAGTTACATTCAGTCTCCCCAAGGACCAAAAGCAATAAGAAAGCAATTTATAAAAGTAAAACCATGTCAAAATAAGGAATACCGTTACAAGGATGCCATAACACTGTTTACACTTTTGTCAAAGCAACACTTTTTCAAAAACAAAAAACGAACAGAAAACTGGTTACAATATAACAGTTTTTGTAGTCAAAGAGCTAAGAACATGTTATAATTTATGTCGTATTGCTATCTTCAAACTGAATATGTTATTGCTTTTATCGCTTATAAGCGCCTGCGGCGGTATCTACACTTCTGTTGGTTATGCTTTAAACTTGCAACAATAATGGTTAATCGTAACTGTGCGTAAGTTGTTTGCTGGCTCTTTGACTATATTATTTTGAGATGTATTCTTGGCACATTAAGGTTCATCTTAGAGTGTAGAAGTCATTTATTGCATATTTGTGTGATATCTGGAATTAATTCTTTAAACCAGAGCAGCCTCTTTTTCTCTGAAAACATTTTTAAATCTTTTGAAATTAACCAATTACTCCTCTGTCTCAAAACTTGTGTAAATCAATAAAACGATGGGCGGTAATAGAATATTTTAACCTTTTCCTCAGTTTTAAATTCCACCATATAACCAAGTAGGTAAGTACTCAAATAACCAGATAACTCCTTGAAAAGCCATAAAAACTAATTAAACAGCTATAAAACTTTAATCAAATTAACATAAAGCCATTGAAACAGTAGCATTTGAACCAGACATACGGAGTGTGGGTACAAAACAGCTGATCAATGACGCAAGTCTAAGCATGCGCGGTGCAAACAAATGCGAAGCGCCAACAATGAACTTTGTAAGAATTATTGTTTGAATGAAATTGTGGCTTTAGTCAGAGAAGGGAAACTTCTTTCAACTTTCAGAAAAGGCAGTGGTAAAAAACAGTGCGTGTTACCGGGCTGTGAATGTGGATGAAAATGCAGATCATATGGTAAGTTCGAAGGCGTTTCGAAACATGACACCAGATTTTAAGCTATACAGACCAAACTCAGTACTCATGACTTTAAAACTGAGCTTTATTAAGACACGGAAACAAAATGACAGCTACCTATCTCTTCACATAATTCAAAATAGCTACCTATAAACATTAAATTAGGGCTCCTCGTTGACAACAAGAACGCATATACAAGATTAACGGCCTTACAGACAATAAAGCAATTAATAACACGCAGCAACCGAAGGGTAATCAGCATTAAAGTTAGCATACTAGAACTATTAGAGGCAAACACATAAACCCGTAAATGTCAGAATTAACTTCTGAACAAGGATCTCCTAACTACTGTGAACGATTCGTGACGTAATAGGGTAGATATTATTGTTATAAACATAGAAGGTAATTATGAAAATGAAGTTTCGAATATGACTGTGGATATAGATGACTATAAGGATAGAAAAAGACTCAACGAAGAAGGCAAGGATTACTGCCTGAAGGATACTAATGATACTGAGATTACTAATGATGGAGGATGTATCTGTGCTGACTCCAGAAACACAAAGATAAAGGCAAGAGCCATCAATTTAGCGCCACTTATCCGCCAGGCATATGACCAGCTGTGGAAGTCTTTTAGCTGAATTAAAGGTGATGATGATGATGATGAAAGACAGGATAAGTAGAGATTCAAAAATGATGATTTCCGATGTTATAAAAAATACGCTAATTCTAATACCACTACACATTCTATCCCAAAACATTCCAAAACACATGAAGCAATAACTAAAAATAAATCAGCACTAAATTTAAAAGTCTTTGCAAATAATACGTTTCAAGATTTAATACAGCAAGTCTAACTAAATGTTACCATTCCGCTGGAACATACGCTTAACCAACTGCAAAAAGGGAGGAAAGACAAAGCGGTGGACTGCAAAAGGTGTATTTATGATTTCACAGTATCTCGGCCCGTCATCGCTTGTTGCCAGGATTTGTATTAAAGGGATGTGCGTGTGTTTGGATGCGTGGTTTAATGTTTTGTGAAATGCAAAGAATGTAGATGGAAACATTTCAGAGACTGGGGCTTCGAGAATATTTTGGTGAGATAGAGTTGGGATTTTTGAAAAGGTTAACTAAAACACACAGCAAAATAGAATTCTTATTAAGAAAGACGGTAGAAAATGCGTTTGTAGACTATTTTTGTTATGTTTGAAATAAAGAAATGGCATAAATAATGCCATTTTGTATTCATTTTGTAGCATTTGACCAGAATCAGTAGAAGAATTCATATCTACAAAAACAAACCATAATTTGTATAAAATCGGTGTTCTTCTGTCTCGTAAAACTGCATAAGAACCATAATTACCAGTCAATGATTACATTCAACAATCCAATACTAACAAATTATTCAAATCCACTCACGCGAAGATAGTTCATATTAGCATAACTCTCAATTTCTAAAAACAATGCCGCATCCATTTTGTTTTCATTCGTGTTTTGTATTAGCATAGAGAGCGTAGGCACGAGCGAAGCAAGGCGGAACACCTAGTATAGGTACTTGTTTATGTTACAGGCATAATGTGTAGAACGAATATTTGTGAAATTCCTAGATTCATCGCTGATTGGTTCAGCAGACATGATTTTCAAAAGTTCGCATGGAACAATCGAAGTTTGTAAGTATAGGCTGAGAAAATTATTAGGTGTCAAAGTACAGTACTGTAAAGATCATTTGGAGTTACGACATGATGGACCGATATTGAACAAGAAGATGACATAATGATAGGTTCACCTCCCATAACATTAGAACCTAATATCGTCATCTGAAGAGTAGGTGTGCGAAAGTATTAAGAAGACCCAAGAGCTTATAAAGGAAATAAGATGTGCCATTATGCTTACTGACCCAGAGGTTAAAGAATCCGCTGTTTGTGGAAGAACTCACAGTTTCAAAGCAGACAATGAACAATAATGCAGTAAACAAATTCACGTTGTTAGTAGCTAGAAAGTTGCACGAAGACATGATGAAGGAAAACATCATACGGACATCACTAGCCCACACTGAGCAAGCGTGGTGATTAATACTAGTTCGTCCAAGTTCGAAAAGGCCTTTGCCCCGCAGTGGGACTGTAACAGACCGCTTCAGAATGCTCCCTTAAGCTTGTCGGTTATATAAACAAGCCTGACCCTAACAATGCGTCGACGCAACTGATTCCATTAGCGATAAAAGTTTTGCAAGAATTGAAAACGCTTCACACGATATTACTGCTTATAAGTTTACTGTAACCTGTATTTGAAGGAAAGTGATTTGTGATATTGGCTCTGAATTCGATTAACTGCCATCTGGCTACCAATTTTGTTTTTTTTTTTATAAGATTGATGTCTTCCTTGTGCATTCGAAAAAGGAGCGCCAAATCGTGACCAATAGAAGGAATGGAGGGACGTCTTGACCCAGTAGTGATGCAGTACAAGCTTAGTTATACTAGTTGTTTTCCAAAAACATCAATGATCAACTTTATCTGCTACAAGCATACAGATATACATTATTCTATGTCTATTAGCTACATTGTAACATTTACAGATTGAAATGGTGTTAAGTGTTTTACAATAAGAATGTTAAAGCTACCATGAGATTATGCCAGCCGTGATGCTGAAATATTTGCTTGGTTTCTTATTGTGTTTAATATCGATTGTACTTTTCATCGGTGCAACATATAATCGATTGGCGAAATCGAAAGTTGAGGTGGTAGTCAAATCAATATTGGCTATATGTCTGCAAGTAGACACACAGCTGTATAAAGACATTTTGGAGTATGGCAAAAAGACGGAAAAAAGTTAGCCATTTTATTCTTCTAACACAATTTCACAATTATTCACAAACAGCGTCCTCTATTATCTTTATCCCAACCAAAAGATTCAAGTAGCACTAACATAACGCCTGTAGCATAGGCATAAACCTAGCCTCATCATTTATGTCTAGACTTTTCCCAATTACGTTTGGTTAACTGGCCACTGTCACCTAACCAGATGTGGTAAATATCACCAACCAGTTAACAGCCCCTACAAATTTATTCTAGCGCTCGTAAACAACTGCTTTGACCGGATTCGCAAATTGATGGCGCAAGAGTGCCTACACGTCCTATTTTAACACCTGCGGGGCTGACCCAGTGTTGAAACAGTGACTACTCCCAATTACGCTGGGACGAACTTGCTAGATGTGGTAAAAGTCACTAATACAAATAAATATATTCTAGCAAGCAGTGTACTAAATCTGATTTAAAACTGGCTAACCGAAAGACTACTCGTAGTCTAAACTATAAAGTGTGAGATAAAGAAAGACAAATCGATGAATATACTTTTTTGGGCGCTAAAAAGATGCTTTACAAAAGGTGACACGTTGTTATTGTCACTAAAAGCAATATCTCTACACAATCTTTGAGGGGAAAACTGGGTTGTGGAGGTCAGATAGGCAGTCGCTCCATGTAAAATACTGGTATTCAGCTGCATCCGGTTAGACTTGAAGCCGACCCTAACATAGTTGGGAAAAGGCTAGGCAGATGATGATGTTGAATCTTTGAGGGGAAAAATTAAAGGCAAAATAATAAAACATGTGAGAAAGAGAGCAAACGAACATCAATGAAGTAAGGATATTATTGAAAATTAAGTATGGATCCGAAAGAAGTTTTGCGCAACTCCTAGTAGTAACTATAAACTTCAACATTACCACCAAATATGACCATACTCATATACCAGCAGGTTCTCAGTATTTTTCAATTACTCCCTCTAAGTCCATTTTAATTGAGCACGTATATCGAAGAATGCTTCTAAAAGCAATTCTAAATCTTTTTTAATTAGATCTCTTTTTATCTGATAATTGATTAGATAGGTAATTGAAAGTGGAATTTATATCGGTAAAAGAGTTTGTACAGGTTTGTCTAACTATGTAAGAACTGAAGCAATGGATTAAATAGACCAGGCTAGAAACGGAAAAAACGGGGCGATGAGGAAATGAAAAACCACAAGAGAGCCGCAACATAAGGTCGAATTTACTGTGGCGAATAATTATGATCAACTGTTACTTTAAGCCCATATAATGGAATGGAATTATTGTTAAAGCAAGTCAAAATGAAAAACTATTTCTGCAAAAAAAAACGTTACGACAATATTCCAATCCCAACATGTAAAAACATAAAACAAAACTGTAGAAACTTAAATAATCAAATCCTGTTCTAATGCTTTGAAAGAATCCTTATAAAATCACTTACAAATCCAGAATTTGTTCAAATCAACTAATCTGAAAACAGCAATGATAGTGTTAGCTTCTTCAAACATTTTGTAATAATTATAAAATCAAATCTAACACTTAAATTATTAAATTAAATACCAATAGATCTAAAACGAAAGCTAAACACTACAACAGAGCTGGCGTTTGAACAATTAATATTTGAACATGTAACGACTTGGCACAACACTCCGCTGGCAGTTTTGAGAAGGGCTACATAAATCATAATACTAGAGATAATTCTGCACTAAGCATGGTTAAAGTATTTGCTTATATATTTTTGAAGTAGATGTTACAAGCACTGAATTAAACATAGATGAAGATGAGGATGACGTAAAAGTGAAAAGAAGACCAAAAGAACGAAGAATATCCAGGAATATTTTAATGCATTTAAATCCTGTGCATGAATTCAAGATAACTGACATAAACACAGGACAGGATACAGAACAACAAGCAGCACGAGACCTTCCTTTTAAAGATTTCGGTTTATCAAACTGTGAAGGAAAACATCGTGAGGAAACGCATGGCATGTCCTCGAAGTGAACCAACATTTTTATGACATTTGACATCTACCAACCCGCACCGGGCCCGCGTGCTGTATTGTAGCCTATTTCTTCTAATAGAGAGTCCTGTGTCTCAGCAATGGGGACGTTAAAAGCTGATTATGCTTATGCGTATGCAACAGCGATTCCGAACGCTATTCCTCTAATGATGATGAACAAGGACCTGTGATGACTTTTACAGATAAGCTTAAGATCGACCTTGCAAATCCACCAGTAGCAAAAACACACAATTAATTTAAAATTAAATTTACCAAGACACACAGACACGCAGCTTCACGCTCACATTAAGGGCACAAGACAGTCAATCGACCTTCACCCGTCAAATTATACGCACAGCCCACTTACGTTATTGACAAATTAAATTTATAGTTAAGCGTTGTGCAAGCGCAAGTAATTGTTGTAATGTCTATTCTGACCCTTGTTACAGATTGAAGTTATTTCGATTTGAACGAAAAACCACTCTGTGCTAGTATAAATGAAGCTGATTTTCAAACGGATGACACTTCTGAAAAGGTCACAAAAATATTTGCATTTGTAGCACAAACTGGACTCTAAGTGTGATTGCAAAAGTTGCTTTTCTAAAAGCACGTGTTTGGAACCTAAATCGCGAATGAAGTTTAAGTTCTATACTGGAGTTGGACGCTATTTGTATCGCTACATAAGCTCTTGTACCCTATTTGTTATCTGTCAGATAGCTGGATAAGTAATTGACAAGACGTCAGTTTTAGTAATTGAATATTTGCATCAATCTGGCAGGTTAAGTTAAGCTGAGTATATCAGGTTAATTGCAGAATTCTTTGATAGAGATGGATTATACTTTGATAAAGATCAATTGATAAGTAATGCAGATAAACTTTATCTATTAGTACAAGAAGTATCAAAAGACCTGTATGAAGCAGTGGATGCCTTCAAAATAACGATTGATAACAAATTGGATTAAATACCTGGTTTAGCTTGAGACATACATCTATTTTTGTATTAGCAAATAATTCTACAGGCATAAACTAAGTTCCCAAGCAAATTATAATTGTTTAAAATAATCATACTATTCATATTACTACATAAAATCCTGTAAAGTTATGTGAAATTTGCCAATCGAATAATTCTATGGCATTAATCGAATATTATAATCGGTATGTTTGCAAACAATTGTTGAATTTGTACTGCTTACAGTGGAATTTATTACTTTGGTTGTCCTTGCGAACCAAACCACATAAATTTGATTAGGTGCGTTTAACTTTGAACTGTGCCACCAAGTAGTAGAGTAGAGTTTTCAATGATATTGAATAATAATCACTCCGACTGGTTCCTTTATTATGATTTTCAAGTCTAGGAGAGGCGACTACTTATAGACGACCTTTAAGAGAAACTTGACTTTCGCAATGATGATAAAATAATAATAGATGTCGACTTGTATGTTTTTAATCTTATTGAATGTTCAGCTAATGTTATGCTATGTCAAGATGGCTTCTTGATATCTGCTGACTAGAGTCACAAGAATGAAGATTTCTATACGAAAGAATCTAATATGGATTGGGACGCAGCAATACAACGTGGACTTATAAAACATTGGATGGGCATGGAAATTTCAATTTCTATAATGAATATAAAATGTTAAACCAAACAAACACTTCGTAGAATTCGACTAATTGTTACAATAGTTAATTTAGTCTGTTAACCCGAAGTTTAAACTGTTCTAATTCTACATTGCTAAGATAAAGTTATTATAAATTCAAATACAGTTACCGCATTGTTATCAGTAGTAGTTAACTTAACAGTTAAGTTATAAATGCATTATATTGTATGCGTGGGAAATGTCAAGAATTTAACTTTGGACTTAACAAGGCTCTATAATCGGCCGAGTGGCATTGTGGCTTTAGTCAATAGGTTAATGATCTGTCATTATAATAACATACCCATTACGTGTATTGACGACTTTGAAGTGGTTAGACTGAAGAATATTGTCTTTGAAGAATGGATCAATAGAAATATTATTAGGGTTCTGTGTCCTAAGATTCAGCAACAAATAGACGTAGATGATCTTGGTAAACAAAAACCCCTGTGAAACTGGACAGTAGGTATTACAAGTTCGGAATTGTTGGAGACCAATCAAAGAACATGGAATTTTTTAAAGAAACTCAACTAAAAAAGTACACTGAAACAATTACATAGTAATTGGAAAACTAAAAAAGGATATGAAGATAAAAAAGTTGAAAGCTTTTAAAAACAGAAGAAGAAAAACGTATAAATTTGCAGAGTTCATTACACAGTTGTACAAAATATGTTGAAATTTACAAAATGCAAGTAACGCCCTATGAAATAGAGTAATTACAGTCCAAATAAACTTTCACTGTACAGAAAGATGTTTCGATACCGTTCGAGAGGCTGCGTCGTGTGCGCTAAAGGCTGAATAATCGAGATGAGAGATAGCAGACACGTTGATCTTACTATCAGTGGCCTATATTCGGGAACAGTGGATGTTAAAGTTGCCAGTTACTGGGTAATTGAATATAGTGAAGTAATGGCTGGAGAGAGAGGGAGAGAAACAGACAAGAACAGACTGTTGCATACTGATGATGATGCTGAGAAAAATAATAGTTACCAAGTAATTGATGAAAGGTTCGCTACTTAAGTTAAAAAGCAGAAATAATTTGTAAGATCATCAATAAAACACCCAGCCTGCACACCCTATAAAAATATTTAAGAAGGATGCTTAGAAAAATATATTAGAAGTCACCATCATAACTGATAAAACCAAATTATAAATACTACATCAGTAACTGTCACAACCAAAAGCTATACCAAATCCAACTCGCAAAGCAACCCGTCTCATTGACAAACTAAAAGTCAAAACACGATCAAATAAATCACAAGAACTTTGAGATCCATTGACCAAGCGAGCAATTCACAATAATTGAACTCAGGGGTCAGCAGAGATAGTGATCTACCCACCGGAGGCTCGCTATCGATTGTAATAATTAATTCTAGCCATGATACGGCTACTTGAAGCTGAGCTATTCAAATTCGCGGTAAATATATCAGATAAAGTCAAAAGTTCCCATGTAAGGTAATTGTGAGTGAAGTTGTAAGGAAAGTGAGTTCGGTTGGTCCTGTTTGGTTCGACTTATCTAGATGTTTTGGAGGAATTTGCCAATTGAACAAACTGCGTTGCGGAGAAAGAGAGAGGATAGTTTTGGCTCCAATTTTCAATAGTATAAGTAGTATGTGAGTGATTTAGAAAATACTTGAACTTGGAACATAGCTGCAAATATTTATCAATTTGGTGCACCTGGCAGATACAAATCAATTGATGTGGGTGAACATATTGTAAAGAATGCTGCTGCATCTCATGTTGACAGAATAGATCTAGTACTTCAGGAGCAAATAGGGTCGTAGCAGGTGGCGGTCGGTGTGTTGTGGTTTTGCCTACGCTTTTGGGAAAAAGACGTATGTAATACTTCCTTAACTAAATACTGAGTAGAGTACTACACTAGTATCAACATTCAAACTATATTCCTTTCCAAACAGAACAAAACCACCGATAAGTATCAAAACTATTGTATCTGCATTAGAAACGATTCATGCCGTAATTATACGAAACTATCCCATAACACGGCGTATTAAAGGTCAAAGTTGCATAAATTACGGGTCACTAGCTCTTCGGGCCGTGCAACCCAATTACCTATATACCTTAGTTGTTTATGCTAGATGACAGGTAGATTTACTTTCATTAGAAATCAACAATGGATATTATCTTTCGCAATGTTTATTTGGCCTAGTGAAATAATAACATTGAGCAAACGCCGTGTCTGGCAAAGGAGGAAAGGAGCATTCAAGAATGGTAGCAGGTGCTGTTTAGCAGTTTTTGCATTCCCCATGTCCCCCATGGAAAACAGGTGTTAGTATGCATGTGAAAACAAAGGTAAGAAAGAACATAGTAGAACAAATGTGGGAAATTGAGACGCTGATAAATCTCCTGCAGGTAAAAGAAACAAATCACCAGTAGGTATGCCTATAGGATGACTAAGACAAGCAGCAGCCTTGTCAGAGGTCAATTTTTTCTTGACAATGATGTTGATGACAAGAAAACCCTAAAACTGATAATCATCAAATCACTGCAATATTTATAGAA
This sequence comes from Xestia c-nigrum, assembly GCA_916618015.1. Classification (NCBI taxonomy): domain Eukaryota; kingdom Metazoa; phylum Arthropoda; class Insecta; order Lepidoptera; family Noctuidae; genus Xestia; species Xestia c-nigrum. The sequence continues at coordinate 22,048,893 of OU745252.1, read as the reverse complement.
ATGGCCGTCAATGATCATTTGCTTTATACCAAAGTTCCCAATACTACAAAAACCAAAAGAAAACTGCCTAACAAACCTACAAACCTGATTTTACTTCCCCATCTTTTAATAAACGAAACCCAACATTGTGTAGAAGCGCATCAAATACTTTAATCTATGGGATCCACTATCGTACCACAAAAACAATATCATGTCGAGCAGTCAACATGGGCCTTAATTACAAACCTCAAACCCAAACCCAGGAGAAATCAAACCGTATCTTGAAAGCAGAAGGTTGAAACTCCAATGGGATGGTGTAGTACCACCGTAATAAGCTTTCTAAAAAAAATGATTCGACCGGTGTAACATGGAATGTGGATCGTTCGTGAGAGGGCACTAAAATCCAAATGTGCAGCTAATGCTGGGTGTTATGAAAAATTTTAGGAAACGCATGTGTTTTTGGAAGGGTTAGGATTGTAATTTGGGTGATCTATAATTTGGATTTTGAAATAGGGAGAATAAAGGTGTAATAAGGAAAGAATTGCATGAGCTTCTACTTTTTTTAGGACATCATTAAAAACGGAAGGAGACCCTTCTTTTTTGGAAACCAATATACTTCGTCTTGCTCCCCTTGTTCTAGTTTATTTGGGTTGGTTCATGATTTCCTCTGTCAGTCTGTCATTTTTATATCTTTTGTCTTTTGTTTAATTCCTTTAATTAATTCCTCACATAATCTATCCATATGCCTTACTAAGTCCAAATATTAAGGTTAACTAAATACAATCGTGGGGCGAGATAGACAGACGACATAGTTGCCGTCGGGGGAGAAACCTGGATGGCACAGGACCGTGGAGATTGGCACAAGAAAAGAGAGGACTATACCCAGCAGTGGGTTAGCTCGGACTATGGATGATGATGATGAACTACAATCGTATGCTCAAATTGAAAATATCACCAATAATGAAACATCGATCCGTGTCTACAGACTCCTATGGCGTTACTCTACCAGTTCTAGCTTGGTAATTTACACAAAAATGTCTCCACAAAAAAGAGTCCTTCATAATAAGGTTTTAAAAAACGTTTTTCCCAACATTGCTAACCAATGAGTGATGGTATTTATATAGTATTGGACGCTAAACTGTAGTGAAACATGTTTACTGTACAGTACGCATTTAAATTGGCTTATTTCTAGTTATTTTTATTTGTCAGTCCAGTCAGCGCAAGCGCCGCGCACTGACGTGTATCGGTACTCGCGCAAAAATGCCGTCTGTTTTAAAATGTAACAGTTGCAATATTGTTGTTGACGAGTTGTTGTGTTTTGTGCAAAACAAGTATGGAGTTATGGACGAGGAGAGTATGTGCCGAATCTGTATTACGTCGTTTACGGCGGAGGAGATTGTGAAATCTAAAAAATTGCTATTTCAATCTGTACCTACGGATAAACGAAAAATAAACAGAAGAAAGGACGGGAAGGAGCAAAGAGACGTTGAGGATATTATTTCTCTGTTTAAATCGACAGATCCAGAATTGATTCCGATGTTCGTCGCCTGGGATCTGAATAAACTGCCACCAGTAACTTTCGACCATGTCGATGTTACTAGTCTTCTGAAAGATATTTTGAAGCTGAAAACGGGCCTGGAAGAAGTGAAATCACGGTATGCAACTTTAGAACACGTCGAGGATATCAAGAAAACCATTATGATCATCAAAGAAGACCAAGTTACGAAGGTACCCACTCATGAGAGCACAGATGTTTTTAATGTGAATAATCGACGAGGCGCGTATTTCGACAGTGGGCCAATGGAATTACTTGATGACTCGAGACTGCACAATGAGATTCAGTCGACAATAGAAGCTGTGTCTACTGAATCCAACATAAAAGGAAGCACGGATATTCCTAGCTTGCGAGAACGAGCACTATTCGATGATGGTGAAGGTACATCGCACGAAGTGAGTCATTCTCAAATTCCAACGATATCTATGATGCAAACCGGTTCTGAGGCGGCCGCCGTTAGTCAGCTGTTAAATTCGTCAACATTAGCGACGGTGCAAACTACTCCGAACTGTGAAGCGAAATCGAGAAGCACAATGGCGGAAATTGTCAAGGAAGGAGAATGGAAAATCGTGGAAAAACGCAAACGAAAAGTAATTAATAACTATCGGTACACTGGTAAAACGGGACGAGCTAGTTTGGACTTAAAGGAAAAGTTTAAGGCAGCGGAGTCTAAAGTCCCAGTTTTCATCACTAATGTGCATAAAGATGTGACAGAGGTAGACATTAAGAACTACATAAAGAAAAATACCTTGGAAACCGTGGAGCTACAACAAATACAAATCAAGGACAAAAGGAAGGAACATAATGCTTATAAGTTATATGTTTCTCGGAACAAAGTACATATGTTTCTTGATGAGAACTTGTGGCCAGTGGGTATAATCTTTCGTCGTTTTGTACCTACGAATCGTATAATAATAGAACGAGGTGCGGTGGAGAAAACTTGTTCGAATAACGAGAATAAAAGTCAAACATAATGGATAATAAGCAACACACATGTACCATAACAAGTTTTAACTGTAAAAATGTAAAACGATCGATTGACAACATCAGAGATCTATGTAGTATATCTGATATCATAGCTCTTCAGGAGACATGGTTGTTGCCGCATGACATATCGTTCCTGCATAGCATTTCCACTGAATTTGAGTGTACTGGAACCTCAGCGGTGAATACCTCTGCTGGACTGCTACGTGGAAGACCACACGGAGGAACGGCGCTGCTATGGCGCAAGCGTTCCTTTACGTCGGTTACGATTCTACAATGTGATAACCCACGGTTATGTGCCATCAAAATAAACGCGTGTGATAAATCTATTGTGGTAGTGAGTGTGTATATGCCAACAGATTGTGTGGACAATTTACCGGACTTCACGCAATGTGTAAGTACTTTAAACACCTTAATAGAGAATAGTGATACTGAGACAGTCTATATGTTAGGTGACTTTAATGCGCATCCCGGTGAACCTTTTTGTGACGAACTGCTTAGCTTTTGTGCAGAGCAGGAGTGGATTTGCGCTGACATACAGATGTTAGGCATGCAGTCTGGAGCCTATACCTACGTGAGTGAGGCTCACGGTAGTAGACGTTGGCTAGACCACTGCGTGGTTACGAAATCAGCTTGGAATTGTATTTCTAATATTTATGTTAAATATGATGTGTATTGGTCGGATCATTATCCTTTAATTATTGAATGTAATTTAGAATCCATTAAGCCAAAGAAATGTTTTAAAGAATGCTATTTAATTAATAAAAATATTTTATGGGGCCAAAGAAATTCGACGCAAATTAAAAACTATAATAAAAAATGTAATGAATTATTGAGATTAATTGACTTCCCTAGTGATTTATGTAAATGTTGTGATAAATGTTGTAATGATGTAGAACATAAGAAAATATTAGACCAATTGTACTGTGATATTATTAGTGCGCTCTGTAGGGCTTCTGAGTGTGGTTGCGAGGGTAGGACAGGTCGTAAGAAAGGTCGTGTAATGGGGTGGAATAAGCACGTCAGTAAGGCTCATGGGGAAGCCAGGCTTAGGTTTCGGACATGGGTACTTTGTAGAAGACCTTCCTCTGGTCAGGTGTATGATGATATGGTACAAAGTCGGAAAGCTTTTAAATCTAAACTCAAGTGGTGCCAGCAACACCAGGAACAGATTAAAATGGACATGATTGCGTCTCACCATTCGAGAAATGATTTTAGGAGTTTTTGGAAGTGTACCAAGGGACTGAATCATGGGTCAGGCTTGTCCACTAGCATTGAGGGTGTGACGGACACTAAAACTATTGCAAACCTGTTTAGAGATCATTTTTCTGTGAAGCCGTCTCTGAGTTCTGTTGATTCGACGTTCGATGCTAGGGCAGTCGAGGGGGAGGAGTACACGCTAAAGTTCAATGCAAAACAAGTTGCTCGTTTCATTCAAGGCATGAAGCGTGGAAAATCACCTGGCTACGATGGCCTTAGCATCGAACATCTTCAACATGCTGGGCCTCATCTGTCGCGCGTGCTAGCAATGTTTTTTACTCTCTGTGTGTCACACTCTTACTTGCCGCCTCAAATGACAAAGACCGAGGTCGTTCCCATATTAAAGGCGAAAAGTGGAGACATATCTGCGTTGTCCAATTACAGGCCCATTTCTTTAGCAACAGTGATCTCGAAAGTCCTTGATGGTTTGCTTAGCATGCAATTGGATCAATACCTGCAATTGCACGATGCACAGTTTGGGTTCAGGCCTGGGCTGTCGACCGAGAGTGCTATTCTAAGCCTAAAGCATACCGTCCAATATTACACATCAAGGAAGACTCCAATATATGCGTGTTTCCTGGATCTTTCACGGGCTTTTGATTTAGTAAATTATGAAATCCTGTGGAAGAAACTAGAGGGGGCCAATGTACCTAGGGATCTTATACGTATATTTAGAAGCTGGTACTTGGGTCAGCTTAATACAGTTAGATGGGGTGATGCCAGGTCGGACGTGTATGGGCTACAATGTGGGGTTAGACAGGGCGGGTTGACCTCACCAAAGTTTTTTAATTTGTACATAAATACCCTGATTGGCGAGCTGAGCAGCATGCGTGTTGGATGTCGAATAGACGGCGTCAGCGTCAATAATTTAAGTTACGCAGACGACATGGTGCTGCTGAGTCCGTCAATCAGTGGTTTGAGGGACTTATTGAGGGTATGTGAACGGTATGCGGCAGATCACTGTCTGAAATACAATGCCTGTAAGAGTGAGCTGATGGTTTTTAAGTCTGGTACCAAGTGTCCATCGTATGTACCCACAGTCTCACTTAATGGTACACCTCTCAAAAGGGTGGAAATGTTTAAATACCTTGGACACTTGATAACAGAGGATTTACGCGATGATCGGGATATTGAACGGGAGCGTAGAGCATTGGCGATAAGAGCGAATATGATCTCCAGTAGATTCAATCGGTGTACAGCTCAAGTAAAAGTTACACTTTTTCGAGCCTATTGTACATCGCTATACACCTGCAATCTCTGGAGTAACTATACGCAAAGATCGTTCAATGCTTTACGCGTCCAATACAATAATGCGTTTAGGGTGTTGTTACGGTTGCCCCGGGCATGCAGCGCATCAGGGATGTTTGCGGATGCACAGGTAGACGGTTTCCATGCCATCTTGCGCAAGCGGTGCGCCGCCTTGCGCTGCAGAGTCCGCGCCAGCCCGAACAGCATTCTGGCAATGTTTAGTGACAGACTGGACAGTCGGTTTCATAAGTTTTGGAGCAACCTACATTTAAGCCTAAATACTAACGTAGCTAAGTAAGTTCTGTATTTTTACTAACATTGTGATTTAATATAATTTTGTGTTTGTGGATTATTATGATTGTACTTATATGGATATTGTGAAATCTGAATTAAATGAATTTATTTTTTTTTTTATTTATTTATAGGTAGGCTTTTTTTTCAGTGTAGTATAGAGTGTTCATGTTGAATACGTTTTAACGAGAGAAACTTAAAATCTAGCACAATATACGATTATTGACTGTTTTATGTCTATTTAACTGTATCGTTGGTCTAGTAATAGTAAGAATGACTATTGAAGGTGAGGTCCTGGGTTCAATTCTGTGGTCGAGAAAAGTGTTATTGGTTTTATCATTAGGAATTTCTCAATAGCAGCCACGGAGTCTAGATTTGTGCTCGGTTGATGGAATTAGGCTCGCACCCTATTAGATTGGACTTCAATTGTGAAATAAGGGTGTGCTATAGCTAAACCCTTCTGAAATAACAGGCGTGAATTGTTATGCTATCTTATCTACCAAAACAACGCCTAACCAACCAAAAGATTTCCAACATTTTCACACACATACTTTAGCATAGAACTGCCTTCCTGTGATGACGAGTAACCCAGAATAATAACCAATTAATTTGAAAAAAGATAACTGTGATTATTAAAAATATTTTAACACATACACACCAATAAAGCCTCAATATGCTTCGGAAGTAATAAAACATAGTCATAATACGCTAAAACACTCAAATTAATTACTACTATTGACCGCAATACCTCAGTACAAACGGCAACACATCAACCTATACATTTCCAAAATAACATGGCCTGTCTTTGTATACATTTGTCGTATAATCGGAGATCTGCAAAAACTGGTTTTGTATAGCTTGAATGGTGGTCGAGTGTCCCATTTCCCAATTTCTCTAATCACGGCGGACCACCGCTGTCGTCCCCTAATTAAAAAAGCCAATTAACAATTTCAGACAAATTGTTAAGATGACTATCAGTTATAACCTAAATTCGCATCAAAATTTATGCGAGAATATCTCATATCCCGCTAGCTAGTGAAAAAGGAAATAATTAATACACGTAGTTATGAGTAGACGTCAAATAATTATCATTTTTGTATAATATTTGATTTTTTATGAGGTGTAGTGATTTGGTTGTGATATTTATTCATTTTTTTTAAATATTTTTGTTATTAGTGTTCTATTTGACACTTATAATGTTTGATTAAGTTTTGTTTTTTTTATGTGTTTGCTATTCAAGGAAGATCGTGGAATAGTGTATGAATCTTTAGTTAATTTATTTTCTACGTATAACCAATCCAACCAAAATGTTTCGAGTTACTCAGTTAACGAGTTGTAGCTCATTTTTATAATAAATTTGTGGTATATACAGGGTGTAAGCCACCTCATCACAAAGCCGTTAACCAAGCATTCTGTACATCAAACTAAGCAACTTTACGCAAAAATTATTGCTGGGAAACAACTTTTTTTTTTGAGGTTCTAAATCACGTTTCGTGGTAGAACTCAATGTAACGCACTTAAAACATTGTGCTGCCCATCAGCACAATGTTTTAAGTGCGTGGATTGAATAGTACGGGGGTTGTGGAGGTGTTAAAATCTTACAAAAAAAAACTTGTCAAAAAGTTGTAACTTTGTCCCCCCATATCTCCGTAACTAGAAGGTTCCCAGTTATGGTGTAGAACAAAAAAATGATCGCAATGACGGGGAGAACAAGTGCCTTTCGGCTTCGTTAAGAGGTGTTTTACATCCTTTAGTTGAACCATACCTATTCATGTCTTTTGAGTATACATAACCAAACAAACTATAATAATTATGTAAAATATATAACGAAAAACATTGTTCTTCCATTCACCCTAGCCTCTCCTAAAATCAATATCAATAAACACAATATGCTTCAACAAATCATGTCCATATCAAAAATCTACGATAATAAGCAAAAGAGACGTCGTCATATACCTGTGTACTAGAGTATACTTGTAGTACGAGTATACCTGTAATACCTGTGATGTAGGTTAGTGCTGGGCAGTTCAGATACCGTTATGGTTATAGCTATGGTGCGCACATAATGAAGCCTGGGGCCCGCACACCACTATTTAGTGTTGCGTGTGTAACTAGCTAGGATTTTAGACAAAAATAAGGATAATAGGCTAGTTTCCACCATCAATAAATTGCAAATCTTTTTAGTCCGTCAGTTAGAGTTTTGAAAAATAATGGACACGTATTTTTTGTTTTTGTAAATCATAGAATATTGACAAAGATAAAACGCATTAAAACTCGGGAGTGGGGGCTCGTGACGTCATAACTCACTAAGAATGATACCAACCGGTGACGTAATGGAAATTTTAAAAGCGTCGTATCTTCGTCAATTTTGGTTTAAGTGACAAAAGAAAAAATACGGGTCAAATATTTTGTGATAATTTAAGTGTCGGACTTATTAGATTATTTCAGTTTACAAGTCTAGTTTTATTACACAGCTCTACGGTAGAACTAGTGGAAGTTTTTACCGACTAGTTCTACGATTTTGTACTAGACAAATCGTAGGGCTAGTGGGGACAAAAGTCCCATTACGTATTGTAGTGGTGTGCAGCAAAAATATCAGTTTCGTGTCATTAATTCCCATTTTGGGAAGGGATTTAATCATTTTTCCTCAGTGACTTTCTATGTAGTGTAAGAATTCTTGTAAGCAAATTTGTATGCTACTGGAATTTAGCCTGTAGGTATATTGTGTGTGTTAGTAGATTTTTAGTAAAAATACGTTAGTCTTGCAAAATTATCAGTATACATGTATCGAAAAGTAACGCCTAATACTTGACTTATCATCAAAAATTCTCTTCCTATAACTTATAACGGCAATAACTGATAATAAGTATAAATAATTCAGCGAAAGTATACTTACAAAATGGCATCACTAAAAAAGTTCAGTTAATTTGTTACCCAAGCAAGTTAAAATCAACCTTACGGTCTGGAAGATAAAGCCGAAGTTCTTATGAAATGATCAACTAAACATGCTTGGCACTAAAAAGTTTAGCATACTAATGACATTTCTCCATTTGGGACATCAAAAAACCAGAATTGTGTCCGCTGTCGTAAAATATTGTCGCTACCAAACTTGATAAAAACATTTAGAATTAATAGGCTTCAGTTTTAAACACTGATAAAAAAGTAATTGCCTATTACTAAACAACTACTGATTTTTATCAGAATTATCTGCGCTGTACTCCGAAACTGATAAACCAAATTTGGTTGCACAGTTGGAGGAACACAGATTTGTTGTATATTGTTAAATAATGTATAATTCTGTGGTGTGCTAGGTTTTATTGATTTATATCTTGTAATTTTTCGACACCTTGATTTATAAACTATTCCAATTTATTCGGATTAAAATTAATCCTTTTCACAGCTCCATAAATCAAAACCAAGCATGCTTGAGCTAAAAAAACGGTTCCATATCATAGCTTCCATAAGAATAAAACCAGGAACCCACTGCAAGTAAAACCGTATGTAAAAACTAGTCTGAGATCAGCCTGGGATCTCCTGTCGGGATGTCATCCTTTTTGCACACTCTGCTTACCCATTTACAGCCTACGTGATGTTTATGGATGAATCTTTAAGCCTGATATCTATTAGCTATGTTCCAAAGATAAACTCAAAGCTTTTTTGGATAAAAAACCAGTTTTTGTTAAGCAAACTTCTTGTTTTCGTATTGTTTCTATTCATACACGTAGTTTGCAAATAGACTTTTAAGTTAAACAAATGTCTTTGGTATTTTAAATTCCTAGAAAAGAGGTGTTAATTTTTGGTACATTTGTTAAGAACGGATTTTGTGGTATGCTAATTTGTACATCCTCTTTAATGTATGCGATGTTTGTTTTTAATCAATCAGATAGTGCATTGACTTCAATAAAGACTGTGTTAAACATGCAAAACAACCATTTTCTCAGCTACCTCATAAATCCCTCGCATAGTTTTGAATAAAATAAAACTTCACAAGATCGGCGCTATTAGATAATACTCTGACCTCAAATAGGTAGCCATGACCTCCACAAACAGCTGATTCTTACAACCATTATAAGACTTGTTTGTAAAAATAGAAACTCAAAACCTAAACGAGAAATTCCGACCTTAACTCATCCTAAGATACAAATAAAACTTAAAGCCAAGCCGGACTCTGAACATGACTAAAAATTAAACCTAAAACCTCTATCGTTTAAGACCTTACACCAAGCAAAAAGAATAAAGCGTTTTTTCCGGTCAACTGCAAACTTGAAAAATACTTTTTCAAGCTAGCAACATTATCCTTAATTCTTATTGACAGCCGCGGCGTCCAATGTCGTTCGAAATTATCTTATTTGGGTCACTTATGAGGGCAACGATCCCTATCTTAATCCTTTTATTTTAAAATCTTCGACTCTTTCATTTGCATATTATCAATCCTATAATCAAAGAAGGTAGGGCAACAATCCAGTGAAATATTCGCCGATGAAATGTAAAGTATAGCAACTCAGCATAGATTATTATCAGCCACGAAAAAAATGTTTGCACAATTTTAAGCATTCGGATCGTTACATCGAAAAGAACCTTTCGTTAAATGATTATTTAAAGGTTTTTGATGGTGTCATTAGGTTAGGTTGCATTAATTAGGAGTCTTTTTCGCATTAACTTGTGTTTTAAGCAATAAGTGAGATCGCTGTATTTATTCAGTAATTCTGTTTTTAACTTTACACCCAGCCCTAATAAATTTTAATTAAGAGGCAAACAGTAAAGAACAAAATTCCAAAATAAAAAGAGTTTTAATATTGTGTTTATTAGTTCAATCCATTCACTGAATATTTACAAATAAATTCCTAATCTTAAAAAAGTATTCCAATTAATTTACTCCAACCGTTTAATTACACGAAAACTTTAATCGAATCGAATCGTTTTCCGATTCGAATAAATCAATAATTCTATTTTTATTTGTAAGAACGCCTACCGTTAGTGTTGTAAGATCAAAATAATACCCGCTAATTTCCTAAGACAAAATCGAATGCACGCAACACTGAGTGTTGTACTCGACTTTTTTTAAATCGATTCGTTTTGTATCGATATCTTTTGTGATTGTTGGTTGCGTCGAATCGATGCAAAATTTATGATTTAATTGCCTGTTGCCAGTTTTAACGGGTTCAAAGAACTTGAAACGTTTCGTAATCGTAATGGTAGTGGCGGTGAAGCGTGGAGTAACTCAGGATGGTATTAAAGCTAAGTAGTATCTTACGTGTGTTCCTTAAGAGTTTAGATTTAATTGATTATGAGTTAAAATGTTTTGTACTGCACCGTCTTCAAGTTCAGTGAGATGATACTAAGAGTATCACCGTACATCAGACTTATAGGTTAATTCAGTGTTCAAGTACAACACTCAGTCACAATATTGAGCCATTGGTCCTGGATCGAAGAATTTGGAAATCAAGGAGAGAGGCCTTTGCCCTGCAGTGGGATATCAAACGCTAACAGTAACAGTAGCAGTATTATTGATTTGATTTAAAAAAAATACTACTAAAGAATTTCCAATATCACAACCTCCCCAATAAAATTATCATAACAAACAAAACCATCAAAATTTTATGATCCCCACAGATTTAATGCAAGAAACTGCATCACCACGATTTATCTCCATCCGATTGTATTTCCTAGAACACATCACTTAAATGACATAAAGGTATAAACTGGTACATGACATCGTAAATACATGCGAGATAGATCTGTAGTACACGGGGAAATTCTAAATTATATTGAATCAGGATATAGCCGTATGGGTGAGGTTTACAGCACATTTATGTGCCTATTCATTTCACGAATATAACTTTTATGCCGATCCTCCATCATTTTTTTTGTTCGATAGTTCTTTAATATGGTTTATGCGAGTTTATGGAAAATTGTTCCATTACATGTTGGGGTTGTAAAGGTTAAAGGTTTTATGGGTATGTTGGTGGGGAATCGATTTTGCATTCGTTGATCCTTTCACCCTCTGGATATGCGTAAAGCTTTTGATCAAATCCCATTTACAAAAATATATGAAGAGCCACTGCCTAAATCAAATCTTACTAATCGAAATGTTTAGCTATCAATTACATTCGGAAATCAAAAATAATATTTGAGGTTGCCAACATCAAAAATAAAGCACATTCATGATTTACATATTTAATACATAGATGATTTATTACTATCAACTTTTGATATTAGGCCACCGTTGAGTAAAAACTTAAAAGGATCCACTTTTGCACTAAATTCATCAGCATAAACGTGACTTTATGATAAATCCTGTGAAGTAATAAGTAATAAGCTTTAACATTAAGTCGTAAATCATAACTTTACGTCTACATGGAATCAAATCCAGCAGTGCGGAAGTGTATATGCGGAATATACTATTTATATGTTGAAGCGATTTTAAGATTGTCTGTTTCGATTTTAGTTATCCAATGGATTTCGTGAGAAATTAGAGAAGTGTATTAACACTTCTCTAATTTCTCACGAAATCCATCAAAAGCGTTGCTGTTAGTTAATACAGACTTTCGCATTTATTACATGCAGTAGTAACCTACTGCATGTTATAAATGCGAAAGTCTGTAACTCTTTCACGCAAAAACTACTGAGCGGATTTGGGTGAAAGGCACACAGAAAATTTTAATCTGGATTAAGATTGGACACATTTTATCCCGATCGTAAGATGCCGTGGGACAATTATCCAAATCCAGGAGGTTGAACTGGCGGACATAATCAGACAAGAAAAAATTATAAAGCTCTGTAATGAAATTTACATCAACGTTTCCATAAAAAAGTAGGATTCTTTCCAGCTGTTTCCTTTCTTAATAATAATGTCGCTCATCAGTTTTACCGCCTTAGAATTGTATAACATCCTGTAAGTCAGAAAAGCGACTTCAACTTAAGTTAAATAAACTCCTACTAAGCTCAGCACACGTAACTTCGAAGTATTTTTTAAACAAAACCTAGACCATTCCGAAATTTATCGACTTCAGACTTGCTCGTAACTTAGTCGATATTCAGTATCGAGTCGATATTGTTTCGCTAAGTTTTATCACCGGGAATAGAACCCGGGTCTGGTTAGTTATGTAGCTGAGCTATCGCGTTACGATAATGTAGCAATGTGCAACTCGCACTCACGGACAGATAATGTCTACGGTACGGACTTTTTGTACTTTATTGGCTGAATGTTGATTAAATGTGTTTAAAATGCGAGTGTGTGGCTCGGTGTTTACGTTAAATAAAGCTTGGAAATAAACTTTAAGTAATCCGGTGCGAATCTTTGAAAACACTGCTTGGAAAACACATTGCATAAAATTGTAAAGCTTAGTGATTTCAAGAACAGAGTATTAAAGTGTCCATTAGTTTCTCGAGTCTAGACATAAAATAAAATTTCTTTGAGCAACAAAAAGAAAAGACACGACAATAATAATTAGGTAAAATAGTTCTAAAATTAAAATAGCCGCGCTGGTCAGGGCTGCCTCGCACATCGCATTCTCATTAACCGCACCGGTCGTAGTCGCTCTCCATCCATCATTACGAGCCGCTGAACGCGGACAGCCCTATAATTTCCGACCGGCCACTCCCCGCGTTCCCCGATCATTTCCCCCTGACTCCCGCGCATCGCTAAGACTTTTATTAAAAGAAGACGTCCAAGAAATGAGTTTCGACGAAATTTTCTTCATTCTGAATTAACAGTTCTCCTTGTGTTTAGTTATTTTGAATTAATAAGGAGTTGATAAGTACATGTTATGATGCACGCTTGAGAATGTCAAGATGTAATTGGTTGCTGAAATAACCCGTCGCTTTTGAGACGCCGATGATAAAATAATTGTCGTATTCGCTGGTATTCAATCTGAATTTAATAACCAAAACTTAGCGAAGTCAAAGCTGTCATAGCTAAGTATTCCTAAATAAATACAAACAGAACTGAACTATCCTTTGGTAAAATAAATCTTTAAAGTGAATAAATAATGTCCATTCCAAAATGGCAGCACATCGCTCTGTCATATTGTATTTTCAAAAACGTTCTGAGCAGGTAATAAACCACAAAAGCTTTTGCAACAATGTTATAAAAAGAGGATACTTCAACGGAGTCTTAAATACACTATCGACCGTATCTATGCAATTACAACCTTCTTACCGGTAGGTAAAGATAGGTATCCTTTAAAAAAAACGACCGTATAAACGATCCTGACTGAGTTCACATCAGGACAGAATTAATTTTACGACTCCGATACCCAATCGTCATCGTGCCATGAATTAATTACGAGGCATAACCTCGTAGGCATGAACCGAAAATATCACCCATCTACATTTTAATCTTTGTCCCTGCGCTTAAATGGCAATATGATTTTGTATGAAAGGATGCCAATGAATAAATTAAGTATTTGCGAAGGTAAAAACAATCTGATGAGTATTTAAGTAAAATACCATGTCAGCTGGTTATTTTTGCAAGTGGGGATTATACAAATGGTTATAGGCACTAGTGGGTAAACTGGGCAAGTAACCTATCATTTGTGCACATTGCATTCTTTGGAGTTACAAAGTTATAACTCGCTTTGAACGAGGTCGGCACTTATGTTGAGAATTGCGAAACATGTTGAGTTTTAAAGCTGTAGAACTTAAATAGTAAGGGCTATACTAACTACGGAACACGTAGAAATGATTATTGAGAAACTTCTACATCTACATGAAGTAGATAATAAACTTGGTGAGCTTATTGGAAAATAAATTTTAGAAGCATGAAATATTATAATTTCACCTGCGTGTTAGGTTAGTCCCGCATGGACTAGTATCGGGAGAATTGACTCAACTCATCATCTGCCCAGCCTTTTCCCAACTATGTTAGGGTCGGCTTCCAGTCTAACCGGATGCAGCTGATTACCAATATTTTACATGGAGCGACTGCCTATCTGACCTCCAAAACCCAGTTAGCACTCGGCAATACGATACCTCTTGGTAATACTGGTTGTCAGACTTTTTGAGCGGCAGACTACCTGTAACGACTGTCAAAGATCTAAAAATGACAGCTGAGAAAAAACACCTTAAGAGCCCTCTTACAGTCCACTAGCGCCGCCAATCGAAGAAATGTCATAACTCGTAAATAGAATCAAAAATACAAAATGTGGTCTATTATTACTGTAGAAAAGGCAATAACGTAATTTTATAACACCTTATCAACACTTGAAATATAGCTGTTTAGCTAAATCGTGCATTCAAAACATAAACGGCCGTTTTTGTTACAAATGCACGATTTCGCTAAACAGCTATATTTCAAGTGGTGACAATGTGTTATAAAATTACGTTATTGCCTTTTCTACAGTAATAATAGACCTCATTTTGTATTTTTGATTCTATTTACGAGTTATGAAATTTTTTCGATTGGCGGCGCTAGTGGACTGTAAGAGGGCTCTTAAGGTGCTTTCCGTGGCACGTAAGAAACTTGGTACGTAAGGGTGGCCACCCATCCTCAGACAAACCCAGGCAAGCACGGCTTAACCTAAAGATCAAACCGGGCGGGTTTTTTTATTTAACCACGAGCCCCTCCAATTGACTCAACTAGACACTATAAAACTTCAGGAGCTCAACCAAATCAATCCTATATAGTGTGAGAATAAAGGCGTTTCTCTTACTAAAGCTGTATGAGCTTCGAAGATGAAGACGAAGACTGTTTTAAGAGATTCCCTTTAATTATATAATGATAGTTTTACTCTTAGTTAGTTCTCAAGTGAACCAATCCCACAATTCGCGTTCTCAATTACTTAAAGCTACATTCAGAACCAGGCCTATCTCGATAATTTAACATACACGATCGGCCCGAATACCAATCGCCAGGACAATATATTTAAACAATGCCATGTAAAAGGTTTTATAGCTAAATAATAAGTGCATTACGCGGGCGCGCCGCTGTGTATTCAAATTATATGATACTCTGGTCTTTTGTGCTGGACTATAGGGACCAGATGAATATCGGTACTATGACAGCTGCTCCAGACGCAAATAAACGGGTCTTGATATCGGTCGATGACGTTTTATAGCGTCATTCTTCTTTTGAATGATGTTTAATTGCTAATGTGTCAGCGGATTTTTGGTTTAGGTTGTAAGTCGATGGAATCCGAATGTTATGTGTCGAATTATGGTAATGTTGTTAAGAGGCCTGCGGAGAATGCGTTTTTCATACGTGATACCAAAATAATTTGTAAATCAAACATATTCTTAAGGTAGGTAGTGTGTATTTATTTCGATTGGATTTCAGAATATATAGGTTCCCAAACACATATTTTGAATGGACACTGATTTAAATAAGAGATATGAGAAAAATAATGTTTCCATAGAAATTTTAAATTCTTCATATCTCGTCTTTATATCATTGTCCTTTCAAAATATTTGTTTGGGAACATAGATATTCTGTAATCCAATCGAAATATATACACACTACCTTTAGAATATGTTTGATTTTCATAATATTTTGGTATAACGCTTGTGTGAAAAACGCATGTTCCGCCGGCCCCTTAAGTTGAATGTTTTTAAGAGATTAAGTACAGATGCTAGCACATTAAGATACCCGAAACTGTCAATAATCACGGAAGATATCCCGTAATTGTGACAATATAACCTTACCATATAAGTTTTTAAACTCACATGGTCACTGACATCATCATTAACGCCAAAAGCGGGAAATAATAAAACAACACAATAATCATGACAACAGTAATATCGGGAACTGAAAACAAACAGTAAACAACACGGTAAATATCCCGTTTTCAGTGTTAATTTCTTACTCTATGGTTATAATATGCTTTCGGAGAAAAAAGAGACAAACATTTCCAATGTTACCTTCATACCAAATATTGCAAGATTATTTGTAAAGATAAATCCGCAAACTCAGTCACCATCGATTAAATTTTTATATAAATATCTGACATTCTGTACTTATCGGCTTTTTTGTAACCACTTAAATTCTTGACCTAAAAACTCTGTTTATTTCATAGCTGTTTAATTAATGTCAATTTATTTTATTATTAATAATTTTGTTTATTTTAATTTTCAACTTTATGGATCATGTTATCTGAAATAAATGAATTTTATTTATTTATTTTATAGCTACGAGTGTTTTCATGAGAATTAATAATGAATAAATTCTGAAATACATGCAAGCGTCCGTACCAACGTTCCATTCATTCGAAATTCAACTTAAACTTTTTATAAAAATCGATACCTACTTACTACTTAACATATCGATTCTCGATATGTAAATCGGATGATTCCACCTCAATTAAAAACCAGCAATGAGCGTTATCGTTCGGCGGCACAAAGTCTTCTTATCGATATTTCAAATCGATTCAAAATCGGTATGGAATAACTGGCAATGGGTTTAACGGATAAGGTGTCGATTGGTTAAAGGTTGGATTTAAATCTAGTTAGAGAGGTTAACCTATTCTTAACACATCTGAACTAGAGGCAGGTCAATAGGCCTAACTTTGAAATGTAGAATGCCTTTAGAGATGTCCCTCGTCATCTGGTACATCGTATGCTTTTTATTTTCAGCCAGTGTTCTCACTTCAGGCATAGGACCTCCTTTTCAAAATTGGATAAGGTCCAGTTAATAAAACGGTGCTTCAAAATTAAACAGTTATATTTAATCAATTATTCGGTCAGAACAATTCTTAATTAAGTCTTAATCTTGTTTAGATAATAACCATTAACTTAGGTGACGATTCGCGATCACCCGATCTATTTTAGTGACCGACAAAAAAGTGGAGGCAATCGATTGGAACATAGCATGGTTGAATTGCAGTGACGATTGTAATTTTATCGCTGATTTACATTTTGGAACCGTAGTAAGATTAAGAACATAGTTTTAATAAATGTCATCATAGGTGTATGCTGTCACTATAAAATATATAAACAGAGAAGAAATGATGATACTGACAACACTTATCTCTGAGTGATTATTGACGTCAACGTTGTAACGTTGACGGCAGCATTTCCTAGTAAGACTATCCATTTAAAATTTTAATTTTAACATTAAAAACAATATTTTTTACCAGAAAGTGCGCGCCTTAACCGATTCCATCCAAGTTTACCGGTGTATTTTTAAAATCATTTGCCGTAAACACTCATTTTATGTTTCGATGGAGTCGCAACGAAATTTAAAAGCAATTAGCATGCCATATTCAACTCTTATGCTATAATTATACGCAAACGAGATTCATTAATGTACGGCGCGTTCATTCGCCTATAAAGTTTTTAAAACATTGGATTAAATTCAAGTTGGTATTTGAAAGGGTAGGCAGAAAGGGTGTTTTGTGCTGGTGGGTTAAAAAAGTTATGTTTGACGTATACAGTGTTGCCACTGAACAAAAAGGCAGCTTTTTGTTCAGTGGCAACTAGTACCCATCACTATTTATCATCGAAGTCTGATAGTCTAATTATACCGATCATAATTTTCCACGGTCCAGTTCTCAAGCAAAAATATTAGTCATGAAACTTACGAAAGTAAAATTCCTACTCGCGTTATCATTAAAATCATATCGATATTTTCCCAACGAATATAATCGAACAAAAAGTCCGCGAATTGAATCGAATTTTGGAATTAGTTTGAATTCTTATGCATTCGAATATTAGCTGTTATAACATAACGATTGTTTAAAAAAGGTCAATTATTACGAGTCGAACTCAAAAAGGAACTTTTTAGGATCGTTTACATATACATGAAGTCGAAATAAATCGTTTGCTACTGTGAGAAGCGGAGCGGGTGGGAGTGAACTGTGTACATATTTGTACAATGTAGGTATATCCTGATCAGTATCCATTGAATTAATATATTATTTTACCAACAATGGGCTGTATTGTATCCAATGACTCAGCCTAGCTTATGAATACGCTCGAATAGACTAATTAATCATTTCCAGTAATAATGTTTTCTATTTTACGAGCTTTATCCACTTCGTGATCTATTTGACTGTAACATGCAGTATCGTTTTATATCATTAGGATAAGGATTGGAAGTAAAATTTATATTTATTGATACGAAATAAGTTGCAATACACTGCAATCAGTCTATACTCTCCTAGCCAATTTTTTGTTTACTCCACTCTGCCAGTCTTTTTCTACAAAACACCTCATCGTCACAGAGAAAAATAAAAATATTAAAAACTCGCTCATCGCGCCACAAGCCGAGCTACCTTACAGCCCTCGAGCAGTGGGTAATCGAGTAATCGGGCGCCCCGTCGATCGATGTCGCGTAATATTTTTTTAAATATATCGATACTTCATTCGACCACATCACTAAACGCGACCTATGACAGACGGACAATATGGCCAGCTTTTTTGTTTGTTTTTAATTTATAGAAATAAAATGTGCTTTAGAATTTAACGGGAGTACTAGTTTTATAAAACTGGATGAATTTTATAGTGGCTATGTAAATGGAGTCAGGCCATTTAGGTAGAGTTATTTTAACGAATGTGTTTTGTTTTCGTGTCGTTTTAACTATATTTTAAAATGAAATTGAAATTGGAATCTTTGAAATTCGAAACGTTTTACTTCGTTTTTACGACTTCTTCTCATACATAAATATCTGATCACTCCCATAAACAGCTGGTCCACAATTTCTAAGTCACATTAAATCTCAAGTGAACAGGAAAACGCATCAATCCCTAATAGTTATACCCAGCCAATAAATAAAATAAATCATTTTTTTCCTCAATAAAAAAAAAAAAAATATGCAATAAAACATAAATCTATCAGAAACGGAACGCAATTAAAAAATATAAAAAGGTACGCTCCACATGCGACCGGCCGACTAGACACTAGTCGAACGACTTTTTTCAAAATGGCCGCCGACTTTCCCGCCCTGCACAGACGCTGACAACATTGGACACGGCCCGCCACGTGCGAAGTCGAGTAAATGATGTGTTGGGACTCGGGATTTATAGGGATGCACCATCATTTTATTGTTCAATTGAAGCTACCGGGCAACATCTGTTTGCTACTGGCATTTGACCGCATCGTGAAACATCAACGGATTAATTTTGGAATGATGCGTAATGGATGCAAATCTGTTATTTGTTATCATATTTATTGTATATTTTGATAGAAATATTATTTTATGCTAATAGAGCATTCAAATAGCAGAAGTCAAGGTAGTTAGATTCGCTTAAAAAAAAAATAACATTGGAAATGTTTCAATCAATCAGTCCAAATCCTCTATAATATGTCACAGCTAATGTCGTTATTTAATATTATTTCTTAAATGTGTCTTTTTTATTGTTGTGATGATGATAATGTAGGAGACATCTAGATTTAGCCAAGCCTACATTTCCTACACATCACAATAATTTAAATAGGTAAGTAATAAAAATAAGTTTCTATAAAAATAACGATGATGATATAATAATTGTTATAGCCGCTATTAATTTTAAACGTTATAACTTTCACGGATGCATGTTTCCCCACTTTGAGATAAAGTCTGTCCCACATTGCAGACCCACATTTATCAAGCACATTATGGGCAATAAACTGGTATCTATCAGCATTATACATGCAAAAACAGGCTTCCTGATGGAATTAGATTCAATCAAGTACTCTATATCGACCAATTAATCTTTTCTAGGAAATACTCGATTGTTAGTAGTCTTTCTAAGACTTCCAAGTTCCAAGGTGAAAGCACATTACAGTATCCGAAGAGCCTTATGTTTTAAGTAGCCGTAAGAATATTAAGTGTAGTTCTTTAAGTTTAAATTTAATTAAGGTTGCCCTATAAGTGGTATCTTCTAATTTATATGTATTTTTTGTGACTTGAAACCAGTGCTTTCACACAGCATAAACATCGAAATATAAATCTGACTAGACAATAATGATTACGTCCATTCTTGTCTCATTAGTAAAAATTGTATCAGAAAGGCTAAAAAATGCTATTGTGCTTTGACATACCGGCTACTGTCTAAGTTACTCAATGGGGTTGGCAAGTTAAAGCTGATTGTAGATGGCGCGTCCACCGCATAGACCCAATCTGACCAATGAGGTCAAACTATTTTGAAATATAAAATGACATTGACAGATTTTCAACCAATGGCGATGTTTTGGTTCATGCGGTGCTAGCGCCATTAGTTCCACAGTTGCCAACCCCATTAAGAAAATTAACTACTAATTCTCACAGCCCTAGGCATAGCAAAAAACCTCCTCAGTACTGTGGGAATGTACCTCGTAAGACAATCTTTTTGCTATATTGGACGATGGTTAAACACACAGGACCTGGATGGAAATAACATGTATGGAACTTAGTGATGCTTAACTTTGAGATGTATCGATAAGATGGATAATCGAGTTAGGGATGTGTGGTTTCGATGGTGCAGCTCTAACTTGCTATGTCGGAAAGTCGGTTTGCATAATTAAAAAGTGAGCTATTCTGCCTATTCTACATTTAAATTCTATGAGCTTGTATATTTTATGGCCATATTTTGCGAGAGACGTTTAGCTAGAGAATGTCACAATATTTAAGCCTCGTATAAGTCGAAGCTAAAGATTGTTTACAATCAGTTATTATTTTTAAGATTTCAAGACGTTTCGTTGACACACAGGAATCTAAAGTAAAATGTTAATTTACCTATGCCTGTTCTATAGAACAGGCATAGGTAAATTAACATTTTACTTTAGAAGCATAGATTACTATAGAGGCTATAGCCTCTGACAAATTGTTGGAGTTCCTGTTAAAAAGTAGCAATTCTTAGTATTAAATACACACACAAATTATAAGACTGACTGTAAATATGTCTATTTCGGCTAAGTAAAGTAAGTTGACTTTAAATGATCGTAACAACCGAGGCAGTGACAGGTTACTTTCCCATCGCCTATAGCACCTCCATTATTATATACTTAAACATACACATAAATAAAAACATAAATTATTCGAAAATCTACTCTAAAGTAAAACGTTAAGGTTTAATTTAAAATGAAACGTAAATAAACAACGATAGGTCGTGATCGCTGGAATAGCAAGATTTAGAATTTTAAATCGAGAACTTGATTTTTTTTATGAACAAGTATGCACTGGCAAGCGACAACATTCAGCCAGCTTTAATGTAAGTAATCGTATGTTCTACATATTATAATGATAATAATATTTAAAATGCTTTTGAAATAAATCTAAAATGTTCACTCAAATTGTAAAACTCCGAAAAAAATCAAATAATGACTTAATTAAATTTCATTCACTATCTTTATAATCTAGAATGATAATCTCGCTATTGATACTCCTTTAAAATAAAAACTGAAAGCGGTATCAGAAAATATAAAATACTAAGGAAATTAATGAGTCAATCCACGCGCGATCGATCAACGACGTCCAGGGCTGAGATGTTTTATAAAAAAAAGTAGAAAATCCTTTTATTAACATCAATAAAGCGTTGAATATTCATTGAGATGGAATTGCGTTTAATTACTACAAAGTATCTTTCGTGTGGAGGTTGACAATCTCGCAATCAGTGATGAACGCGATAGAAAATGAACATTGACGTGACTGACATAATAGGCAGAAAGAGAAAATCTTTGCCTTGGTATGTTTAAAATATCTATGTGAAAGATTTGGTGGCAATGTTTTTTCTTGAAGTTTCTTTTACCCATAGGTACATTAATTTAACTTACGTTTGGTATAATCAATTTAAACAATTTTAGGCGGGTAAATAAAATGCCCACTCGTATACAACCAATATATTGTCCCCTGATTATTATTACACTATTAATAACAAGTAGTGATAATGAAAACCCGCATTTAATAAAAGGTCAGAAATAATTACATCGTGCGGAATTGACAAGTTGAAAAAGAATTGTGTGGAGTCGATAATTTATACATTTTTTTAAAGATAATGAGTCTTGTGTATGCTGAGAGGTATCCGAGTAATTTCGTCACATATATTTATAAGTTATAACGTTAAATTATAATAACGTTATTCTTTTTTATCCCGTTTTTCCATTACGTACCAATTTATTGTTATTCTTTCTTTCAGGTGCTGACTTTAAACAATATCCATATTATTGTAGAAAAGTTACTGTATTTTAAAATAATAACTCTTCATACCAGCAAAAATGATTGACTATCATAAAATGCTTCCCGAGTTTTATTTGGTTCCTTTTGTTATTATGGCTAATAAGGAATCCAGTATCTGATTATAACAGGACTTTAATGTACAGTGGACATTAAAGTATACTTTAGACTTTATGAGATACTCATAAAACAACAACTGGTCAAAACAGTAAACACGAAGTAGATGGTAGTGGATACTAAGTATTGATAGCCCATACGAGGTAATTATAATCGTGTTAGCGGTTTTTAAGTAGTCGCATGCTGGTTTTATGGAGAGAGGTACTAGCAGAGTTCAAAATGTATCCACACAACGAGTTTGTCTGTTTTTCATTGCGAAAATGACTTAATGTCCAAAATCCTCCAGCAAAAAAAGACCAGCAGTCTTAACATATCGCTGTGTGAGTAGATCGTCGCTAACCTAGTTCACAGAAATCATAGAATGAGTGTAGAATCACACATTTTTCTGCGATACCCTTTGGAAATTACAAGCTCTTAGGAATCGTCCATTAAAGGATCGGAATGAATCAGAATCTTAAATGGTGCCTTAAAAGCATCCCAACCACATTATTTCGTTCTCAATTACATTTTTCCACATAATTTAAAAAGCATTTAAATGGTATTTTCATTAAGATCGACGGGAGACATCGAGAACGGTTTAATGTATGATTTTACGATGTAAAGCCTGGGTCGTAATGCGAGCGGCGATACAAGAAAATGTTTTTACGATTATTTAACTGAAGATAATAGCTATAGGATTGCATATCGTGTATTCTTAAAAGGTCCGTTGTATTAATATAAGTTAACAAAGAAAATAAACAGCATTATTCATTACTTATTATTTAATACATATAATGCCTTGAATTCCCGCTTTGAGACGGAATCTTTCGTTCGCTGGCAGTAGAGCCCGCGAATCCAAAGATTGCTTTTAGTAAATAACAATTTTAATTATCGAATTCTTAAAGCTATAAACACTCAAATAGTTGGTTGTACATGTCTGTGTATTTAAAATAACCCGCGAACTGACCATTGGGCCACATACAAAGTTGATTATTGTTTTTTCTTGACGTCATATAAGTGTGCATACGATTAAAAACAAAAGCGTCGATCGGATGCCCAAGTTGCATTTTTCCAAGACCTACAGAGTCTATTTTCGATATCGAATTACGATAAGTTTTCAAAGTTATTAGGGATAATTGTGTCTGTAAGCCCGTAGGTATAGAACATTTTAGCTGCTCAGTTTCTAGAAAAGTAAGGATGATCAGTAAGTTAAGACAACTTACAAATAAATAGTAACATTGACGATTTTTTGTAAAAACAATATTTCTTACGAGTACCCAGAACCATTTGATTATGGAACACGAGTAACATGAGCGAGATACACAACGCATTACATCAATTAAAAAATATTTAGAATGGAACCCAAAGACAACTTCGCACGCAACTTCGTTTAAAAGATTCTGTTTAATAATTACACAAATCATCGCGTGAGAATCAAAAATACTTTAAATTTGCTTTAAAAAGCAATAAACGTCTCTCAATTAGCGAAACGTAAATCACGCGTGCACGCCACATTTATCGTTTTTGTAACGTTATTATAACGTAAACTTAATAGAAACGGTTATTATGCAACGTTAGTTACGTTTCGATGCGTTCGCGTGTTCAGACGCATCTCATCACAACATTACGGCTGCTGATATCGAAAGAGAAAATAGTAAATTATGTAATTATTTACGTGATTGTCATAATTAGCTACTGTTAATTTCAATCATTATCGAGTAAACCATTAGAAAACTTCTTTCGAGCGCATCTTGCAGAAATCTTTTTTATTTTAACGAGCACAGTTTTACTGAAGGCAATATAAATTATAAAGTAATGATTTGTTCATGTTTTTTATTCTACAAAAATGACAACTAATAATTTTTTTTATTACATTTTTCATTAAATGTCAAAAAGCGCGCTCAATTTGCAATCGCAACTGGCAAAAATGACATAAACATGCAATCAAACTTTTTTCAAAGGTACAAAACTATTCCGCCAATGCCATTAACATCTAAACTCGTCTCGAAGCCTTTCGTTTATAAGTTTGAGGTAATAAATTAATTCTGTTACATAATTAGCGGTATCGCGTGACTGTGAACCATAAGAGAACTTGTCTTCGAGTGTTTAGCAACTATTTAAGTTTTGCCCCGTCCGATTTATTGAGAGGCACTTAGTTTTATTATACGGTGAATACAGATAAAATTAATCGCACTTAGATTAGATACTGCGTAAGTTTAATTTTTATGGTGAACTTCAGTAAAATCTTGTTTATGGTAGGTACCTTTCTTGATTTGCGAAGACTCAAAAATATTAGCGCTTGATAAATAAAAATGATATCAAATTGAATATTAAAAACGTAATAACTCAACGTCTATCATAAAAGAAAAAAAAAACGAGCAATACAGGCACAGATTAAAAATAAAAACGCATTTATTACAGATAGACCATCGACAGATACTTACGGATTAAAACATAAAAACATTCATAAACATTACATACTAATAATCTTATTAAAACAGTACATTAGTAAGGGGACCGAGCAAAAATGTCGATACGCTCCTGATGCGCCTACACACGCAATCAAGCGGTAACCATGACAACGCGTACCGGAATCCAACATGGCCGCCCAGTCTTATCAGGTTATTGGAGGCTTGCTCAGTCCCGCTACTGAAATATGTAGGGAGTAATGTAATAACAGACGTATAAGGTAAACCCTGCGCTGTAATCAATTTCACATAAAATGTAATAAAAAAATTATACGTGATTCAAACGCTTGTAAGGAGGTTTCAAATGAGTCAAACTACTTTTTCTAATCAGTGATTGTGAGACATAAAACAAAGTTGGACGACACGCTTTCGTTAGGTTTTAATATTATCTTCCTTTTGGTTTAAGACATGATGCTCAGCTGTGATTGCCCCATAAAAATAAGATACGAAGAATTATTTATTAGGTTTTTTAATGCAGTAAATACAGCTCGAAAGAAATAAATGAGGCATGCATGAAATCTTTACTTCTTAAATGCCATTGGACGCATTAGGAAAAACTGAAAACTTATTGTTATTTCATTCCGCATATACATCAAAGAATAAAACTACTTATTACGTTACACCATTATTATAATAAGCAAAAGAGCACTTATTACAAATAATTTAATTCGACCCATAGCTTGACCTTTCGTCTAGACAATTTAGGGGTCTCAAAAGCATATTTCACAATGGCTGTACGTTTATAGCCACATAATAATTTAATAACACCGATCACAGTCTTCTCTGTACTTAAATACATTGAGAAGTATGGTATTGACTAACTTTATTTAAACAAGGATACAATAATAGGTGCAATCAAGTTTATAGTTTACAAAATTATATTTTTTTTTTGTTTACGTTTCATGTAAGCATTTTGAATTTTTCATTAGTAAAGAGTTTCCTGTGCATTAAAATCATTCTTTTTTAAAAGGAACAATTCGAATAAATTTGGCGCAAAAACTAACAGTTATAACAATCCATTTCAATCTTCGAACACAAATCGAGAAAGTAGTTTCTTTTTAATCGAGCAAAGGCAACTGAAGTCAAAGTTCATTTGTCTGCCTTTTAGCGGCACTTAACCTCTATTAAAAGCGAAACACATAGAAGTTTATGTGAATAACCAAATAACAATCGAGTTAGTCGTGAGTTCGTGACGCCGAGAGGCAGGTGACGAAAAACGCAACAATTCAATTGTGCATTCGGTATTTAGAATTCATAGACTAACATCTGATATGGAATTGAATTGTTATAGTCTATGGCGCAATGTCGTTATGGTTTTGTTTAATTTTATGCTTAATTGGTCTGAATATTGATTAATGGAAGCTGTTTCTAATAACTTTGCCCCTGTTTGCTTTTATTTATGTTGACATTTTACTTAGTTGCTCCATATTTTTCATGGTTTAGTAGATAATTAGAAATTGTTGGTTTGGTATGTACTCTGTGGATTTCATCATTCTCCTTTTCCTCTAATAGTGAGCTGACCCGTATTCACAAACGTTCGACTTGTTTCCGATTCGACAACTCGTATATCTGTCTTCTTCTGGCATTACGAAAACGACCGAGATAGACGTACGACTTCCCGAATCGGAAGCGAATCGAAGCGTTGTGAATACGGGGGCAAGAATATCTATGTGTTGTTTTCAGAGAAGAGATGTAAAACATCACCGTCTTCATGAACTAAGTAGGTACGTAAGTAAAGTAATTCAATGTAGGCGTAATGTGTTGATTGTTGATTTTAATACCCCGATTGGTATACACTATACCCACAACTTTAAACAGATTTCCCAACCAAGTCACGTAAGTTGTAACAACTTATAGCTTTGTTATTGCTTATTTTACTACTCGAAACCGACGTTTTCATAATAAATTGTTTATCACTATTTCTCTACATTATACCTCTTTTCTTGTAACGGTAAATTCGAAAATAGAAACGCTATTTTGGAATAGGCACACGTGCGAATGCGTAGTTCGCGGATCGCTCACTGGAGGGAGCCTCGGGCTTGCTCTGGACTGTTTAATTTTCAATTTAGATCGCAATTTGCGATGCCGCTCGCCGCACGCCCAAACTGGCATCACTCCATACGATAGATTTATGTACAACCACTTATAAATATACGTGGAATATATTAAAAGAAATTAACTCGTGTAAGTTACGAGCCAGGCCCGAGTTTTCAAGATAAGAGTTAATGAAAATTGAGTTTTTTTTTTTGTCGACAAATTCGTCAAGTACGGGTGTGGCCGACTGAGATAAGCGGAATTGATCTGTCCGTGGTAACTAATTGGTACGAAGTTTGCGCAGTCCTGTTTATTGTTCAGCTTTTTTTCGACAGGTATTTTTAAACGAGGACAGTAACTTCGGCATTTTGTTAAGATAACGTCGTTTGGACATTTTTCATTATAGATGGCGAATCCTTCGTTGGAACTAAAAGCAATACCTTATTAATTTTAGCCCTTGTGCAGAGAAACCGCACATCAGTGGCAGGCATTTGATATTGTTTATGTCATCGCGGTAAGGGCTATGTATATAACTTTAGGTAAAGCCTTAATTTACCCAAATAAAAGATTCTTCACTGTTTCCGAAACTCAAAATTCGGTAAAACTTAAAATGTAATATAATTCCGACGGAAATAGACAAGTAATAATGCAATTCTACCATTTTATGGCCAGTTAAGACGCTAAACTGCATGTTAACACAGAAAACGTAATATAAAACTGTCGGCAAGACATTAACATTGAAAAATGTTCTGTGTATGAAAGAATCTGTTTTTAAACCTCACAAACTTGAATGGGCATGCGTTGCGTAATATTTTTTCTTTAACGGGATAAGCATAATTTCTTGTCTCTCGCATTTTCTTCACCTTTTGTATGGCTTAAAGAAACTGGTTTTATAGTCGACTTGTCCAAATAAATCTGTATATCGTTTCTGGTGTAGATCAAAGTGACTGTTGCAACTCGGTATTTGCGAAAAAAAATGGAGTCAATGAGGTTACTAGCCCTTATAAAGAACAATAACTAAATAACTGCAATAACTTGTACAATTCACCATCGACGTTATAACGGAAAAATGAACAGTTAAATAATGTGAATAGTGACCGTTTTCCGTAACCTTTTACAATTACCATCAGAAACAGATTTGGAATTGCATCCTATTTAGGGTTATCATTCTTTTGAATTTGGTCGTAGTTTGTCCTACCTTGTCGTTTGTCCAGACTTTTTCACGTAAAATGCGCTAACGTACTCGAGAACAAATCGGACCGCGGACTTTGATACATTATACCATTTACTGTAATATATATCAAACTCCACAGCTAGTACGGTTCTCGATCAGCTGGGTTTTATCGCACACAAAAGGAGATTTTAGTTTAAACATTCGGACTTGTTAATGAAATATTCATTCAATGAGATTAAATGAACATAAATAGTTGTATTGATGATTGATGAACTCTATAAAACCATATTCGTAAAGGTCGCAAATCGTATATTAAAAACCACATAAGTAAATTTGAGTTGCGCGAGCTACTGCTTTAATATAAAAGTGACCAACGTGATTACTGTAAAATATCCGGATTTCTTTAGCAAATGTTGTGTTTTTTTTAGAACACATTTTAGATTTTCCAAGAGGCAACCCTGACTGTACCTGCCACTCAAACTTTCAGAACGAGTACAGTCAACTATCAACTTATCGACACATTACTCGACCATTTTACCTCACAAAATGCCTATTTGTGAGCCCGTAATATATGACTGTATGTCCCATTTTAGCATATATGGCTGCATAATGATCGTCCGTATGGAATCATCATCTGCCGTACCTTTGGCATTTTGACGCAGAATAATGCTAGCACCGTAGTTTACTTCTGACAAATTGGTAGTGAACGCAAATTGGACTTTCACTCTACTGATTTGTGTATGGGTATGGGTGGGTATGTCCTGTTTTGGGTTCGTTTCAATTGGTAGGTTATGTGGCTGACGAGAATTGGGTCACTGGTTTCTATACCCAGGTAAGATGCAGATACAGTGCAGTAGGTTTTTCCCATATCGGTGTCAATTCTACCTCGATGTCTTATGATATGATTACTTTTTTTCTGTACTTAGAAATTAGTTACTTGTTTTAGTAAGTAAGGACGTCTCTATCATAAGACGATACTTTTGTCGATATTTTTTTTATTTTTCCCCGACACACACTCAGTGCAATATAAGCTTCACTTGTATCTGGTGGTACTATTTTATTTATGTTATTAGTTGTGCTAAATACTTGGATCACTGCAAACTGCATATGTATCTACGCTAACTGCGTTCATCTCGAATTTCCCGTGTAAAGTAGTATAACTATCTGTAACAATATCTTTCACACTTTCCTTTACTTAGGACGCGATTTCTACGGTGTTACAAATACTTTTTGTTTCCATACTATAAAATGATATTCATACTAACAATTGACATTTCAAGAAGTCGTGAAGCCATAAATCAAAATAGATGTTATAATACAAAAAACTAAAGGTCATTTATATATACCTATATAACAGTATTTTTTTTGTGTTAATGCACCTACTGTGCTCTCTGCATCACCCTAAGGTAGACTGGTGAGTTTTAATAAATAAATAAATAACAATAACGAAAAAACGCAACACTAATAAAATTTACATTTTTTATGATAATTACGTCAACGTCAAAAATGACATAATAATTATAACAATCTGTGAATTTACGACTAAAATGTCGTTAGAATTGAAAATATTCTATTTACATTATATCTGACTTTATAGAGACAGGGTAATAATGCATATCCTAATAGAAATGTTGGCAGATAATAAAATTTAAAAATAATGTGACAAAAAGGTTTTAGAAGAATATTTCTCATTTGAGTAGGAGTAGGAAGATTATAAATTGGAATCGATAAGTATCGATATATTGAACGATATACTTAAATTAACATAATTATACAAACATCACCAAATTGAAAATTGACCAAAATTATTTTGGTTAATTATTTAGTTGTTTTTTTCATAACTTAATTGCATCTACAGTAAAAATAATGATGATGATGATAAAATACCGTAAAACGCAAAAGTAAGAATAATGTGTGAACTCGGCATGTCTTCGGCTTAGCATTTTCATTAGAAGACCACGGGGTCTTCTAATGAAAATGCTAAGCCGAAGATAATTAAGATTCGAATAAGCTGCAACACTAGATGTGGAAATCAGCTAATAAAACAAGGCAGATGAAGCTGTTCTAGGTATTGACGATGAACCACTATTAACTCAAGTCTTTAATATGTTAATGTTAAATGTAACTCAAGCTGTTATAAATGGGAAGTAATTGCCTACAACTTTGCATATTTCTAGTGAGGAAAAGGCAACGAAACTAAAGCCACGTCTTTAGCGACGGCGAATGCCTTTCATCGTCACATGACATACATTTGCTTTATGAAATTACAATGCATGGTTTGCATTAAGTTGAGCTAGTGTTCAACGGCTTTGATAATTATGATTATACGTTTTCATGATGACTTGGACAATGTAAAAGATACAATTCAATGCAGAAGTATAAATCCAGAAAAAGGTTATAGACTGATAACAATGTACCTAACATTAAAGACACAACAATTTACAGACATCTCAAGGCAAACATAACAAGTAAATTTGGAATCGCAATAACACATAAGTAAAGTGATTAATAAAAGACTCACCTTTAAAATACAGCTGCCAACAGCTTCATTCTCCGACACGGTGACGTTGTAGAAGGACTGGTCGAAGATCGGCTCATTATCATTTACATCTAACACTGTCACTATTAACGTAGCCGTCGAAGACAATGGAGGGTTCCCGCGGTCTTGAGCCACCACCGTCAACCGTGGCATTGGATTCGTCTCACAATCTACCCTAGCCCGAGTAGTCACCAACCCTGATCGCTCGTCAATCGCAAACCAATCTGACTGAGGAGTCGGTAACAAGGAATACCGAATTTCTGAATTCTCTCCTTCATCAGCATCAGCAGCCGATACCTGCACCACCGGTGTACCAGGAGCTGCCGCTTCAGGCACACTCGATTTATATTCAGATTCAAGAAACACTGGTGCGTTGTCATTCACATCAGTCACTTTCAGACTGATGATCCTAGACGCATGTAATGGAGGCGACCCCTTGTCAGTCGCTACCACATTCAACGTGTAAGACGAACGGGATTCGCGATCCAATGGTAATGCGACTACTACCAAGTAAATTATGTTGTCGTGAGTCCGCAAATCAAAATGCCCGTCTCCACCGCTCAACGTAACGTTTACGTTTGCGTATTCGGTTTTGGAGTCCGGATCGTGCACTGATATTCTAGCCACGAATTCATCTAACTGTGCTGACTCGGAAATTTTTGGTGTAGCATCATCACTTAGGAATATAACGTCTATAGTAGGCTGGTTATCATTTACATCAGTCACTCTTATCGACACAAAAGCTGTAGTTTCCAAAGGTTGTGCTCCTTTATCTCTCGCGACAACTACAAGTTCATGTAACTCCTTTGTTTCAAAATCTAACGCTTTATTTACAGTAATATCACCAGTATCTGGGTCGATTTTGAACATATTCTCTTTATCACTCTGTCTTCTGTTTATCGAATATTCGATCAAACCGTTTTCACCAGAGTCTAAGTCGGTCGCGGACACTTTTAGTACAGGAGTGCCTACGGTTGCGTTCTCCGGAATAGTAGCAGAGTAAACACTTTCAGCAAACACAGGAGGATTATCATTAACGTCTAAAATAGTAATATTTACAGTCATGGTCCCTCTCAGCGGTGGAGTACCACCATCTAACGCTTCTATAACTAACTGATAATGGTCAGTCGTCTCCCTGTCGAGGAAGCCATTAATTTGTAGGTCCAGATACAAGACCCCATCTCTTTCCCTATGGGAAGACAATCTGAACGCATTATCAGTGTTCCCAGATACAATATTGTATCGTTGCGTGTTGAATGGTCCTAAATCCTGGTCTTTGGCCGGGTTTAGTTTCCTCTTCACGTCTCTGGGAGTGTTCTCGGAGAATTCAACGTTCATGACGGGAGTGGGGAATGTGGGAGCATTGTCGTTTTCGTCTAGCACCCGGACGACTACGCGGATGTTATCTCCGCTGGCGGGGATGGCGACTAGAGCGTAATGGTCTCTGTTTTCTCTGTCTAGAGGGCCTCGGGTTCTTATTTCTCCTGTGTGGGGATCTATCCTGAGGTCGTCGTTGACGGCGCTGCCGGGGACGGGGACGATGGTGTAAGGTGGGGCTGCGTCGGGCAGTTCGTCTCCGAGGTGTCCGACAAGGGTTTCGGCGCGTGCGTTCTCTCTCACGGTGAACTCTCGCACGTGCTCCGCCGCCGCGGTCGCGACCAGCAAGCAGGTGATCACGCGCAACATCGCGCGTTCTTATCACTCACCGCACACACATTGTCACTCACACCTGCGAAAGAAAATTTACAATTAAAAAGAGCACAATCAATCGAAGAGTTGACGTTAATTAGATTTGCAGTAACAGCAGCAGTAACAGATTTCAACAGCTGCAGAATTAAGTGTGATTAAACACTCGTAAAGTAGAAGTAGAAGAAGATTAATTGACAACTTGTCTCTTCTATGCGACATTGAATTAACTTTCTAATCAGATATGGTGTCAAACCCTGGTATCTATGGTCAAGTTAAAGTAATTACTTGAGGAAAAGTACTAATGCAAACATTTTATGTAACAGACAAAGATTTTAATGCAATAAGAAATCCAAGCTAAGAATTCTAACTTTTGCAGTTCTAACTTCAAGGCATTACTAAAGTAAAAAATAAAAATCCTATCTGAAATTTCTTATCTTACTTAAACTCAAGTTATCACTTTGACTTATTTATGGATACGATCGGAGTCTCAATCAGAGACATACATTTAAAAAATTGAACTAAGCATAATATGGAATGCACTTAAAAATTAAGGAAAAAATCAATCCATTTGCAATAGACCATCACACACACCATCCCATGAAAATATAATAAAGAAAATGTGTCGATACTCTGGCAATACGCAATCGATCACAATTTTTACAAATGGCAACATTTCACCACGTCTATTACCATCGATTAGAACTCCCAGCCTTACTCCGCCAAAGGAAAATTCATGAATGATGCATAATTATACGCTATAATTATAACATATGCGGTTTAGACAGGTTTCCTTTTCGATAAGTGACATTATTTAGTTTTTGCTAGACTAGTTTACAAGACAGTATTCGTAATCATTCAGAATGAATATTTATATGTTTTATATCTAACTTCCCTTGCTACAAAATTTATCTTATAAATGATACGCGCTGGTTGACAGTCATCCAGGTTTTGCAATGGAGTTTAGTTTTTATTATGCCGGTTGTTTTTTTCATGGTGTTGGCAGGATTTAAGATAAAACTTATATTAAGATAAGCTTTGCTGTTGATTGATGAAACCTGATTTGTAAGAACTAGTCTGTGTCCTAGTTTTAATACTGGTTTTGATTTTCTGACTCGTGTTTCGTTTTATTTTGTTACTCAGGATTTTAAACTTGACTTTCTCAAAAAATATTCATACCATCTGTATTTTGGTTCATTTTATGGGAATGTTTTTTTGATTTACGGAGTCTTTAAATTTAACCTTTTAATTAGGTAATTAAAATTAACATTTTCGTGAAGTTTAAATAAAGTATCAATTTAACTTCTGTCATTATTTAAATTAATGCAAAACTAGTAAACGTAGTTTTATTACACTTTGACATCCTTATTCTTCAGTAATTGTGAATGCTAATAAAAAAAATACTAACGTTCGTTTTACACTAAATGATAAAAACAGGAAATCAAATGATAACAAATTTAAATATGAATACCGACCATAATTAAAAGTAACGAAATTCGTCATCAACATTATAAAAACCTGTTGCCTAATCCGTCAAGATCTAGATAACTTGGTGATTTAGGATAGGAACAAACATTCTAAAAGGTCATAAAATAATATCAAAGGTTTTTTCAGCATTTGTTGCCAACTCCATGCATCCTACATTTTTTTAATATTTAACATTGACTTTAATTTAAAGGCAAAACAATTAAAAATACTCATGAACAGATGGCTAACTTCGGAAGCCATCCTTAGAGACAGCAGTGACAGTCCGTAAGAACACAATCTTTAAACAACAATCCGAAAGCATTATTCCACTCTCTATTGCTATGAAATATAAAGAGCGAGCCCAAAACCTGAAGAAAGATTTAAGCTGGTTTTCAGCCTTAATTTTAGTGGTAAATATGGTGAAATACCAAATACATGCAGATAAAGTCATGCAGACCATCTAGCAATACAACACGGCCAAGTCTTCATCAAGACGAAAAGTTACGAACAAAAATCGCCCTTAAAGCTCACTGCATCACGAATCGCCAATTTTACGACCGATATAAAATGTTCAAAGAAGAACCCGGTTTAATATCGTATCTTCATGATACAGCCGTTGTTTTAGTTCAGGAATATGTGGAGACTGGCTTTGTCGAGAATTTAATTATCATTACCGACACTGACCATCATTGGCGGTGAATGAGAAGTTATATAATTATTATGATATGCCCTGGCTTTTAAAGCGTCATTAAAATGGTGTTAGGACTTGTTGGGATAATAGTAAATAGAAGATTGTTCATGATTGGTGAATGGAAATAATTATTAGTAAGAGAAAAGAGATTTTTACCAACTGTTTATGAAAAATATGTTTAACTGAATTAATGAGTGGCGTACGTGTGATGTATCGCCGTGGTTATAGCAAAAAGTGTATTCATGTAAGGTTTGTAGCAGATGGAAATCTATAGCTTCTGCCTAAAACCATTGAAAAGGCCTGATATATGTATATGTCAACGTAAAATTGTCAAACACGTTATATTACAATATAACGTGTTTTTTCTCGCGATATTGTAATGTCTCGAATTATTGTCAACTGAACATACGGAAGTATCTCTGCCCCCATAATCGGGACTTGGGGCACCCTCCCGTTAGGTTAGTTAGGTTCCTTTAAACCCTGCACTCGGAAATAGGTGCCCCGCGAAGCGGGGCTCCGTCGACTACGCTTTTTAGGGGGAATATAAAGTGTTTTAAGGTTATGTTATATTAATCGGTATTTCTCAGGAATGGTGCATTATCTTTTCATGAGAGTTGTGCCACTGGGCAAGGGGGACCCCTCCTTCCCTCCACACCGCGTAAGTTGACTACTATCGCATGCATTTCACGAAAAATAATGCGTTTTGTTGTAAGCAGTATGTTCATTTGACAATAATTCGAGACTTTACAATATCGCTAGAGATATTACAATATAACGTATTTGACAATTTTACGGTGACATATATAAATTACAATATACCAGCTTTTGCTCCCGTTGTGTGCGTAAAATAACCCACGGGAACACTTTAAGCGGTAATCCCTAAAAAAAAAAAACTTACAAACACCTCTTTATAAAATGACCTAGTTTAGAAAACAATCTCAATTCATTGACTACAAATTCAACATGCGCCAGATCAACACAAGAAGTTAATAAAAGCACTTAAAAAACAAACAA
Organism: Xestia c-nigrum; assembly: GCA_916618015.1. Taxonomy (NCBI): domain Eukaryota; kingdom Metazoa; phylum Arthropoda; class Insecta; order Lepidoptera; family Noctuidae; genus Xestia; species Xestia c-nigrum. The sequence continues at coordinate 22,013,341 of OU745252.1, read as the reverse complement.
AAATCCTTGAAATCTATGTTATTCATTAGATGAATCACATTTTTAATCCTGCGGCAGACGCTAAAAAAATCAGTCATGTGTCCTTAGCCCAAGGATTATAAATTTTTATATAAATTATGACAAAACATCATTTGCACTTTATAGCAGCCATATAATTCTATGATATAAACAGATTTAAGCTTTTTGTTTATAAAAAATGACTGATAGATTTTCTAGTTTGCATTAGTCATGTCATTACTAAAAATAAATTTTAATTAATTGGCTATGTTTCTTAAAAGTCGTGTCTAGGTGTAATAAAATTGTAGACAGGCAATATTGAAATGCGTCTAATGCAAAATGTTGATTATACCTGGTTAAGTTTAATTACGTGTATCAGTTGTAGGTAAACTAATGAATCATTAAATATCTGCATTTTTTTAAAACGAATATTTTATTACATTTCGCTTGTAAATTAAAATTAAACATGTTTGTAAAAAGTTAAAGAACCTAATAAATTCTACAGACCTAAAAATCACACAGAGAAAAAGTCCATTATTTTTAAATAACAATTATTTAAACTTTTAATTTTTTTAAGTTAAATTAAATGTTTGTTGATTTTCACGCGAATGTCGGACAGGATTTGGACGAAATTTCCCACATACATAGTTTATATACTGGATTAACGGGTACGTATCATAATCCCGAAAGTTCATAATACCTACGATTGAAATACCGACGTCCAAAACATCGAAATTCAAAATACCGAAAGTTTTAAATGCCGATAGTCGTTATATCGAAACACAAAATACCGATGTTCAAATGCCCGAAAGGACGAAATCCCTAATGGACGAAATACCAAATGGACGAAATCCCGAAAGACTGAAATACCGATGGTTGTAATACCGATGGATGAAATCCCGAATGGACGAAATCCCGAATTAACGAAATACCGATGGTTGAAATACCGATGGATGATATCCCGAATGGACGAAATTCCGAATGGACGAAAACTTTTATTTAGTAACGTATTATTTGACAAACAATTCATTATTTATCGTTTTATGTCATAAAACAACGTTTGGAACAAAGATATTAATTGTGGAATTCCAAAAAAAAAAGAAATAAAGAAATAATTATGGTTTCCTATTTATTATTAGCACAAATTTTGTGACAGAAATGAATCGCTGCAGAACCGACTCCACGTAGTCTTTTCTGTCCTACCCCGAGAGTGTAATTTAAGCCCGCGTAGGCGCGGAGGGCCTGGCGGGCCGCGAGCTGAGGAGCAGGTGGCTTTAACACTTGCCGCCGCGGCTGAGGCTGGCCGGCTTCAGCCGGCCAGCAAGCCGAAGCTGCGGTGGTGAGCGTTAAAACCCTCTGCGACGATAAGGTCGCGTGTGACCGCCGGAGCCCCGCAGCGTCGGAGCCGTGACAGAAACCATGCCTGCTGCATGCTCCATGCTTGCATACTGCATGCTTGCTGGTTGCATGCTTGCTGCATGCTTGCTTCAGGCTAGCTGCATGCTTGCGGCATGCTTGCTGCATGCTTGCTGCATGCTTGCTACATGCTTGCTGCATGCTTGCTGCATGCTTGCTGTATGCTGCATGTTTGCAAATCGTTTTTCTCGGAAACGATAACTATTTCGGGATTCTGAACTACGGGATTTTGAACTACGGGATTTTAAACTTTCGGGATTTTGAACTTCGGTATTTTAAACTGTCAGACAAATGAACTTTCGGGATTTTGAACTACGGGATTTTGAACTACGGGATTTTAAACTTCGGGATTTTGAACTTCGGGATTTCAAACTTTCGGTCTAATGAACTTTCGGGATTTTAAACTTTCGACCAAACAACCATTCGGCGTTTCAATTTTCGGGATTTCGTCCATCGGTATTTTAAAATTCGGTCTTTTAAAATTCGGGATTATGATACGTACCCGGATTAACACATAGGATACTTTTGTCCTTTTAGTACTAAGGCTACGCCTCGGGCATAAGCTAGTTCTAAATAAAACTGTTAAACGAAGTAAACTGTAAAATATTCAATGTTTAAAAAATCTACTACAATACAGAACATCAAACTCAAATACTCAAACCGTTCCTTAGGGAGCAAAGATAAGTATTTTTTACCTGTTCCGAAGTACCTGACTTAAAGTAAACGTAGGGAGGCTTTCAACAAAGACAACACTTGTTCTAAGTAATAATATTATTCAAAGCAAAACTGTTTGTTTTACCGCACTTAATACCGTGAGGGTAGACTGGACTAAGGGGTCGTAGAAGTTGACATTGGTATTATGATATTTTGCGATATGAAATATGAGATTGTTCTGCGCGGAATTTCAGCGAACTTTAGAAGAATCTCCTGCTTTTACAAACACAACGCAAGTCCACGATTAAATGAATTTGTATTAGTAACTTTGGACTTCAGATTCTTTATGATTCTCTATTTTCGAAAAGCTTCTGTACAATTTTGTACCCAAAAAAGTACATTTTAAGTCGGATAATAGCAATTCCAAGGTTGAGCATAGGTGCTTTTGAATGTGCACAAATCTCATATTATATTACCTACAACTTGATATAATTTACCATATTATAACAATAATTGCCTTTGAAATACCACTTGTAACAACATCAGTATAAATATTCTCCTACTTATGCCCATTACTTGAAGCAATAACAGAAACAAAACCATGATTAGTTTTACACCACCCCCAAAAAAGAAAGATAGACAATACGATTCCAGTCTACAAACTACAATACGATAGGTTACTTTATATCCTTAGCAACCACATGGTTAATTTAAATTCACAGTACCACATTAACAGTAATAAGATAGCCCATTCTCCACAAGGACAATGGCCATTCGGCCATTCCCAATTGCCTTTACCCGGCCGGGATAATATCAACAAGTTCTTTTGTTCAAGACAAGAACGAGTTATGAAGTTAAAACAAATTGGTAACCATTAACATTCTTAACTTAATACTTATGTTTAATAAAATTTAAGTTTGTTGTAAAACTGTCAACGCATGTATTGTCAGGGCTTGATTTTGTTAAATCAGAAAGGCGGGATATGACTGTTGGTTGTCTTTCATCTCTGCCTGAAAAGTAATACTATGAACAAAGTATTTTTTTTTTTATAATTCAAGGCATCATTTTCAGTTTAAAAATAGAAAGTTATTGATTTCTCAAGATGACTTAAAACTTCTGGTGCTCAAAAAGGTTTAAATTGGTTGAAGCCAAAAATTTACATTACTTAAATAGTCAAATAAAGGCTCGGGACACGGGACCTAAACATTACTTGCGAAACATGAGTGGACTCAACTTAACTTTTTAACTATTACAGGCATAAGAATGCCATTATGGTATGAGGTTTTAGCTACCCTACCTAAAGAATCTCTTACTTATGATAATGGTTGTGGATTTAAAGAGAACGAACAGATAATATATTTTGCCTGACATGTACCTACTTTCACTATTCATTTCATATTGTCGCCTAATTTATAGTAATTATCTTTGAAATGCAAGGAGTAAATGTAATTTGTCTTTACTTTTTGACGTAAATAGCAATTACCTCAGATGTATGTACAGTCACATCGAATAATATGTAAACACTTAATAATGTTTAAAAGTGTGTTTCTCCTACTGTACTGATTATAATTTCATGTTATTACGTACATAGTATTCTGGAACTCACATTTTTGTGAAAAAGATCATATCTCCTAGTTACAATCGTTATTTCTCGAGAAAATAGCTACAATATTTAGGAAAGTGTTTACATATTATTAGACGTGACTGTAGTCGTATGTCTTACAAAATCCTGTCATTTGAATAATGCGTTTGATGCGGGTTTTTTATATTATTAAATTTGACGCAGAGCAATAGACGACATTACACGTTAATAATGTGTCCTACGCCCAACTGAAACTGTCATATTTTCCCAATGAATCTAGAACCTATGTTTGAGCGATAAAGTTGAAAATGAAGGTTATAATAGTTTTATGTGCTGGCGTTTGTAAAGCAACATTGAAACACAGCTGTTTTGCAATATGGCCAATTCTATGGTTACAATGGCGGTATTATCGCGACTTTTTCAACCATTAAATCCATGTAATGTTTGGAAAATATCGCTATAATATCATAGCGTAGATACAGTCCACTGTACGAACCTAAAATAGAAATTGAAATTGATATGCGTTATGCTTAATATGTAGTACTTGTAATTAAGTTACAAATTCGAGTGTTGTTTACAGTTACCATCCAAAAAATAGAAGTTATAGAGAAAAATGTGGCAAGAATAATGTGAAAGTTTTGAGAAACAATGTAGATCAAATTACCCCGAATCTATCTAGACAAGTGAACAGATTAAATACTATATTTTATACCAAAATTGTGACCAACATCTACAGCTACATTGTATTCAAAGATCTAAAATACACGACAGACAACATATCGATTTACTACAATTCTATTTCTATGTACAATTTCCTTTAACTTGAATACGACATGTATACCACATACTTATGAAATCTACATACCCAACAAGCAGTATTAGACGCACATTACATCGGTATCGCGATCCGGATCGCATCTCCAGCTTAGCGAGCTGCAGATTGCTCATAAAAACTAAGTTTTAATGCAAGACTGGCTCGAAATGTAGATGAGACTCAGTCAGCGGCATTTATCTTGAGGATATTGAAGTATGGTCTAAGCTAAGTGCTTCAAGTGTGAATACGTACGTTATTTTAAACAGACTTCTTAAAAAAAATATCTTTTTTTTTGTCGGTGGCAAAGAATGAAACGACAAAAATGTAACTTAGTTATTCTCCAGTGTTTTTTATTAAAGTCTGTATTTTTTTTGCAAAAATTGTTTTGGTGTTGGGTAATTATGTGGTCAGATGTATGGACCAGGCCTTTAACTGTGTTGGAAAAGAGTCATCATCTTCACACTAGTATTGAAGCTAGTAGAAATAAAGTAATCAAACAACTTGAACTGTATTAATAAAAAACCCAATCAGCAGCAACCACTGCTAAATAGGCTTCCCAACTTGCGCCATTATACCTTATCCTTCGCATTCCGATTTCAGTCTGACCTAGCCTAATTTCACCTAAAACATTATTATCATTATCAACCCCCAAAGCTCAACAGAAAAACGAGTGATTTCTAAACGAATTAGCGTCAAAAATGCAGCGCATGCGACGAGCGCGCGGCGGCAGACATCAAAAATTCCGAATTTCGGGCGTCAACACAAACTATGCACGAATGAGTTATATCGAGCGTCGAAGCCGCGAGCAAAGCCAGGGCGCGTCAATTTCAACTATGCGCTTTTTCGAAACAGCGCGAAAAGGGATTTTTAAGACACCTCAGATGTGAACATTTTTAAACTGCATCTGGATGTTATTATTTTTTTAGTAATAAATACTGTTTTTGCATAATTACTGACGCGCTCGTTGAATTCTTTTCGTTTCATAAAGTGAACCAATTATTACATGCTTTGAATACATAAACAACTACATAATAATACCTACGCAAGATCTTGTTATATTCTTGTGGAAAAATATTAATGGTCAGAAGCTATGTATTTCACATGAAATAAATAAAGTTCTCAATCTGATAAACACAGTAATATGAAGAAGATCAACCTACGCATTTTTGATAGAAATTAATTTGAATAAATTATGCAACAAGATTCATAAAAACAATGTTTTTCATTTTGATATTGAACTTGATCACGCCATCTATTATACAATGTATTACTTACATAACTTTGTACTTTTTCTATTGTATTTTTTTTCTCATCTGAAAAATTTGTTAAAATCAATTCTAAGTTTTATGTAAACGAAATTGATCGAATTGGTTGCTTTTTATTAGTGTTTTTTACATGTTTTCTTAACTGTTTTATCGTAAAAGATGTTTGTCACAATTTTGGTGTAAAATAAAGTATTTCATCTGTTCACTTGTCTAGATAGATTCGGGTTAATTTGATCTACAGTGTTTCTCAAAAATTTCACATTATTCTCTTTAACTTCTATAGTTTATATAACAGATTTTTTCGATTGTAACTGCACAAACAACACTCGAATTTGTAACTTAATTACAAATACTACATAAAAAGCATAACGCATATCAATTTCATACCGAAAACGCCACAAACCTCATTGGATTTATCCTCGTCAGAACACAAAAGACTAACAATGACCATTGGTCCACAGACTACATAAAAGAGTACCTCTTTGTATTCAATATGATTGTGATCATACGACATGTATCACCATGTTGCCACGCCCTGCTGCAGAATAAGCTTTATAACTTTTATAAAGCTATGTCATCCCTTTTTTGTACTTTAATTTTGCTTTTGTTATTTAAGCATATCATGTGAAGGAGTTTTGATGTCAAAATGGCTTGACAGTTGAATGTGAAATGGGTAATTGTGTAACAAAAGTAAATTAGCGCTTGAAATTGCATCATGTGCAATGCATAACTTCATAACGCTTGTTTTTTTTTATATTTGTAACTCCTGGAGGGTTATGTAGAGGTGGTAGGTAACTAAAAGTACACCAACATTTCACCAATTATGTTTAATTCCCATTGTTATAGGGGACGAGTCAATTGCTATCAACCGGGCACATATCTAGACTCAGTGGCTGGGAAACTCCTGATGGAAAAACCCAAAAATACTTTACCTGACCTGGGAACGGAGCCCAGGAATCTGAGCAAGCACTCGCGCTTGCAACCACTAGGCCAACAAGGCAGAGATTCTTTTATAAAAAAGATCTGTAACTCACAGATTAATATGAAAACTTAAGGAAACAAATAACCGTATTGCCAGTAAACGTGGAGAGGAAACTACCGAAAAGAAAAATTAATCAGATAAGGACAAGAGGAATTTAAGCAGACAACAGGTAATAAAATACCTAACGTAAGTCTGTTTTAGTAATGTATTGTAGGTACTAATATGATTTTAGGAAAGTGGATATCAAGTATTCGGTTCCCAAATGTATATTTTAAATGAAAATTGATTTTAACAAGAGGAGGAAAATAAGATTCCTATGGAAATTTTAAATTCGTCATATTATCTCGCTTTTATACAATTTTGCTTTCAAAATATATATTTGGGAACATAGATATTCTGTAATCCAATCGAAATAAAAATACAAATCATATGTTTGATTTACTCATTATTTTAGTATTACGTTTGAACTACGCATGCTCCGCAGACCCCTTAACATAGCTTTGGCTTGTCAAAATCAGCTAAGGATTTTAACAAGTGATTATAATGTCACATGTATAGCTGCTGTCAATTTTTCAATCACTAATCCGAAGCGTGGTTATTGCCTATACCTCAAATACTAACACATAAATGTATAACATTGTTACTTGCTTTAAAACTGTTTGTAAACCAAAAAGCTCATCTAAGAACCCTCTACTTTTTTTTCTGTTATATATCTATCTGTCCACATAAATTATTTATTTATTTATTAAAACTTTACGCACAAGAAAAAACTATACAAAAGCAGAGTTAATGCCTTGGGCATAAATTAATACTTTTCATTCCATTAATACACTTCAAACTCCATTAATTAGGAATTTGTATTTAACACCGTCCCGAGGACTCGAAATACAAGAAGGACAACTCAATAATTAAACGATTTATTAAGGTAGTGTAAACTAAGTCGTTCTAAGCGGTCGTTTTATAAAGCATAGCTATATTTACATCAAAATAAAATAAAATCGTCCACTCCATACAAGTATTTTCCATTAAAACTGCAATCAATGAGAATCTAATATTTAGTGTAAAAAAATATGCAATAAACCCTTTTTAGAAGTGTTGTATTCTGATTTAGTTTTTGATAATAAATGTTAGTTAGCGACTTTGACCGCGTGGAGTACGATAATTGTTCCACTGGATCGTGTTACTGGGATAAAAGTATCCTATGTGTTAATACAAGCTATAAACTATCTGTGTGCTAAATTTCATCCAAATCCGGTTAGTAGTTTTTGCGTGAAATAGTAATAAACATCCATCCATACTCACTAACTTTCGCATTTTGTAATGTTGGTAGGAATCATTTTTTTTCGTTAATGCTTGGTAATGCAAGAATTACCAACCTCATTAGATAGGCAAGTGTTGTTTATAAAATGACTGCACAGAAGGCCTGAAATCACTGGCATAGTAAGTAAAGTTTTAAAAAGCCTATTTCCAACAGTGGAATACGTAATAATAAGCTACGAATGAATATTATGAAGAGCCATTTGAATGTTTTTCATTCATTTTCAAATTTAATTTCGACTATCTTTCCGTAACAACACTTGAAACAGACACCATTTAAGCTTAACAAAATTAAGGATTACTTCTTTATTACGATAATTGTTTCGTTTAAATAATAATCAAAAGAGTATATCTATAAGGGCAGTAGGATTGAGAAATATGTATATACGTATGTTTAACTCAGTTACTTTTACTCAACTTTATATTGTAAGCTATACAAGTTAGATCTTTAAAGTCGTGTCGAGTTCAAAATAATAAAATCCAATAAATAATAAATAACAGGTGCGTGGCACTTGTTTACTTCATAGTTATTCACTTCAAATTAACTTTACTATATAAGGTGTCACGTTCAAGCGTATGTCATTGAAATTCCTAGTCAAAACTACTGATCATTAAATGAGGATAATTTTAGATGTAAATAGCTGCGGCCCGAAACCTTTGTCCGTGAAATTATTTTAGGAATATTACTTTACTATTGGTGGTTTCACCTCATGATTTCAGCTATCAACCAGTGAAAGTCCCGTCAAAATCGGTCTAGTCGTTTTGGAGATTATCCGAAAGAAACAGGCTGATGGACAGACGGACAGATATTTTTTTATTTATTTTTTATTTAGCCATTTAGTAAAAAGCTGTTATTTGGAAATTACAAAAGGACACTTTAATTTGTGTAGATGAATGGAATTTTTCACAGTTTCAGGATGAAAAAATGTACAGGGAAGACCTATAGTCCAGCAAAAGACAGAAAAAAGCTTCTTGATATTGAATCGGCACGAATTAAACAGGCATTATATTTCAAATCCTATGGACGAAATACTAGCCATCTTGTTAGGTGGTAGTGAATTAAATTCGAAGTAGCGACGGGCGTGACTTTAAATCCCTAATGGCAGTTTTGGCGGCCATTGAAATACTGTCAAATGAGAAAGCTGGGGGGGGATTTCCACATCATTGGACGGAAAAGGCTAATATTTATGCCTAACCTAGTGTTACAGTTTTTATGCCGCTCTTGCGCCGCTGACTTTGGCTTTACATGCCGTCGAGAGTTATCTCTCAGGTAGGTTTGGTTTCCTCACGATGTTTTCAAGTGTTTTCAGTATAGCAAGAGTATTATCGACCTATGTCTTTTTGTGATCTTTAATAATATGTTGAATTTTAGCTACAACTTTATGTAGAAGAGTCTTCAGGGGTTTTTTTAAAGTTCTTCGTTAGCTTCTCAATAGAAATTAATTCTGATTAAGAGCTATTATTACCTTTATTAGTCCCCCCATACTTTAGTACTAATGCTGTAATGAAACGTAATAATATTGTAATACCAAATGATTTGAAAAGAGTAACCATGGACTTGCCGGTTCTTCTCCATGGAATCGACCAACGCGAACCGTGCACCTTTTTCGACGTTTTATAATCCAGGCCTATGTGAAATAAAATATTTTGATTTTGATTGATTAAGAGACAATTCTAAGTGAATGCCAACAGCTTCTACAAAAGCTTTATATTCAGCATTTTTCGCAGAAATCCTTATCAAAAACACTAGATTCTCTCTGTAACTGTGTCTATAAGTGGACAGAAATCTGAATACTATCCTAGTTCGTCAGTTTTTTTCAAGAGTTCTGACCACAATTGTTATTAAGCCTCATTAGCAACAATAAAAGTGCTAACTAACGCACCTAGCACAAATTATAATGACTTATAATATCACTAACATCTACATATATCAGACGGCTCTAACAAATGAGATGAACAGTGAAACGCAGACCACGCCGCGGGCAAAATACTAGTCATACGACTTAAGTTATAACTTATAAGCAACTTTATAACGACTCGACTTAAAACCTACGCTCACTTAGTGTAACTTAAGTCACACTTTCTAGGAAAATCACTAAGTTAGAATTAAGTTATGATTGTGTAAGTGATTTTCTTGAAAGCTGTAAAGTTCTTTAATAGACTCTATCTTAGATTTGTGATAAACATCTTAATGTTTCTCTGTTAGAGAAAATACTGATGCATAGTTTCTAACTCTACATTTTGATGTAGAGTTAAGTTGGAAAAAGTTTTGTTACTAAAATATCCTAGCTACGGGATAGGAATAACTGTAAGAAATGTCATTAGCATTCTCTACATCAACTTATAGACCCGCTAGCCATTTTAAAACACGAAGAGTCGCCTCTACTATCATAGTAGATACGACTTGGGAGATGTTTCATTCCGTTTGGGCACTATCGATAGAGCTTAACTTCAAGAATATCCTTAAAGCTCTACATAGAGCTGTGTAAAGCTTTACCTCCAAAATCCTTCTGTCACACTAAATCACTGAAACATAACTTTGTTTTCCACTGTTTTCACACAGAAAATACTTTTTAAACAATACGGATTATGATTTTAAACACTGCACTGCAATCCGGGATACACTGATCAAAAAAATTATCACAGAAAAACGTGTTTTTGAAAGGTTTCGTGTGAGTCTGCGCGCGCGCAAGTGAGCTCAGCGGAGGCTCTGATGGCACTGGCGGGGGACGCCTTGCGGGGGTTGAGGCCCGGGGGGGGAGGGGCGGAGGGGGGGTTCTCTCTCGGAAACAGGTTGCGTTCAACCGTTTTGAGCGCCAATTTCTACGTTCTTTGGTACCGACGATTGATACTTTAAATGTTGATAGATGCTGGATGCTGGGCAAGGAGGAAAAGGTCTGGAGGAATTTTTGTGTTTTTTTTTTATTTGCGATTCCCGATATACATCCAAGGACCTCGAGGCTAAAATAACAGCCGATCTTTAGGTTAAGCTGTACTTACCTAGGTTGGTCTGTGGATGGGTGACCACCCTAACATACCGAGTTTCCTCCATAGCCCGGAAAGCACGTTAAGCTGTTGGTCCCGGCTGTCATTTGTCCATCTTTGCAAGTCGTTACTGGTAAACAGTGGCCCAAAAAGTCTGACAATCAGTCTTACCAAGTGGTATCGTATTCCCCAGTACTAACTGGGTTGTGGAGGTCAGGTAGACAGTCGCTCCATGTAAACTACTGGCATTTAGTTGCATCCAGTTAGACTGGAAGCCGACCCCAACATAGTTGGGAAAAGGCAGGCAGATGATGATGATTCCCGAATGCAAAGTAACATACACCTGAGTTCCTATAAGTATAACGCTAAGGGATATTTGACGACCCGAATATAGCGAAGGGGTAGTGACGCTGCCTTACGTTCTTAGGGTCCTGGGTTCGAATCCCGGTAGGAGCAAATGTTTGTGTGATGAGCATGGACATTTGTTTCCGAGTCATGGATGTTTAATGTATAAAAAGAATGTATTTACAAACAAAAACATATATATGTAGTATATCAACTATCTAGTGTCCACGACACAAGCTTTGCTTGGTGTGGCACTAGGTGGCGCTGTGTGGTAATGTCCAGCGATATCTATTTATTTATTTATATATAGTAGCTACATCCAAAGGTACACCGCTGATTAATCCTTCAGGAATTACAGGTGTATAGTTAAGGTACATAGAGTAAGTTATTGATTTATTATTACAAAATTTTATTTATCAGTACCAGTCAGATAAACAAGAAAAAGAAATGAATTCCTATTAAATTATGTATTTTGAGCACGTACTCGATAATGTGGGTACCTTCATTTGAGTGTGCGTTTCAATAATTAAAATATATATATCGCTGGACATTACACACAGCGCCATCTAATGCCACACTAAGCAAGGCTTGTGTCGTGGTGACCAGTCAGTTGATATACTACACATATACTTATTTGTTTGGAAATACATACTTATTACATAACTATTTCTTTGTAATACTCTTTGGTGATCCAAAATAAATAAATTTAAAAATCATTTTCACTCGCATCATCTCCCATTCCATGTCCCATTGTGTCACCCTATGTGAAATGTTTTCTTTAATGAAAGCAACTTGTATGGTGTACATGAATAAAGAATTTTTAGGTTTTTAAACACTAACACTGTCATTGGCACTGAAAATGGGATATTAAACAAACAAAATGAGAAAGAATAATGTTTTCTAGTTTGCTTTGTTTAAATTAATGGAAATCTATTCTACAATATCATGTCATTTTGACGAGAACCTGAAGCATAAAATATATAATTCAGAAATTCAAGACGCGTTGATGTCTTTTATACGGATGAATCCGCACGACACAGTGGGAACGGGGCGACAAGGGCGTCAATTCACACAAAGTAAAGCTACTTTGTGTGAATTGACTGCCTTGCCGTTGAGTAGCCGTAAGGCCCCTTTTTCACTAGGTCGTGACGATTAATTTATCGTTATATTTTAGTTGGCAAAAGTCGTGCACGACGGTAAACGCGTCGTCTTGTATGGTGAACACGTCCACTTAAATACACAAGCCACGACACTTAAAACTACGCGATTATCTGTCGACACGACATACTGGGAACGGGGCCTAAGAGTGAGTGAGGACCGGGTCCTGGGTTTAATTCCTTGGCCTGCAACAGTGTTATTGAGATTTTCTAGAATTTTTCCTAGTAGTACCTACCCCGGGGTCTCGATTTGTAGCTGTTTGATTGGCAACGTACTCGCGAAATGACCCCACATTTCACCGCAAGGATGGATCCAGAATGGGGGGCATTAGGGAACCAAGTTACTCCTTGTATTAACGGAGAAACAAAAACCTGGTATCCGGAATAGTGAATAGAAAAGTGCACAAAGTGCTCCCCCCCCCCCCGCCCCGTCTCTAAGGCTGTTCTACCCTTGATTGTACTAAAACTACACACCTAAGTCTATTATTTTATATTAGGTATATTTAAGAGAAAATACTGAGGACGACAGAATTGTAGTAGAGTAGAAGTAAGTAGTAAGCAAGTAGTATATCAACTATCTAGTGTCCACGACACAAGCTTTGCTTAGTGTGGCACTAGGTGGCGCTGTGTGTTAATGTCCAGCAATATTTATTTTTATTTTATTTTATTTTTATTTTGTATGTATTGCTGTCGCGCCGAGCGCAAATGAGACAACTGCAGTTTGAAAATACCAATTAAAAGTACACAAAATCAACGTTTCGTAGACCCCTGATTGTTTCTCCGAAACTTGACTGATTAAACTACTTTTTCGTCAAAATTAAAGGAGGGCCTTTCCTTTTTTAAATAATCTCGTTTGTTTTCTGGATGTTTGAACAAAGCGGAAAATTTGGCCATTTTTTTAGATTTTTGAAGTTTCATAAGTATCACTTTTAATAATTAATTTATGAAAAAAAGGAAAACATAGGGACAAACCAATAGTGACTATAGATTTATTGGAAAAAAAATATTGCTCCACAGGCATTATCCAGGGAGGAAACAGAGGACTACATTTGTCTAGATTCTCGTCTATCTGTCTATCTAATAAATTCTCGATTTTCATTCTGGATTTGATCAGAGGCGATCGGAGGCAAATATAACGATAAGAGACTTCTTATGCAACACTAACAATTTGTGGGTACCGCGGATGAGCGATCTCGTGTGAGAGTTGCTTAGTTTGAAACAAGTGCAAACATTGCATTGCATTTTGATAAAATTTGTCATAGAAACCGAGGCGGAAATGACAGTGTGATAGAGCCATACGTTGCTCAATACAGTTACGAAGAAATAAAACAACGGAACGAAAAGTATTTTTGTCGTTGTTGTATAATGAAACTGATATGATTTAATTTGCCTTTTTGCCATGCTTTGCCTTCGAGATTGAAGGAGAAGCAAAGATTTCACCATTGCTGTTGCGGCAAACAGAGTAATATAAAAAAATGAAAATTCCATTTTTTACTTAGAAAAACAAATAATGAGTTTGTGTTCGAAAACGTGTAGCAAAGCGCTGCGGGGTTACCACAACGTCCAAATGCGATTCAATTTAGGTTTGAGCTGTCATTTTCTGACAGTTTTTCTATGGAACTGACAGCTTGCGACTCAGTTTAGGACCTGAATTGAATCGCATTTAGAGGTTGTGGTAACCCAGCTGGTGTCAAAAGTGACAGAGCACGAAGTTTCATAGAATTAATGACAAAAAAGCTGCTTTTTGCTTTTATATTTGATCATGAATTAAATGAACAAGATAATTCGATTCACGCGAGCATTTGTCACTACAGTTCTCGGCTCCATAACAACCTCGTGAACCTCGCCTTCGAATCGGGTGTGAATTCCGCTTCGTCTGCATTGACAATTTTCCCATAATATTTATTGTCTTGTTTACCAAATTTTCTGCACTCGGCAATCGTGTCGTCGGTGGAAAACGATTCTTTTACTTCCTCAGCAGCTGAGTTAGACCTAATATTCGAACAACAGAGCCACGCCAGTCTTCATCTCGGACTTTCAATAAATATGACCAAAACTAAACTATGGACTATCAGAACTGAGTGCCACATAGAAATTGGGATTGGTAATTCAATGTGTATAAATTAGGTACTCATAAAATCTTACTAATGTTCTCATTTTTCTGAATTAAATCATCGGTTTTATAATTCCACTAGCTGACCCACGCAACTTCGTCTGCGTCACATTAGAGAGAAAAACGAAAGGAAAAAAAAAGAACCCGTTTTTGCAACATTTTTCATTTCTGCTCCGCTCCTAATGCTCATAGCGTGATGTTATATAGCCTATAGCCTTCCTCGATAAATGGACTATTCAACGCGAAAATAATTTTTCAATTTGATCCGGTGGTTCCTGAGATTAGCGCGTTCAACCAAACAAACAAACTCTTCTGCTTTATACTATTAAGTACAGATTAGTACAGATTCTTTCTTCCGGGTTGCAAAAACAATATTAGCTAGTTTGAAATCAACTGTTGATGTACAGTACAGTGATAAGGTCACTAGTCCCTCTATGGTCCGAGACACATGTACAACCAGTAGTTGACTGCTAATTGACCGTAAGTGCTCATACATAGATCATAAGCCACTAAGTGGTTCGTTTGAATAACCTGTTCCATGGTTAATTAAAAATGAGAAGGATTCTATAGACTTTATTACATACTGTGGTTTCACTTGCATCCTACGAAAACTACTTGATAGTCTGCTGCCATATATCTGCCTTTTCCCAATTATGATGGGGTCGGTTTCCAGTCTTACCGGATTCAGCTGAATACCTATTTCTTATTTTACATGGAGCAACAACTACTATGGAGCAGCACCTATCAGACCTCCACAACCCAGTTAGAACCAGGTAATACGATGCCCTTTGGTAAGACTGGCTGTCGGATTTTCGGTGAACACATTATAAAATATATGAATACGGGTATTTATCGCGAATTTACCTTTCATTTAATCCTGACGTTTCGACCGGATTGCAGCAGCCGTGGTCCAGTCGTAACGTCGGGATTAAATTAAAGGTAAATTTGCGATAAATACCCGTATTCATATGTTTTATAATGTACCTGTGATGACTGTCAAAGATCTACATGACAGCTGAGACCAATGGCTTAAACGTGTTTTCAGATGCACAGAGGGAACTGGATATGTAAAGGGGTGGTCACCCATCCAAGAACCAACCTAGACAAACACCTTACTGCTCTTATTATTTTGTCACGAGCTACTAGATAGGTAAATGTTCCCAATTACCTACTTACCCGAAAAAAAACATCCTACTACTTATACAGAGTGTAAACTACCTCATCACAAAGCCGTTAACCAAGAGTCTGTACATAAAACTAAGTAACTTTACGCAAAAAATATTGCTTTTTTACTGAGGTTATTAATCCTGTTTTGTGGTAGAACTCAATGTAACGCAGTTAAAACATTGTGCTGTTGGATGGATTGAATAGTACGGGGGTGGAGATGTTAAAAGTCAAAATCTTCAAAAATAAACATGAATTTAAAAATAACTTGTCTAAAAGTTGTAACTTTGACCCCCCATATCTCCGTAACTAGAACAAGACAGTGCCTTTCGGCTTCGTGAAGAGGTGTTCTACACCCTTTATTACAAAGGGTATAAACACATGTCACGCACGCCATGATTGTGGCGGTAAGTCCCCTCTTTGAGGTGTAGCTGGAGAGGCGCCACGGCGTCCTCAACTTCCGCCTGACGCAGGTCCTCACCGGACACGGATGTTTCGGGAGGTTCCTGCATCGAAATCGGGCGGGAGGAAACGCCCGGGTGTTTCCACTGGGACGATCGACTGGAGGACACGGTGGAGGTTTGCCCCGCGCGAGCGGAGCACTGCCGTGTCCTCGTAACGGCGATCAGCGGCGGCGCCTCTCGCGTCCGGCCCTGGTTCAATCCATGGTCTGGAGTGAGACAGAATGGGAAGCCGTCACCTCCTTCTGCGAAGCAGTCATGCTAGCGAAGGAGGTGGCGGAACGCGAGAGGGACAGAGCCTCTAGCCGCCGCGGGAAACGCACCGGGCGTCGGGGGCCACGTGGTGGCTACCGACCACCGTAGCCTGTGGACGGTTAACTATGGGCTAGCTAGCCATCCGTCCGTTTAATGACGAGAGGCCGTGCTGAAGGCGTTCGTGTTCCACGCGCGGTTCAAAGAGATGTTAGCATAAGCGGCCCACAAGGACCGAAAGCCTGCCGGGGTTGCGAGCCTGTTCGAAAGAGATACCGCGGCCCCGGAACATAAAGGGCGAGGAAGGAACATGGATGAGTTTTATTCAGTAAAAGTCTGACGCTCCCTCCCGCTCCGCCCAGAGTGGGAGAAGTTATTTGATGATTTCTCATCCTTAAAAAAAAGGGGCCGGCGCGCGGCGCATGCGTCGTTCATACAAACGTAATACCAAAATAATTTGTAAATGGCGCATGCTCCGCGGGCCTCTTAAAACTACAAGTTGTTCCGCTTGTGAGTCTTACATATCTATAAGGTTATTTTATTTCTCTTCTTTTATGAGTCTCAATACTTTTCTTCCTTTAAAACATATGGGGTGAAAACGAGCTTGAAGTTCTCGAACTATTCGCACTCGCAGCTAACAAACAGACAAAGACGCAATAATTTATGATATGACGTAAACTGAAATGAACTTTCACTGCAATAGTAAAGTCTAGACTCATCCGTCACCTCTCAGGGCATCCTGTTCCCTTAGGTTCTTGGTATGCCTACAATTCTAGGACTTGTTTCTAGTGCACAAAAACGTATGAGCGATAGGCATCGACTGTCAAGAGCATGCTGAGTCTGAGATCGAGCGAGGTTTGGTACAACCGTGAGACGAACGTTTTTTATTGGTAACGTTGATCGTACTTGTTGCATTAGTTCGAGCAAGGAAGCCAGGGAGACCAAATTAATGTTTGAAGCAAAAAAGCTAATAAAACCGGCCAAGTGCGCATCGCACTTGCGCGTGAAGTGTTCACTATTATATCCCAAGCCCGCTTTATTTTTTATTATTATTTATTTGTTGTCATAGCGGCAACAGACTTACGAGTACCTATGTGACGAATTAAGAAAACAGTATTATAGTAAACAATAATATTGGAACGCATCTTAATACACTAATTAGAGCTGTCAACTTTCCCATGTCATTTTTGTCAAGAATTGAAGTTGACAGCCCGCCTTTTTCTTTTCACTAGGTACTTCATATGTAACCACGCGATCTGATAATGGTGTTCTTTTATTGTACTTTCATTACAATATACAGTTGATTTAATATGGAATCTGTTTTTAAGCTTTGCATAGCTTCTATCGCGGGCCTTTAGCGTGGAGACCGAATCCCGAAATTCCGTAAAGAAAATAACCTAACGAAAATAACCTAACACCCCATGTCACCCCACGTCAGATAATGACAATGACAAGCTAATTTTCTTTTTAATATATTGCCGTAACTAGGTTGTTTACATTTGATGTTAGACCTTCTTTGTAACCATTTTTTATCAACTTATGCAATTATAATTATTTATGTGTTTTATTTTTCCGGTTGTTGCCGGCTCGAGTACCAAACGCAGACTGAATGTTCAGGCTCGGCTTCTTATCACGATGAAATTATGAATTTTATAATGAATGTTCCACACACACATACACAGACACGTCAAACTTATAACACCCCGTCGTTTTTGCGGCGTCCGCGCGCTGGCTGCGCAACGACCGCGCGCCTCGAGCCGGCAACAAGCGGAAAAATAAAATAAATAAATAATTATAATTACATACGTCGTTTTTCTTTAATACTTACGACATAACCCACAATAAGATACACAATCTAAGAAAATTCAACTGTCTACCTATTACGAATCATGAGATATACGAACAGACACACGGAAGAACGGATAGCGGAGGCTTAGTAATAGGTTTCCGTTGGGTACCCTTCGGGTACGGTACCCTAAACAGTAGGAAGTAGGTAGGTATAAGTCATTTGAAACCAAGTTATGGCGCCTACAGGACCTAAACGAGCATTTATAATGCCTGAAAGTATATGATTCACTGCAATAAAATAACCAGAAAGATGATATTCTTCAGCATACATGCTAGTAAGATAGTGTTTTGAAAACATAATACAATTCATTTCAATCAATAAATAAAATCACGAACTTATCTCAAAAAAAATCTTTTTACGAATAAAATTCATACTAAAATGCACGCGATCATTCTGATTTTTTGGCAAATAATTTCACAAGCTACATAACAGCATTATAGTGTTTTATTTGTTTAGTCCAATCAATAGACTTTTTGTAAATCGATCAAAACCACTCATTTCGCACTATTCGGCCCGCAGTGACTGATGTAACAACCACTTTGAACTTTATTCTAACAGTATTTCAAACGAAGTTTGATCCACCCCAAATCGCCTTAAACCCATCAACAGCACGAATTTATAGGTGCGTGGCTAAAATCAGAGCTAAGGTCGCTATTTCAATTTTTAATACATATCTACATTTCCTTCAGACTGTCTCGTTGTGTGCTCGCAAACAACTGCTTAGCATAAGTTCCTGAGTTCTTAGATCCAAAGTATTATTAGGTTTTTCCATCAAGAATTTCTCAGCAGCAGCTATAGAGAGTTTAAATTTGTGCCCGATTGACGGCAATAGAGTCGCCCACTATTATATGGGACTTAACATAACTGGCGAAATGTGGGTGGTATGGGTAGACATGGGCCTACCCAGGGGGGGCAGCTGCCCTCCTTCTGGAAATCTCGCAGAACATGTATGAACACGCCTAATTACTAAACAAAGTGTAAACGGGGCTTTATGTTCTAACTTTTAAATAAACCGCGCAGTAGACACTGGTAAAATGCACGGTGCAATGAGAGGTTTTCTTTTTGAGAATTAAAAACATATACATTTTCCAAGAACTCGGTAGATGGCGTTGATCTGACTACGTTACTACAGCTGTTACTAGGTGCCAAAGCCAAAACGCTTTTTGGGTTAACAAGCAGGGGGACTTCGAAGATTTGGTGAAAACGGAATAAATTCAACAAGCAGAATGTTTTTATATAAAAATGAAAACAGCCCTAGAAGTTTTACTGGCAATGCCTTCTTCCACGGCTACAATTGAAAGATCATTCAGTACCTACACTCATGTGAAAACGCGGCTGAGATCAACAATGATTGAAAACAGCCGAGGTTAAATGTTCGCTCAGTGAACATAAAAAACTTGTAAACAGTATGGGCGATTCTTTCACGGAAGACGTTTTATACCGTTTTGCAGAAGATCCTCGAAAATTACTTTTAAAGTAGAAGCGATTTAAATAAAATAAAAATGCATGCATATATTTATTTTATTTAACTACCTATAAAGCAGGATCATTTGCGGCTGTTTGCCCTACACACTACACTACAATATACTTGATGTTTCAAGTAGGTAGGTATTTGTGTTGGAGGCGATAGTACCTACACGCGCGCCTGCACGAAAGGCGCGCGGAGGCACTAGACCGGGGGGAAACTGGAGAGAGCGACTGTCGCAACCCCGTGCAGGGCTCGCCACGATAGTGGCGGTAAGTTCCCTCTTTGAGGAGTGGTTGGAGGCGCCACGGCGTCCTCACCGTCCGCCTGACGCAGGTCCAGGACTTTCCTGCATCGAATCGGCCGTCCGTCCGCCTAATGACGACAGGCCGTGTCGACGGCGCGTTCGTGTTCCACTCGCGCCTCAAAGAGGTGTCAGCATAA
Organism: Xestia c-nigrum; assembly: GCA_916618015.1. Taxonomy (NCBI): domain Eukaryota; kingdom Metazoa; phylum Arthropoda; class Insecta; order Lepidoptera; family Noctuidae; genus Xestia; species Xestia c-nigrum. The sequence goes on along the minus strand of OU745252.1, from coordinate 21,993,079 downwards.
AGGGAGGGGCCCGCAAAGGCCCAAGCCTGCCGGGGTTGCGGGCCTGTTCGAAAGTGATACCGCGGCCCCGGAACATAAATGGCGAGGCAGGAACATGGATGAGTTTTAGTCCGTAAAAGTCTGACACTCTCTCCCGCTCCGCCCAAAGTGGGAGAAGTTATTTGATGATTTACTACCCTAAAAAAAAAAGAGGTGTTTGTGTAGTGTGTATTAAATAACAGTCGCAGACGATCCGACCTAAAAATGGTGTGGGATGTGATGCAGAGGACTGAGGAAAATGTCGTGAGGTAGGTTTTGAGTATGAATGTGGATGGGTATTTAAGAGTACCTAGAGGAAAACCAAAGAAACGATGGATGGACTGTGTTAAGAATGATATGGCAACGAAGAAGCGCCTAATGCTGATGAGATAACGAAAAATAGAGAAGAATGGGAGAAGCCATGCGACGACACCAAATTAATTGGGATAGGGGTTTGGGAATGATGATGAATTTAACTGTTTACTAACTCTGCTGCCTTTTTTATTAAAAAAAAAAACTGCTGCCTGTCATTATTCAAACGCTAAAAGATCGTTGTAACAATGTTATCAACGCTGTTTCCAGTACCGCCATCTATCGATTTTGTTTGAGACTGCCTGTACCTGTAGGCTTCAAAACAACATGGAGCCACTATAAAAATGTCGTATGTCCAACTCCAAGTCATCTAACTTTTTTATCGTGCCATGCGAACAATCATCATAAGGATAAGAATTTAAGTGTTCAGCAGATAAAACATAAAAAGGTAACAGAGACAGAGAAGCTTTCACATATTACAGTAAATATAAATAAATAAATATCGCTGGACATTAACACACAGCGGCATCTAGTGCCATACTAAGCAAAGCTTGTATCGTGGTTTTGTTTGTAAATACATATGTTTGTTATTATACTTAGAAATGGGTTAATATCCATGACTCGGAAATAAATATCCATGCTCATCACACAAACATTTGCCCCTGTCGGGATTCGAACCCAGAACCCTAAGAACGTAAGGCAGCCTCACTACCACTACGCCATTTGGGTTGTCAATACTAGCAAACCTTCCCAGCTTTGTACAGGTGCAATTTACTATGAAAAGGGGCACTCAGCAATTAAATTTTATTTGAATATCAATGATTTCTTAACCCAAACTGACTGAATATTGCCAAGGACCGGTGAAGTGAATTGGGTGAAGTGTTACCGTTTACCCGTAGCGGAGCTACATCTCCAACATTTTATAAAAACTAACACTAATAACTAGGATAAGTTAAAGACTAGCACAACTAAGATTTAATTATGAATAAGTATCTAATGTTTAAATGTGTGTAATTTCCATTGAGATTAAAAATAAAAGGCTTTTTATTTATTTTCAACATTTTTTTTATTAAACAAACCTTGTCCTGAAAATTACACAACATTGGACACAACACGTGTGGCAATTTATTTTTTTATCAATATAGACAGATGGAAGATTTAGAACATGGTTGTGGACGTAGTTACACGAAAAGGATCCAATCCACACAAAGTCACTTTGGAGATATTGAAGTTTGAAGTTTGGAAGATATTTCTTCATTGGTATTCATTTTAAAATTAATTGAAAGTATGATGTTGTGTTTGGAATAATAACACTTTTTTATTGTTAATAGTATAGTCAAGTTTAGTATTGTATTTTGCAAGTTATATGTAAATTTATACGGTTGGATCCTTTTCGTTAAATTACAGTTTCCACAGCGCATGCTCTAGTCTCAATTCCGTTAAAATGCCCCAAGTAATAAATTGTGTATAAAAACCTATTCCATGAAATAACATACGTTTATTTTGTTTGAATTATTTTGATTAAACCTTAACCTTAAACATGGCAACACAAAAATCTCAAAATCGAGAAAAAATAAAACTCAAAATCAACATAACAACTTTTCAAAAGTTGCCTTATATTTTTGGAGATATTGACGTTTGAAGTTTGGAAGATATTTCTTCATTGTTTTCGTTTTAAAAATAATTGAAAGCATGATGTTGTGTGTGGAAAAATAACACTTTTTTATTGTTAATAGTATAGTCAAGTTTAGTATTGTATTTTGCAAGTTATATGTAAATTTATACGGCTGGATCCTTTTCGTTAAATTACAGTTTTCACAGCGCATGCTCTAGTCTCAATTCCGTTAAAATGCCCCAAGTAATAAATTGTGTATAAAAACCTATTCCATGGAATAACATACATTTATTTTGTTTGAATTATTTTGATTAAACCTTAACCTTAAACATGGCAACACAAATATCTCAAAATCGAGAAAAAATAAAACTCAAAATCAACATAACAACTTTTCAAAAGTTGCCTTATATTTTTGGAGATATTGACGTTTGAAGTTTGGAAGATATTTCTTCATTGTTTTCGTTTTAAAAATAATTGAAAGCATGATGTTGTGTGTGGAATAATAAAACTTTTTTATTGTTAATAGTACAATCAAGCGTAGTATTGTATTTTCCGAGTTATATATAAATTGATATGGTTGGATCCTTTTCGTTAAATTACATTTTCCATTGCGCATGCTCTAGTCTTAATTTCATTAGAACGCCACAAGTAATAAGTTGTGTATAAAAAACACAAGAATCAGCCTTTTAGTCTTCAGTCTCCTCGGGGACAAAATCTAGTTCTCCATCATAGCCATCTATGTCTTCTAGAATGGTTTTATTCCCCTTTAATGATTTGTAAAAATCCTGACAATCTCTTGGAATAAGATCTAACATTGACATCAAATCATCAACCTCAGCTTGAGGGATTTCTTTGCCGTTAGGCCACAATAAAATGAGATCATTCTGACATTTATCAATAAGTTTACCTTTACTTTTTTTGCAATATTTAAGTTGGTTAAAATATTCTTTATCAATCGTTTTCATAATAATATCAAACTTATTTTCTTTATTTATTAAAATTTGTTTTGTTTTTAACCAGTTTATTTTTTCTTTTGTTATAAAAAGTTTTCGATTAGTTGTATTTTTTTCTAGTATTTTTGTGCTCATAAAGTCATTTTTTTTCATCCAGTAGACTTGCAACGGTTTTTCCTTTTGCATTTTTTATGATATTAATTGGTTTTTTACTTAGGAATAAAATATGAATTGAAGTATACATAATCAGCGAGACTGCCCAAATAGGCCTGGATCGTTTTCGCAGAATGATTTAAATTGTCAATAAACAATCACCAAACAGTCTGGATTATTTTCATTGACAGATTTATTGGAATATTAATCGAAAAGGATCCATACATTCTGGATTGTTTTAATTGTTTTATTTAGGTGTAAGTGTATTCAGAAAAAAGTTCCAGGCATACTGGATCGTTTTAGTGTTTTTATTAAAGTATAGTTGATGAACAAATTGTAATTACGCAAAAATAATCCAGACTGCTTGATTCGTTTTACTTAATCGGTTGGTAATACTGGTCATGAACCACGAAGGTTGGATTGTTCAAGGTGATTTTTTTTTTTTACGTGCCATACACGGGGGTTGGTTCTGGGGTTGATAAAATGTGTTAAACAGATGGTTTTGCTTGGATCTTTTTTACTGACCGATAGTTATGATATTTAGCATCAGTTTGGTATATTTAACTCATTTTTGACCATGTTGTGGATTGGATCCTTTTCGTGTAACTACGTCCGATTGTTGCTTTCAATAATAAAACAATAGGTAGTTAGTTTATTTTATTTAGGTAGTTAGTTTTGTTTTTTCATGGTCTTATTTATTTATTTATGTACTACACATAAAATACTTATCAGAATAAAACAAAGTGCAATGTCTATAGCCAAGAGAATTATAAAAGAGAATTATAATATACCCTATTTAACAAATTAACCAACCAAACATCATTTCTATTACTAGTAAATCTTACATATTTCACTAAATACTATTAAGTCTTTCAGTCATCATCATCTACTTAACCTTTGCTTAAGGGGCTGGCGGAGCGTGAGTCGTTCATACAAATGCACATTTTTCTCATAACTTTTGTTTAAATCAATATCCATTCATAATACATATTTGGGAAATTGAACAATGAAAACTATCACAAATTAAAAAATATATATTTGTTGCAAATATTATAACATTAACTACTAATTGACTAAAAAAGTCGTCAGGCAAAGTTAAAATTGAATGGTATATTCGGCCAGAACATTGGTTTCTCCTGATCAACAATGCGAATAAATTGGGTCTCTAAAGACATTTCCAAAGCTGCTATCCTTTCTGAACTATCTCCATACAATTTTTTCAATGTTTCCTGATGATCTTCCGTGTTTTCTATAGGTCCTGCCTCCATTTCCTCAATCTTTTTTTGCTCCTCGTCATTAAGAGCTCTTAACCTTTCTCTCTCTTGCCTAGCAGATTCTCTGAACACCATATTTTCCCTCAGGAACTGTATATACTCTTCACTCACCTCAAACTCTTTGTCACTCTCTTCATCTGCTAAATCGGGTGAAACTGGATCTTCTATTAACTCGTCATTTTGGTAGAAAGACGCGGCTAAAGGGGTTTCAGAACACGATTGTCTGTCGACATTTCCGATGATATTTTGACGTAGAGTCCTATGTAATATCTGGTTTTCATGTTCTAACGCCATTGCCTTAGACTTCCAGAAAGCTACTTCATTCTTTAGTTGCCATGTAGCAGCTCTCGTAAAGTTTTCAGCATAGGATGACATTGTAATTGGTATACTTGGAAATGATGGAACTGGAGTGCGTGCCTTTTGTTTGGACGCGATCTGAAGCTTTTTGATAGCTTTCAGTTTGTTCTTGCGTCTCAATTTTTTTTGTCGCCGACTTTGTGTGCTACCTTTCAATGTATTAGTGATTAAATTACAATTGAGTCCGTTGTCGGGTGGTTGGAAAAACATTTTCGATTTCGAGCCTGTAATTTCCACTCTTCCGTCGTAAATAATCAAGCATAGCTGTCAAATTTGACATTGACAGTAAGTATATTGGCATTATTGAACGCGTTACTTTCAATGTTTGAAATGTTAAAAGCCAAATTGAATTGGTACTAATAATTCGAGCTAAATTTTTCATTCTCCTGCCCTCATTCCAATTTATTTGGGGTCAGCGCAGCATGTCTTATTCATTACTCATCTCAATTCTCTTGTCATCTCCTCTCTTGCTCATCCATCACACAATCCATCCACCGTTTCTTTGGTCTCCATAGACACTTTAAAAAGCCATATCAATCCTCAACATTTCCTCATTCCCCCGCAATACAGTAATAAATGTCACGATAACGTTTATTTCTACTAGAACTTCTACCACCTACTTGTTTTATCCATTCACGTTCCAGCACACATCCATCCCCTATAACATTCTCATCCCAGCCACATGCAATTGGCTTTCATTCCATTCATCCCTTTTGTGGCCCCCCATACAAGACAGCAGTATAAAGGAAATGCGGGATCAATATTCCCGTCACCTGTCGAAACTTTAAAATGTTATTTTATAGAAATGTGTCTGAAGTAGGAAGGCACAGATCACCTCTCCAGCTGTGCCTAACACTCCGATCTATTTCGCCATCGCTTTGCACAAGTGAACCGAGACTAGAGAGAACTGGAGAGATCGCTTATATCGCAGAAAATGATTCAGTTTTACTCTCCAGCTTCTGTTGTCATTTTTCCCTTCAAGAAAAATGTTGGCGGCTAACAAAACGCACCAAGGCCTCTTCCTATGTTTCCTAAGTCAGAGCGATAATAACGTCTGACCCTTAGACAAGCCAGTCACATTGAACTCATAGATTACATTGTCTAGATGTTACCGGCCAAAACCCCAACTTCAGGACCACATTCAGGACAAATTAGTTTGTTCACGCCAAACCGGTTTATCGGTTTCCGAGTCGATGGAGTCCCGGTCGACGCTGAATGATACATAAAAATGTCGGTGTGGTTTGTCTAGGCTAAATTATACCGACGCGACGTATATCACGTATAGTTTAGCCTTAGATTGTCCAAATCGGGTTTGGCCGGTTACAGATGAATTATTATACCGACTGAACTCGTCGGTGTTGCCACTTCACGGGAACACGGAACCCCTACTTCTGATTTTATCAGTAAGCAACAAAAAAGCCTTTATCTTTTGTCTTTTTCACAAAAATGTATAAAATATTATTTTTATGCTATCATCAGTAATTCAGTATAAGTAAAATAAATGTATAAACACATTAGAAATAACTCGATTACGTTTATCTACAACCCAACAAGTACAAATATTGAAAACGGAACGGGGAAAACTGCAGAATGTCAAGACCATCAAAATTGACGTATAAGATTACGAATTTACGATACAATACAATAGGTATTGATAAAAACAGTCACGAAATTTTGTGCAAAACAAACAATAGAACAGAACATTCATCATGGATTACAAGAACCGGTGTCGTACATGCTTAGGCAGCGAGAAAGAAATGCGCCATATACACACCCGTGTGAGAATTGCTGGCGAGGAGGTTCATCTTTCAGACATTCTGCAGAATTTTTACAATTACAAGGTAATGAGATCAATTGTAGGTATTCAGCATAGCAGCTTTATTTATCTTTGAGTTCGTTCTCTAGTCCGTCTGCCGTAAGCGCGACCCACAGAGTATATTTTTTTATAGCTGAGTATCTTATTAGATACTAGCCGATGCCTGCGTACAAATTATACAACATTATTTTTTGTTTATACTAAACCCGAAAAGGGGTCATTGTACTCATCATTTTGAACAACTTTTTCTATGGGACAAACCTTGAAATCGCGAAAAAAAAATCAGCTGTTCCCTACATTTTGACGAGTTATGCGAACATAAATGTAGGGAACAGCTGATTTTTTTTTCGCGATTTCAGGGTTCGTCCCATAGAAAAAGTTGTTCAAAATGATGAGTACAATGACCCCTTTTCGGGTTTAGTGTAAACAAAAAATAACCCTGTATACTAAAACCTTCCTCGATAACCACTCTATCCATTGGTGACAACAGCATGAAAACAGTGCAGTAATTTTTTGAGTTTATAGCAAACAGACAGACGTTTTGGAGGGCCTTGTTTTTTTATATTATGTACCTAGTGATGGCCGACCAAGTCCTTGTTAAGTTCGAAATAAATGCTTCTAGTTACAATTTGTGAATGATTAATCCTACTGTTGTTGAGTTGTTGTTACATTACACTACCTGTAGTTAGTACTTTCATATTGAAAAAAGCGTAAAGCTGCCAGTTTTTGATTTTCTACTCTTTTTTTTGTTGTAGGTCGCGCCAGACCCACTGTTTCCAGAAAATATATGCATCAACTGTGTCCATCAACTGACTATTACTTACTCCTTCAAAGTCCTCATAGATACCAGCTCTAAAACCTTGATGGACAACCTCTCCCTTCTCGACTCAACAAGCGACAATTACGATTGTAACTATGAATCTGATGACCAAAAACCAGACTGCCATATAAACATTAAAAAGAGAAAAATAAAGAAGATAGAAAATATTGACGATGAGATTCGTTTACTCTTTTGTGTTGAATGTAAAGCTGAGTTCCATTCAGTTAAACAGCTAACTGACCATTGCACAAATAATCATACTACTAAGTCTGAAATTGGAAGAGATTGTGATTACTGCAATGAGAAATTTGAAGATTTCCGTTCACTGGTGTTACACAGAAAGTTGCATTTGAAACCATATTTATGTGAAAACTGCTGGGAAGGTTTCTACAATGAAGATGATATAAACACCCACGCCTGTCAACCTAATGTAGAAAATAAAGAGAAAAACAAGTCTGAAAGGGTATTGCGCCAATGTGATCAATGTGGGAAGTCATATCCTCCTGGTTACATAAGAATCCATATGTTAACACACAGCAATGATCGTCCGTACAGCTGTAAGTTTTGTCCAAAGAAGTTCAAGGTACCAGGAAGCCTGCATTCTCATGTCCTATGGAATCATAAACGAACGAGAAACCACAAATGTGAAGTCTGCAATGCTACGTTCATATCATCAAGTTCCAGAAGTTCTCATATCCGAAAGAATCATCTAAAAGAAAAGAAATATGGGTGTGACAGTTGCGGAAAACGGTTCTTCTCCAAATCTGAATTACAGAGACATTCACTCACCCACACCGGAATTAAGAATTTCCACTGCCACCTTTGTGACAAGTCTTACCAAACAAGATATGGTTTGAATGTACATTTGAAGTCTCATTCGCCAATGAATGTATTGAATTTGTAAAACAAAGTACAAAAATGTTAATTTGATCTCAATTGTTAGGCTAAGTATTTATTAATGATTCATTTAATTATTTATGATAGAATGTATGGATGAATTATAGATTTGGATGAAATTATGAAATATTTTTTTATTGAATACTGTCTCATCAATAAGGGTAACATCAAATAATAAATATTGTCTGTGCAGGTACAGAAATTTTAATAAAACTCATAAGAATATAATTTCACCGTAAATAATCAGGAAATGATTACATTTAAAATTATCAACAATAATTTGAAACAAAATGGTGAACTGAGGCAATTATATTTAACTTACTCTATACCAATTGTGTTATAAACAAAATTATTACTCTTTATGAGAAATACATATAAAAGGAATATTAGAAGATTGATAAAGTTTAAATTACAGCAATGATTAAATGATTGATTTTGACTCCTATTCGTAAGTTTGGTAAAGCACCAATTGTAAGGCATATAGAAGCAGGGCAGTGTTATAATTATATTAAATTGATCTATAACATCGATGGATTACATCTATGTATGATCTACGTTATTTATCTGCAAATTCACCCTTTAATTCAATGACTATTTATGTAAGTTACTCCTATAATCGGCTTGTAAAATTTAATCAATTTATATCAATTAACTATGTATTTACATTATTATTTAGGAACATTATTTGTTAATACCACGAATGATGGCACGTCTATTCCAACCTATTTACAATTATTTTGGTGGGCTTATATTTGAATAGTAAGTAATTTAGAACAATATTAACAGGCGCAACTCGGCGAAAGCAAAAACATATTTGAATCTTTGCCTTGCTTAGTGTGGCACTAGATGGCGCTGTGTGTAATGTGCAGCGATATATATATTTATTAATTTTATTTATAATAATTATTAAACTTATTATTCGAAAGGGCAACACAGTTCATCACTTTTGGCGATAGTACAATATCTTCTTTCTCTCTCTTTCGCATACTTTATGCCAGAAATAAAATAAATAACTCATAAAACCGTTTTAGGTTTTCTGCAATCAGGTATTCAATTAACCTGACAAAGTAAATACTTAGTATACGGTTGATTTCGAATAGGAGTCAAACATACAAATGTTTAAAGCGTATATTTATAAAAATAGAAAAAATATCACTCTGTCCGATCTGTTTACCAATAACGTATTTATGTACATTCGTTCACTAGGCAAGCAACGCCCATACAGTTTTCGTAACTATACATATTTGTAATCCATTATATTCGAGTGTATCCTGAAATAGAAAAATATATAATTAAATAATTTTGTCGATTTTTAATGTTGGCAATATTAAATTTAATTGATGGTGCTGCCACATGCAAATGCTTTGATTTTACTTATAAATAGATAACTAGCAACTGCAATTTCATTTACATACAAGTTATTAACTATTAAAAATATAGATTAAAGATCACAACAATTTTGCATCTTTGATGAATATATCAATTAAATATTACATGAAACCTCATTGGTTTTTAAAAGAGTGCTTAAACTTTAGAAGGAAAAACACCACAATATAAAGTAGACATTTCCAAAAAACCAGTGCTTTCCATTCCCGTGCGGTTATAACAAGAAAACCAGAGTATTGTGTTTTAATACCTACTTTTATAAAGTTAGAGGTCAATAGGGAATATGCAAGAAATTAATACAAAACTCGTTTTATTGATTAAAAATGACTTGTCGTGAAAAGTCACTTATTTAACAATTTTTTTGTTTCATGTAGCATGTTTTTAGTGAAACGGAACGCACTTTCAAAACACGTCGTCCACGATAACAGCGCGTGACATCAAAATCTATATGTTAAAAAAACTTTTATTTGAAATGTAGGAAAGTTTTACTACGATTTTATTATAATATCGTTATCGAAATTTTTGCTTGAATAAAGCACATACAATAAGTAAAATTACTTTAATAAGGCCAAAAAAATAGATGTAAACAAGGTAGATTGTGATAAATGACGTCAGATTATGACTGCGACAATCACGGACGTTTGAACAGTCATAGAAAAATGCAGGAGTTTAATATTATTTTTATGCGAAAAGCAGTAGTTGAAATTAACTTTTAATACTTTTCTTTGTTGGGTTGATAATAGTGTATTTAATTGATTTAAGTGAAGAAAAAAGTACATGCATATTCCCTATTATATTATATTTTATTATAAAAACTAACATCACGCCTGCAATCCCAGAACGGTTAGGCAGAGGAAGGAGTGCCTAATAGTACACCTATCGCCAGTTGTTCCATGTAAAATGGGCCGAGCTTATTGCCGTCAACAGTGCACAAATCCAGGCTCCGTGGCTGCTAATGAGAAAATCCTGATGGTAAAACCCATTAAAAATTTGCCTGACCCAGAAATCGAGCTCAGGACCTCATACTCACTTAGCACTTGCGTCCATTAGATCATACGATAACTTTTTTCATCATCATCATCATCTGCCTAGCCTTTTCCTAACTATGTTGGAACTATGTCGGGGTTGGCTTTCAGTCTAACCGGCTGCAGCTGAATACCAGTATTTTACATGGAGCGACTGCCTATCGGACCTCCACAACCCAGTAAACACTGGGAAATACGATACGACTTGGTAAGACTGGTGTCAGACTTTTTGGGCCACTTACTACCTGTAACGACGGTCAAAGATCTACAAATGACAGCCGGGACCAACGGCTTAACGTGCTTTCCGAGGCACGGAGGAAACTCGGTATGTCAGTGTGGTCACACATCCACAGACCAACCTAGGCAAGTATGGCTTAACCTAATAAGACATTTTATTTATATTGTAGAAAATTAGATTCACGATATTTCTATAACTTGCTTTAAACATGAAATTAGAAGACCCAAGCGATATTTTGAATAACTTCTACACAAATAAATACAAATTGGATCTTTCGTAAATGCCGTATTGTGTACTTGAGTAAATAACTGTAAGAAATTATAAATAAATAATTATATGAATACTTATCAAAATGTAGTATTTCGCTAACTCTTTCAAACTAGTTGTTAGTCACAAAAAATACCTCAATAAATCTAACAAGCACTACTCTAATACATGTTTTTACTGTAGAATAGTATTTGTACCTGAAATGTTACTTACATGAAAATATGTAACTAGTTATTTCTTATATGTATGTTTCTATCTACTATGTATAATGTATGTGTTAGCAAGGTATGTAGTTACAATATAAGTAATATGATATGTATTTTGAATTGGGCCACTCTGAAATTACTCTTGGAGATTAAAATATACAAAGCATGCATTTATAATTATTTCAGAAGACTGAAAATCGAAATTAATTAATGGAAGCCCCATCTGAGAGTTGAATATGCAACTTCCGGGGCTGCGGAACTGTTCGCAAGAGATATCGCAGCTCCGATACACAAAGGGCTAACTAACAAGGAACATGTGTGGGTTTTAGTCAGTAAAAGTCTGACACTCCTTTCCGCGCCGCCCAGAGCGGGAGGAGTCATTTAAAAGGTTTGAATATGCTAACCCAGCATTGACTGTTATATGCTTAAAAGAACCAAATATCGTTTCTTCGAAAAAATCGAAAAAAGGCCAAAAAGTATTGATATCACAGACTCATAGTGAAGTCAGATGCCCACAGGCGGCATAGAAACCACACGATAAGGAAGAGTCTAATTAAGAAGCAAAATTATAGGCTTCATAAACTAGTGAGTTACGAAATGAGAATGGCTTACATTTAGCTGACACGATTGAACTAAAATGTAAGTAGCTATTCATCATCTGCCTAGCCTTTTCCCAACTATGTTGGGGTCGGCTTCCAGTTTAACTGGATGCAGCTGAATACCAGTATTTTACATGGAGCGACTGCCTATCTGACCTCCACAACCCAGTAAATACTGGGTAATACGATACCCCTTAGTAAGACTGGTTGTCAGACTATTATGGCCACTGACTACCTGTAACGACTGCCAAAGATGGACAAATGACAGCCGGGACCAACAGGTTAACGTGCTTTCCGAGGCACGGAGGAAACTCGGTAAGGGTGGTCACCCATCCACAGACCAACCTAGGCAAGCACGGCTTAACCTAAAGATCAGCCCGAGCGGCTGTTATGTAAGTAGCAAGCTGTAAGTAGCAATTACAGCTTGTAAATCAATGGCATAAAATATGCATTTTAAAATAAATACAATATTTTTTAAACAGAACTTTAAGAAGTCGTCCACAAAGCATTCTGTACATCAAACTAAGTAACTCTATGCAAATATTATTGCTGAGAAACTTTTTTTCAATGTACTTGTGAAAGAGTTGGAACTTTGACTCCCAATATTTCCATATTGTATTGTATTGTACAACGGGCTAGTGTCTGCATCTCCACATCAAAGCGCGTATTATGAGAATGGGCTATTATAATCCACCACGCAGGCCCAGTGTGGGTTGGTAGATGTCACATGTCTTCGATTTTTTGGTTTCCTCACGATGTTTTCCTTCACGGTTTTTGAGAGCAGTGGTAATGAAATAAATTAATGCGCCTGCCTGGTTTCGAACCCACGACTTGCTGTTCGTAAGTCGGGTCCGCCACCACTGGGCCACCGCTGCTCTCAATATCTCCATAACTAGAAGTTTTCCAGGGTCTAAAACAAAAAATGACCGCAAAATCTGGGACAAGTGCCATTCGGCTTCGTTATCAGTATTTTTACACCCATTAGACTCTTTTTCTAATTTTATTACTTCAATCTAACTACAAGCAATAGCGACCCAATCCACTAAATAAATATACATACAATAAAACAGATAATCACCGCCGTGCCTAAAAATTCATGTCTAAGCCTATTTGATACATAACTTCGTCCATTTCCTGACCGAACATGCCGGTTTGTTCATCCTCTTTCACCGTACCATTTGATGTGACCTTCGAGGTGGTTGCCTCGTCTCCCGATTGGTTGGAGGTGGTTATGTTGAGGATCGGAAGACCAAGGACGATGCGGATCTGGTCTGTGAGGTGGGGCGCGGAGACGACCTGGTGGTATATGCCTTCGGCTGTACTGAGTATTTTGTCGACGTCTAGGCACATTGATAGGTCGTTTACGTGCTGAAAAAAAGAGAATTTGGAATAAAAATATTAGAATATCTACACTAATATTATAAAGAGGAAAACTTGGTTTGTTTGGTTGTAATGAATAGGCTTAAAAACTACTGGACAGATTTGAAAAATTCTTTCAGCAATGGATAGATACATTAACAGCGAGTAACATAGGCTATATTTTATCCCCATACTCCTACAGGAACCGGAACTACGCGGGTGAAACCGCGTGACGTCCGCTAGTATATTATAAAAATACTAGCGGACAACGCGGTTTTACCCACGTAGTTCCCAATCCCGTGGGAGTACCTAAAAAGATACAAAAAAGGTCAAAAATACATAGTATGTACTGTGTGCCTCACGACTGCGCCAAAATGTCCATTTCAGTATTTATGTCAGACAGGTGATGCTGTCTGACGCTGGTCTTCCAATGAACCTTGAGGGGGTAAGTGACAGACAGAAAACAGTTTCAAACAAGATAATATAAATACATGGACCTATACTATTATCTAAAAACGGCTGTTTATAACACATTTTTGTAAAGGAACATGTCATAGTGACAGCTGTTTTTAGATAATCAGACTGTTATCGCTTCGGTGAACATGGACCTAAATCACTGCATAAATACGTACTGGTGGGTGCATAACATTCACAATAGAGTAGTTGACACACCAATCAATGGGGATGCACACTGTGGAACTAATGGCGCTAGCATAGCTGGTTCCAAGCATCGTCATTGGTTGAAAATCAAGGAATGTTATTTCATATTTTAAAATACCTTCACCTCATTGGTCAGATTGAGACCAGCTATGGTGGCGCCATCATCATCATCATCATCATATATCATAGCACGCTGTTACGTCACTGTTTGGTCAACTCAATGACTCAACTATTTATTGATTTCAAAGCAACTAAAATTCGAATTTGGCAATTCATAGAAAATTAATCGGGTTTTAAAGACCAAAACAAAGTTTTAGAGATTGGTGTTTTATTTATTTATTTATTATTTAACAATTTATGTACACCCTAAATATAGAGAAGAAAAAGGGAACAGAAAATAAGATAAAGGAATGAATTTCGAATTTCTTTTGAAATCCTTCTAAAAATATTTTAAATTGCTATTAAAAAAGTAGGTAGTACAATAAGAACTTACTTTCAATATTTCAGTAAATCCATAATCTTTACTGATGAGAATGTCTTTTTCTGCGTCGAGTATGGCAACACAAATTAATAAGTGGAAGTTTGCGCATGGCAACGACGTCCATAATACTTCCCATAGCCTGAAAAAAGAAGATCAGTAAATATAATATGATTAGAGAGAAAAAGCTCACAAAAGGAATACATTTTCCCCGCTTTTTCAAACATTTTTCATGTATGCTCCGCTCTTATTGGTCGCAGCGTGATCTTATATAGCCTTATAACCTTCCACGAAAAATGGACTATCCAACACAAAAAAAAACCAAACAGTCCTGAGATTAGCGTTCAAACAAACAAACATACGTTATAATATTAGTATTTGAACGGGAGACAAAGCTTTGCTGTCTGAGAGACTTCTTTTTCCAGCCACAGGTAATCAGTCCTAGGAAATCGTTTGTCAAAAACACGTACCAAAACGAGAAAAAATATACGAATAAATGGTTGTTAGTTCTCACAAAAGACACAGACACAGACGAAGAAGACAGAACCTAGATGCCACGTTTTTAACTCCTACCTTTTCGGACTTCTATATTTCATGATTGAATGAATTTCGTCATGCATTATCTACGTTTGTGCATAACGACGCCATTTTATGAAACTTTAGCGTGACCTATTGTATTGTATAACGGGCTGGTGTCCAACAACTCCACGTCAAAGCGCGTATTTTGCGTATGGGCGTATATGCGTATCTACCACGCGGGCCCAGTGCGGATTGGTAGATGTCACATGTCTTCGAATTTTTGATTCTAGGACATGCCGGTTTCCTCACGATGTTTTCCTTCACCGTTTTTGAGAGCAGTAGTGATGAAATAAATTACAAAAAGTAATGTGCCTGCCTGGATTCGAACCCACGACTTACTGCTCGTAAGTCGGGGCCGCCACCACTGGGCCACCACTGCTTTCACCGTGACCTATCTGCCCTGATACATTTGAACCAGACCCGAGTGATTGGCTATTACAGCCCGGCAAAGTTATCATCCACATCAGGGAGTTATTCCTGATGTTGACGAATAGAAACGTATAAACAGGTTCCTGTTTAAACGTTTTTATTAAGTCAGTAAATCTTCTTCTTCAATTCTTCTTTATAACTCACATCTCATCAGCCATCTCCTTTCTTGCCATATCATCGTTTCCACAGTCCATACATCGTGTCTTTGGTGTTCCCATAGATATAATAAAGAAGGAGATATGCCCGTTAGACGAAAATGTATCAGAACCCTGTGTCTCCACTTTATCCCTACCACACGGCAACTATTACACATGCAGTTCAGTAAAAGCAATAGATACACAGTCGCGCACACCCGCATTTCTTAAATCAGAACGTAGTACACAATTAATTCTAAGCCTTATGCCATCAATCACATCGTGTATTTACCAAGCGCCGTACAACTTACCCACACAAAAACATCGATACACAAGCACATCACTAACTCGTCGTAAGAAGCAGCGGCCGCACCACGCGATGCATGTGCTTATTGAACTATCGTTTAGTGATTTTTCATTGCTTGTCTAGTCACTTAGCGACAAACTTAGGAGGAGCAATGTATTTATTGCAAAATAATATAGTCATTTACTTATGATTGGCACAAGAGGTCAGGGTAGAGAGGGGTGCCTGTCGCGCGGACACCGACACGCCCCGTTTTTCATATTTCTATGGGTGTTTCTCTACTCTTTTAACCATCCACATTCATACTGAAAACTTTCCTCATTCCTCCGCATCACGTATCCATACTACGACAACTGTTAAGGTAAGTCAGTAAATCAACAAAGAATTATACTAGTACCTCATAATATCCCTATGCGAGAACTCCCGTTTAAACCACACAAGTAGCCACCGGAAGCAGAAGTACATGTTCCCGGAGTCTTTCTGCGCGAGGTGGTTGGCGAGGTCGGGGCTCGCGAACGTGAGGAGTTGCTGCAGCTGTAGCAGCTGGTGCTTCATGCCTGCCTGGTCCATGTCGAAGTTCGAGGCCTGCGGGGAGAGGCAGAGCTGTACCTGTGACTATCATCGACCTGTCCCAAATACAATGGCAGAGTGGAGTCCTTCTGCAGAATATGCCCCAACTCCTTTCTTGCCTATCTTACAGGATTTAAACGAAGCCAATAAAAGAGCTGTGCAGGTGGCTATAAACTGGCCGGGTATTAGAGCATTAGGCACTTTACTGCCCCGAACTTTTTTTTAATGTATCTGTCACCGTAAAATTGTTTAACACGTTATATTACAATATAACGTGTTTTTTCTCGCGATATTGTAATGTCTCGAATTATTGTCAACTGAACATACGGAAGTATCTCTGCCCCCATAATCGGGACTTGGGGCACCCCCCCGTTAGGTTAGTTAGGTTCCTTTAAACCCTGCACTCGGAAATAGGGGCCCCGCGAAGCGGGTCTCCGTCGACTACGCTTTTTAGGGGGAATATAAAGTGTTTTATCTACCCAAATATCATAAACCCTCTCTAATGCAAAAACCATAGGCAATGACCAGCATTACCAACCTGCAGAAATAAACGGAACTGTAATGAACTCATAACGCAACTGAAAACAGTTGCGTTATGAGTTTTAAATTTGGAACAGGTGTCAAATTCAAGTGAGTGTGCTATTCTAGTACCACCTACATTAAATCAGATATCGATAAAAAAAAAAACAAAAAAAAACCCCAATTCAGTATGATTTTAATTATAAATCGCACGACATTTTGATCTCGAGTTACACAAGAATAGAGACTTTGTTCGTTTGCCTATGATTTGAAAAAAAATTAAAGATATCCGAAACGCCGCCATTTCGAGCTTTCATTTGTTCGTTAGCTTTTTATTTCCAGTAATCCAGTTACGAGTAGACAAATTTTCTGATAAGTTCTTTATTTCTGTCGAAAATGAGTGATAGTGACTCAGAAATTGACATGAATACTCCGCCAGATATCGTAAATGCAGCGACGAATGCAACTAATAACCTGTTGGCACAAAAATCAAGGGCCAAGTAACAATGCAGGTCATTTCCCTATGGTTCCTGAACCCATCATAGAGCCCTTATGATATTTGGGTAGATAAAGTAGTGTATGCAACTATACATAATTAGGCATTACAACACTCGTGTGATGCTATTAAGAAACTCGCCTTCGGCCCGTTTCTTAAACCCACACTCGTGTTGTAATGCCCTTCATTATGCACAGTTGCATAAACTACTATTAAGGTTATGTTATATCAATCGGTATTTCTCAGGAATGGTGCATTATCTTTTCATGAGAGTTGTGCCACTGGGCAAGAGGGACCCCTCCTTCCCTCCACACCGCGTTGACCAAGTTGACTACCGCATGCATTTCACGAAAAATAATGCGTTTTGTTGTAAGCAGTATGTTCATTTGACAATAATTCGAGACTTTACAATATCTCTAGAGATATTACAATATAACGTATTTGACAATTTTACGGTGACATATCCATTTACTCACAATCTTATCCATAAAGCCGACAAAGCACCAGAAGCTGTCGACCTCGTTGCCTAGCAACAATAGTAGCGGAGCCAGTATATCTGACATGCCCTGCACGTAGCCCAGGTCGAAGTTGTACATCACATAAGTCAGCAGGATGTCCTGTAGCACTACCAAGTTAGGATTATTGTCTCCGGCGAAGAATGGGTGCGTTCTGTCCGTCCGGTTCACGTCTTTTTCTACTAGGCTCTTTCTGTCTCGGTATTCTGAAAACCTGGGGGAGAGAATACAAAAAAGTTATAAAAAAGTAATAGTTAAATAGCATAATGTAGTTTTTTGTTAACTTTAATTAGTGGTTAAGGAAATATCAACAACTGTAAAGTCTAAAAGACAAAAAAAAAAAATTGATGGCCTCACGTAGATCTTAAGTTACTAATAATGGGCTTAGTTTAATGTAACGTGTCCAATGATGGAGCACGATCATAGTTTTATTTTTTTCTTTTAAATCAAGCAAACAATTAATAAATGTAAATAAGAACTCGGACCCCCACGTCTGCGGTAGAAAATTAATTATAATAAAAAAAAATACAAAAAAGTATAATAAAGTAAGTAAGTATATTTATTATAGTCGAAGAGACAAGCGGCAAAAAATTGGTTTGGTGCTGGGGGCGGCTTTAATTTGTAAGTTGTATTTGTAAAGCGGCCTAGTGCGAGTTGGATTCGCGCACCGAGGATTCCGTACAAACTTAACTTTGCTGTTTGATCCCGAGAAACGCCTATTGTACCAACCGCAAATAATAAGTTTACAATAGTAAAATAGCTTTTTTTTTATTAAACGACATTTTACGGTTTTTCAGAATTTTTCCTTTACATGTGCTGTACGACCTTGCTATAATTTGCCAAATTTCGTGATTCTAGGTCAACAGGTTAATTTCCAGGTAGGAACCCTTATAAGATCACTCTCTTGTCGTTCTGTCTGTCTGTGTGTTCGAAAACCTAAAGGTTAGGAACCCTAAAAATACTATACCTACTTTCTGAAACCTGAAAATTAATTTGAGAGCATATATTAATTTTAAAAGTTTTATGCAAATCTTATTGCCTTCCGCGTCAGTCACGCATTAAAGTTGTAAAAAACAAATACATGGTACGGATAAAGTCATGTAGTAATAGTATACAGAATGAATTTCTCAAGTGGGCAAGGATGGCCAAATCCAAAACTATAAGGAATCGCAAAAAATACTCAAAGGAGTAAACCGAGGAACTAAACCAACGTGTTAGGTTCCTGACCCTAGACGTTGGTTTAAAAAAAAGAACATACTGTATTATTTATTACACCACTAGCTGACCCACGCAAATTCGTCTGCGTCACATAAGAGAAAAAAACGAAAGGAAAAAAACGTCCCCGTTTTTGCAACATTTTTCATTCCTGCTCCACTCCTAATGATTGTAGATGTTATATAGCCTAAAGCCTTCCTCGATAAATGGACTATCCAACACAAAAAAGACTTTTTCAATTCGAGCCGGTAGTTCCTGAGATTAGCGCGTTCAACCAAACAAACAAACTCTTCTGCTTTATAATTAGTATAGATATAGATTTGATAGCGTCTCTATTAAGTTTCAAATTCTGGGAAGTAATGGCTTATCATGGGTGTCATTTTGCTATAACCAACGATCAGAAAGCATATCTCACCTGGCCTCCTGCCCTTCAGTCATGGATCTCCACTGCAGCTTCATGGAGAAGTATTCTTCGGTTCTCTTCCTGGTCAGCACCCTGAGCTCTGAGTGCGTCATGTGCCACGGGTAGTAATCAAGCAGGTACTTCCATACTGACTGTCTTATTGAATGGGCTACACCCTGGAATAAGTGACATTGTCATTAGTTAATCTACTCATTTTGCTTTGTAACTACCTTATCGACTGTAATCAAATTAAATTTTGCGAGTTTAATACAGGGTGTAAACCACCTCATCACAAAGCCGTTAACCAAGCATTCTGTACATCAAACTAAGTAACTTTACGCAAAAAATATTGCTGGGAAACATTTTGAGGTTATAAATCATGTTTTGTGGTGGAACTCAATGTAACGCACTTAAAACATTGTGCTGATGGATGGATTGAAAAGTACGGGGATCGTTGAGGTGTTAAAAGTTAAAATCTTACAAATAAAACTTATATTTAAAAAAAAAACTTGTCAAAAAGTTGTTAGTTCTACCCCACATATCTCCGTAAGTAGAAGGTTCCCAGGTATGGTGTAGAACAAAAAAATGATCGCGATGATGGGGAGAACAAGTACCTTACGGTTTCGTGAAGCGGTGTTTTACACCCTTTATGTGTGTGAGGTTCGACATCTTTCCGATGGGACATTCATCTTGTCAATATACATTATTACTACTATTGATTCGACTCCGAAAATTCTCTCAATAAAAAAAGCAAAAGCAAAAGCTAGTTTACAAATAAAGGGTGTAAAAACCTCTTAACGAAGCTGTCAATCAAGCATATTCATATTCTTCTCATCCTTGCGATCATTTTTTTTTGTTCTACACCATACCAGCCCGCTTAGTATGACCAACGGAGAAACGAGAGAGACTCGACAAATCTTTTGACAGATGGTCATGCTACACGAGCTGGGAACCTTCTAGTTACGGAGATATTAGGGGTCAAAGTTCCAACTTTTTGACAAATAAAAAAAAACAAGTTTTAATTGTAAGATTTTTACTTTAAGCAACTTCGTGACCCTCGTACTATTCAATACATTCATCAGTACAATGTTTTGAGTGTTACATTGAGTTCTACATCAAAACATAATATTTCACCCAAAAAAAAAGTAAAAATATTTTTTGCGTAAAGTTATCTAGTTTGATGTACAGAATGCTTGATTGACGGCTTCGTGATGAGGTTGTTTACGCCCTGTATATGTGTGATAATATTATGGTTACAGCATGTATTTGGAGCAGTTCTAAACAATAGGACTTTTTGGGATTTTTGGCGCAGCCGTGAGGCACACAGCACATTTTTCTACTATGTCCTACTCATTGTTTTGTATCTTTTTTATTGTGCTTTATTAACTAACGTCAAATAAATATTTTTCTTTCTTTTTTCTTTCAGAAGTATGGGTGGAGGATACTATAGAACTTTGCCCATTCAGGTACTCAGGCATTCTGTTAATCAGCACTTGTTTTCAGACAAAGAACACGTAACCTCTCTCGTTATGAACATACTTATATAAACTTACCCCTCTAAATATAAGCTGTTTAACTCCTTCAACCTCTGTGACCCTCCCTTCTGTGTCCTGCAATCCCTCCCATTTCTCTGTTGATAGGGGAGTTCCTCTGTAAAAAATAAATATTACTTGATAAACATTTTTGGTGTGTGTGATCCAAGTTGTTCAGTTTGATGTTCTATAGTATAGACCAGCCTTTCCCAAAGTGGGCGATAACGCTCCCTTGTGAGCGCTGCAAGCATAAAGGGGTTTGTAGACCCTGTCAGGGCACAGCAAATAGTTAACTTGACACCTGAGCGCCGTTGTGTCCCACCTACTGCGCTCAAGTTAACTCTGGCGGGTTATAGTATAAGTCTCGTTTAGAGTGAATGTTTAATCTTCGCTAATATAGCTAATAATTATTAGTTTAATTTGAAGTTACAGTAGTTTTTAAGTAGGGGAAAAAATGAGGGCGCTAAAAATTATATTTTTCTCAAAATGGGCAGTAGAAAAAATAAGTTTGGGAACCCCTGACAAACTGAACAACTTTCTACATGGGACCACCATTGTAATAGCGAAATCAATAATCAGTTATGACCACACATTTATGTGAACAGTTGAATAAGGATTTTTGGAGTAAACGTGAGGCGTGTTTTCAAGCATACTCAAGAAAAACAAAAATATTTTTGGCCGGTTTCCATATAAAATTGTAGTGTTAATGAAGAACTGGGTGTAAAGTTATTCATCCCCCATTGAAAAGAGAGGATTCTCTGACCAGACGGTGTTGACTCAGGTGAGATGAGAAGAGAGATCGCGGAAAACTTTAAAATCGTCATTTAGAATTTTGATGTTAGTTCTTCATTTGTTACAAGATGGCGCTTTTCAAGGTTCCAAAAGAATAAAGAATGCCTTCAAGTTTTATTATATTGGATACATTTTTCTGCTAAAAGCAATAGGCTCGTTATTCATAAGCTCGTATACTTATGACTCACAGTCGATAAGACCAAAGGAGTCTTTATATTATCAATTCACGTGCAATGTGCATTATCAATGTTTAATAATAACGACTTGTAATGCTACGGCCAGACTGCATCTTTCCATATCCTCTCATTATTCCAATCCATAATTAACAAGTTCAATCAAACACGTTCAAACCGCTCGGAGTATCGCAGTCAACTAAAGCGCGCGAAGTCTAGCCAAACGCACGAACTTTGTCGCGACAAAACCCTTTGGTGTGCGGCAATTTACCGACAGCGGCGCGAAGGGCATTCGTATTCGCGAAGACGATTCGCGATAGGACAAATTCTTTGGCCAGACGTGTCGCGACAACGCAAATCTTCGCGTTATCGCGATAGTGTAGCCCCAGCATTACTGATAAGGATAACCTTTATTTCCATGATTGTTTTATAATAAGAATATTGCCTCGTTGATCTACCTAGTGGTCGCAAGCATGAGGTCCTGGGTTCAATTCCCAGGATGAGCAAAGTGTTATTGGGCTGCAAAGTAAGGCTTGTTGATAGGCATTAGGCTCTCTCCCTATTACATGGGAGGTACATAAACAAACTGGCGATATGTGAGTATACTATTAAGTACATCACTGCCTCACCCCTCACTGTTATGTTTAAAATCGAGTTATTCTTTGAAAGCTTGGTGGTAGATTAGCGTCATGCTGTTCGGTTCCGATTAAAACGGGCGAAGTTTTCATCGGCGAATCAATTTTTATCTTGTCTACTTAATTTATACTTTTTTTAATTGTAGAGAATAACATTAATTATAATAATATGTTGTGTTTGTATTTTTTTTTAATTATTTTTATGTTCGTTCTATTAAAAAATATCTTCGTTTGTTTGTTTTAATGTTTTTATTATTTTTTGTTGTTTCTGTGTTCAGTAATTTTAAAACACACTGGTCTTAGTTAGTTGTTGTGTTTGTATATTAAAAAAGAAAAAAATGTTTTCCTTCTGATAACAATTTCTTTGTTTGCTTTTTTGTTTTGTGTTGAGAGTATCTTTAAAGACACTGGTCCTAAGTTTGTAATTTAAGTTTGTTTCACATTTAGTTATAAATGTATTTTGAAATTAATTAGCATCTAATTATAAGTACTTAAATGTTTGCATGCCAATTTTATGGCGAAATGTGTCATTGCACTACATATTATTTTACCATCTTTTGTACCACATTTATTGCAAATAAATAATTTTGACTTTGACTTTAAATCATCATCATCCCAACAATAACATAGTTGGGTTTTACAACTATGTTGGGGTCGGCTTCCAGTCTAACCGGATGCAGCTGAATACCAGTATTTACATGGAGTGACAGCCTATCTGACTTCCACAACCCAGTCAGTAACTGGGTAATACGATACCTCTTAGTAAGACTGGTTGTCAGACTTTTTGGGCCACTGACTACCGGTAACGACTGTCAAAGATCTGGAAATGACAGGCGGGACCAACTGCTTAACGTGCTTTCCGAGGCACGGAGGAAACTCGGTATGTAAGGGTGGTCAGCGGTCACCCATCCACAGACCCACCTCGGCAAGCAGGGCTTAACCTAAAGATTGGCCCGAGCGGCTGTTATTATTTAGCCACGAGCTCCTCGTCTACGTATTAATAATTTAAATAAAATTGAAAATAAATCGCAGCACGCTGTACTACGCCAGGTCTGCGCCGACGCTTATATTACTGAAATCGCGGTAATTTCTAGCAAAAGTCTCTTGAAATTCTTGTTTCTAATTTATTGATGTTATTTCCATTGAACAAATATACTTGTCGAAGTTTAAATTAAGTTGAGTTACCTAGTACACACGGCGACATATCAAACTATCCAGTATAACCTGACCTCGCTTTGTATGAGCTGCCAGTAAAATGAGATCCGCATAAACTAAGCATAGCTTAATCGGCCGTCGGGCGTACTATTCAAAAAGACCCACAATGAAACTTGTGTGTAGCCATTAAAATTGTTTTCACTTCTCAGTTCTCATGCTCTAAAAGTACGCCATTATAGCCCTACGAAGCGGGATTAAAGTGACCGTTTATTCCCTAGGGAGTAAAAAGTTATTTAAAAATGGAACGTTATTTTACTCTGAAACATGGTCACAAAAGATTAACTTATCAAAGGTTTTATTTAAATTTCTTGCAAATAGAAAGCAGTTTATTGAAAAAAAAAACAAATGAACTCTTCAACGCGAGAAAAAAATATGGTTGTTTGTGTGCATCGTTGATTTTGAAAAGTATGTGCAATGCCTCTGTTGCTAGCCGCTGCAGTAATGTAGGTATTAATTATCTGTGGAGTGTGGATCATCTTCATTGCGAAAATGTTGAAAGTTTGTGTTGTGTTTTAAATTGTTAATCTGTGACTGACCTGATAGAAGAAAAAACTGACCGCTCAGTTCAGATTTTTTGTCGAGTGTAAATTTGATTTGTTCGGTTTTAAATGACTATTTTTCTCACACTCGAAGTGAAAAGTACAGTTTGCACCTCGAGACTAAACGCCAATTTAATATACCCTCGCTTTCATTGCCTCCCTTGCAAGCTCGGGAGTCAAACCACCTCGGGTATATAATGGCTTCGTTTAGTCCCTCGTTATAAAATATACTATTTCCCGAAAACACATTTATTCTGCGTAAATATGTAGTACATGATGAAGAATTCTTACCTAGGTATACAAGGGCGGGGCGGTAGCGTAGGTTTAACACTGATGACCTCGTACTCATCGGTCTTGGCGACCGTGGTGGTGTCCTCCATAGCGTTCATACTCTTTGTTAGTAAGTCCGCGACTTCTTCTGACACGTCGCGCTTGCCGTTCATGCCTTCGTTGCCGTAGTATACTGAAAGGGGAAAGAAATAGATAAAATCAAGTGATTTATTCAAATTAGGCTGAAAAACTGCAAGTTTTGTACCAGAAAATTACATAAGTCAATCCCCCAAGGCACTCCTCGCTTGATAAAATATTGTTTACAGTTCATATAATAGCTTATTTCTTGGCTCTTAGCCGAGGCTTTCATTTTTTGCCAGCTAAGAACTTCTCGTTAAAATATTACTTAGTTCAGAATAGTATTATATGCTACTCTTCTGAACTGAACTACAGGAATACATTTGTATTTCTGGTGTGTTCTATGTCTTTTGCCGACATATTAGACAGACAAAAAGTGAGACTTAAGTACACTTTTTTTAGACCATCGCCAACACATAAATTTACCGTCCAATGTAATATTAACTTGTTTACAATCCAAGAAGGCTTAGGGCCATAAAAAGAAATTGCTTTGGGACTTGTTTATAGCCTACTAGCTTCTGCCCGCGACTTCGTACGCGGATCCAGTTGCTAAAAATTTTTTATTTTTTATAAAAAGTATCCTATGTTACTTCTAATACCTCCAAGAATATGTGTACAAAGTTTCATGATGATCGGTTGGGTAATTTTCGCGTGAAAGCGTAACAAACAAACTTACATTCACATTTATATAATAGTAGGGATATAGGATATAGTATAGGATAGGATTTGCCCATGCTGAGCAAAGGCCTCCTCTTTCTCTTTACAAACCTCTCTATCTTGTCCATATCTGGCCATATTCGCCCGCAAACAAGATCAGATCGTCACACCACCTTCGCCAAGGTCAACGTCAACGGCGATGGCAGCGGTGACTTTGAGACTTAAAACCGAGAATTGTGGTACAAAAAAGAAAATTCTTACCAATATCAGTAAGCTTAGAAAAAGCTTCCAAAGTGGTCTCATACGGCCTCTGCTTAAAATTCGACACCAAGTTCCACACAACATCAGTAGTATTCTCAGTAAAGATATCCAGTTCCGCAAAAGACTTATTCAGTACTTGAGACTCAATATCCTGTTCTACAACGACGTATGTGTTTCTGTCATGCCGGGTCTTCGCAGTCTTTACATGGTTCTTTAAATACGCCACGAAAATTTCTGCATTGCCATGCTGGAAGTAGAAAGTTGTCTGCCAAACTCCTGGCTTGGTTGAGAACTGCATTTGCTGGTTGTTTCTGGTGACCCTGAAGGTTTTGAGCTCGTCGATGGGTATCTTAATAATGCGGGCGCGGGCTGTTGCGTAGTCTGATGTCATGTTGCCACTGAGGGTGCGCTGGCGGCGACCTAGTGGTGACTTTGTATTAGTTTTAGAATACCTGGTACTACAATGTCGTCATGAGACACGAAGAAGTAAATATCTACATATTTAAGAAGAAGAAAACACAAAAGAAGGAGGAATTTGTACGGTAGAAGTATGGTGGAAGGCTAAACTAAGTTGTGCTTCCACAGAATTCTCAGTGTTTTGAAGTTGTGCTATTTACTAGGATTTCAATACCATGACCTGCACTTAAGGCAGTGCATATTACTTCGTGAATACATTGCGGCAAACTGCTTTTTACAATAAACACAGATTTTTCTTGTGTGCAGTGGATAACAGAAATGCTTGGCCTTTTTAAGACCCTAGATCAAAGGCTAGATGCCAGTTAACTGTCCATCCATGACAGCAATTTAAGATAGGGTCTAGTCTTCTAATTATGAAGAGTAATTGATTGAGTGCAAGCCAGGCTTATGCTTGTGCGGATATACCACCACCAGGTTTTCGTACTTGTGCTTGTGAGAAGTGTCCAACTGATGCAAATGGTCGATTTCTGGCCGAAGAGATTCAGTTCAAGATTAGCTAAAAGTGATGATTGATTTATTAAGGAAATGAGAAACTCAACTAATAAAACAAAATCGATGTGGAAAATAGTTAAAGAGCGTACGAATAAAAAAACCGACTTCAAAAAAAAAACAAAAAAGTGAAAAATAACTTTAGCTTCTGAAGTCGGTGACCTTTGTTTCATTGCTTTAGTTTTTTTGTCACCGACTTCAGAAGCTAAAGTTATTTTTCACTTTTTTGTTTTTTTTTTGAAGTCGGTTTTATTTTTTGCAAAAAAGTTTTTATTTTTCACTTTTTAGTGGTTCACATGTGCTTGACATACATGAAAAGTGCATACCGTTACAATTACAACAAGCCCAAACACGACTAGGGTACATTGTTTCATTATGGAGTTCCGTGACTCTTGGCTTCATCATCAGATCTGATGGTAGAATGGTTCTTATCAAACGCAAATGCTTCACTTGTTGTAGAAAATACCAAAATCGCAACACGTTTTCATATAAAATTTGAGGAGTTCCCTCGATTTCGCCAAGATTCCATCATCAGATCCCGACTTGGTGGCTATGGGACCATTTGGGAAGAATATCCTTTCCAACAAAAAAAAAAATTTCCAAATCGGTTGGCAAGCGACGGAGTTATGCCCGTTAACAAGCCCAAACACGACTAGGGTACATTGTTTCATTATGGAGTTCCGTGACTCTTGGCTTCATCATCAGATCTGATGGTAGAATGGTTCTTATCAAACGCAAATGCTTCACTTGTTGTAGAAAATACCAAAATCGCAACACGTTTTCATATAAAATTTGAAGAGTTAACATACCTAACTGTCGAAATATGGGTATACTGTACACATCTGCGTACCCCCTCAGAGCATACAGGCGTGATGTTATGTTATGATTTTGTGTAAACAATAAACATCCAAGCGATTGCAGCAATCACGACAGATTTGCTGTCTATTATTGAAGAGTTCCGTTCCATATCTCCGAAGTTCGTGATCAGATCATGACAATATTTCTATGGGACCAACTTGGAAGTATACCCTTTCAAACAAAAAGAGAATTTTTCAAATCGGTTCAGGCGTCTTCGAGTAATCGGTGAACATACATAAAAAAAAAAAAATACATACAGTCGAATAGAGAACCTCCTCCTTTTTGGAAGTCGGTTAAAAACTGACTAAGACACAACAAAACATTAAATTGTCGATCCATAATAAACTAACGTCCGACCCAAAACAAGTTTCTAACTCGTTCAACGATTTTTTGCATCAGTAGGGCAAACACGGCATAGTGGGGACAAAGAACCACGCGGCCGGCCTGTGCTCCGACCGACTGATAACACAATGTTTTTACATCCACCCACACCGCAAGAAATAAATAATATAATAAAACAACTTAAAGGCAAATATAGCCACGGATTAGATGACTTACCCCCTATATTAATAAAATCATGTGCTGATGAATTGACATTACCATTTTACCTTCTAATCTATCAATCTTTTTCTGAAGGAGTATTCCCAAATGCGTTAAAAAAATCAATTATAAAGCCTATTCACAAGAAAAACTCGAAGTCAGACCCAAATAATTACCGTCCAATTGCACTACTACCGACATCATCCAAAATCTTTGAGAAAGCAATGTGCAAACGCGTTTATAATTTCTGTGAAAAATTTAATATTTTTGACGAATCTCAAAATGGTTTTCGGTAAAATAGATCCACAATTTTAGCGACATATAAATTTACACAAAAAATATTGGACATTTTAAATAGTAAAAAATACGCGATTGGAATCTTACTTGACATGACAAAGGCTTACGATAAGGTACTATACAATATTCTACTTGACAAACTATACGGAATCGGTGTTAGAGGAATAACTCATAAATGGTTCTCGTCCTACCTACAAAACCGAGAACAATTCGTGGAAATTGACTATTGGGATCATGACAATGGGGAACTCAGGCAAATACGTTCAAATGCGCTTAGTGTTAAAATTCAATTCCTCAAGGTAGTGTGACCGGGTGCTTATTATTCTTGATTTATGTCAACGATCTCCCCAAAATTATGACAGAGTCGTGCGTTCTGTTCGCTGATGACATCTCAATATTGACTTCCTGTAATGACTCTCAACGCCTACATGACACTTTAAATGATATTATGTTAAATATAGAAAATTGGATGAAAGACCATAATTTAGAAATAAACTTCTCTAAAACCAAAATAATGCAATTTAGGCCCTATCAGAAAAAACCACTAAATATCAATTTTGCATTTGAAGGTGTCAAAGTGGAAAGTGTAGATACTTTTACCTTATTAGGTCTTGACTTAGATATTCATATGACGTGGAAAGCACACATTCAAAAAATCAAATCAAAATTATCTAGTTTTATATATGCACTACGTGAACTCAAAAAAACAACAGATCTAAAAACAGCCTTAGCCACTTACTACGCTTACGCATACGCATGGCTTAAGTATGGAATCATTCTTTGGGGAAATAGTGTTGATATAAATGAGTTGTTTATCTTGCAGAAAAAATGTGTGAGGATATTAGTTCATATTGAAAACGATGAAACTTGTAGACCACATTTTAAGAAACTGGACATTCTAACTTTGACATCCATTTATATTCTAGAAATCTGTAAATTTGTGAGACAGTATCCAAACTTTTTTATTAAAATCTCTGACCAGCCTCGTCGATACGAACCACGTTCACGATTCGTTAACACGCTCGTACTACCCCAATCAAAACTAAAATTACACAGCACTAGCCCTTATGTAACATCAATAATAGTAGATTATTAACCAAGGGCTGTATGACATCAATTGCATACGAGGTTTTTGGCTTACGCTAATTAACCCGAGTATGCAATTGATGCTTACGCCCGAGATAAATACTCTGCTTTACATATCGATTGTGAAGTAAGTAAACAACAAGACAGCAGGTTTCAATGAACATTTATTAAGAAGAAAAAAATGTGTATTTAATTAATATATTTTCGACAACTGTTTTTGCCCTTTCTTTAATAAAATCGGGCGTTAGATCTATGTCTTCGTCACTAGACATGTTTAAAACTTTTGAAAAAGAACTCAAACAAGAAAATTAATTATTTTCGCGATGCTTTCGCGCCTACTAGTAGACTGCCTTTTTTTTTCACGCACGCAAGCGCGTCAAATCTTGCTGGCCAGTTTGATTTTTAAATCGATTCCATCTAACATACGATGTGGAAACAAATAGTTCCATATTTAAAATAAAATCTTTATAAAATAAATTGTCTAGATTCCGATTCGAGTAATTAATCGATAAAGAGAAAAAAAAAATAACTTTTTAAAAATATTCTTCGTGCAGTATGAGTATGACAGTTCTTTTTTCAAATTCCAAAACCTATGCTGTAATGATAGTCATACACCCCGGCATTCAGGGGTGTAAGGGTGTACTTACAGAGCAAGAGATATGTAAAAATATATAACAAGATTCCTTATGTCATCAGAATAGAAGAGAACGACAAAATATTTATAAAACGAGTCAGAAACTTATTAATTAAAAATTGCTATTATTCATTAAATGATTTCTTTAACGATGATTTCAAACTGGATTGACCTTCTACCTTTTACATTTATTTAATTTTGCTTTTGTATTATTGACATTTTGTATTTGATTCACATTATCTTTTAACATGATTGTATTCTGATTATTATTTTAATGGCATGACGACTTTAATTTAATTTTGACTTTTATTTTATTGACATTTTATTTTTGATTATTAGTGCTTGTCATGACTGTATTTTGATTATTATTTTAGTGACATTAGGCATTTTGACTTTAATTTTATAATATTGACATTTTGTTTTTGATTGTTAGCTGTTGACATGATGGTATTTCGACTATTTATTGTAATGACCTGATGTATTTCCGACTCTAATTTTATTTATTCGATTTCTCTATTTTATATTTTTATTTTATCCTTTGGCATTATTTAGTTATTTGAACTTACAATTTTTTGACTAATTTTGACGATTTTTTTCAATGCTACTGCCTGTAAAATACCATAAATTGTTGTGCCCGACAGGGTCCATGTGAACTGTATTCTAACCATAAGATCTTGTAAAACACATGTGATATGCAATAAATAATTGAATTGAATTGAATTGAATGATATAATAATATTAATTAAAAGTTTTTGTTGACTTTAGGCACTGGAGGTTTGGCCGATGGTGCCGGAGATGGACGATGAAGCAAAAGCTTCGTCCATCTCCAGCCGGCTTCGGTCGGACACTACTTGTGAGTCTGAAAGCAAGCTTAGCAAACAGCGTCCATCCCCATCGCGAGGGTTACTGCAGCACTGACCGTATACCAATTCCGGATGTCACTCGGGCTTCCGCGACAGTATAGTCGAAGGAACCTAAAGCCAAAACAAAAAAAAACGGACGACACCACCCAACACGCAGCCGAAGCGGCGAGAAAAAGCTATAAATAAATAATTCTACCTTTAGCATAAGACATGGTAATACCAATCGTATTGACGACCGCCCATTCTTGGTCTTGAGTGTCAGAATCTATGGTGATCAGGTCGTTGGGCCTCCACTCGATGCACTTGCTGCTGTCTTGGTTCTGCACGATGCACAGCATACCGATGGAGTTGAGGTCCGTGACTGGTCTGCCCAGGCACGCTTTGAGGAGCACCCCATCTTGAGTGAACAGGTCCTGGAAAATTAAGCAGTTTTATTGAAGTGAATACTTCGTTAGGCGCGTTAAGCTCTTTTTGGGTCAACAAAAATTATGGAACTCGCGTCTCGGCACCGAGCGCTTTTATAGAACGGTTAGTCAAAATCAACCTTGTATTATTAAGTTTATTTTGGATCAGTTTTCATTTCTATCGGTATTCCTCAAACACTGCCCCCGCATTTTTACACTCAACATTACTACAAAAACTAATAAATCAACTTTACTAATATTATCTTCCTGAAAGTACGTAACGAATAACAAAAGTACCTATAGAAAAAGTCGCAAAATTTTATTATCATGTTGCAAAATGTTGTTCTACACAAAAGTAACTTTAGTGTGGATGACCTAAGTTATTAAAATGTATAGTTATGTGCATGAAACACAAAACAAAGAACACGCTGAAAAACCGGCCAAGTGCGACTCGGACTCGCGGAAGAAGGGTTCCGTTGTTAAGACAACGTGGTAGAAGAGCCCCTTTTAATTTATTTGTTATTATTTGTTGTTATAGCGGCAACAGATATACCGATTACAGATCATGAGAAACAGCCCGCTGACAGACAGACGGACAGCGGAGCCTTAGTAATAAAAAGTCAAAGCAAGAGTGAAAAGGCATCTTCTGGGCACGCTCGTTCCATCATAATATACTAATATTATTATTATTTTCATAAATTATTTTGTTTTATTTTAAATCGATTTTGTCATAATTCTGGTTTTCACTATCTCAAGTTTAATTTAATTTAATTGAATATTGGCACTAGCTTATCTTCCGAATGTATTGTATTGCGAGTTATTGTTGCGCTGTTATCTAATTTTAAGAATGAATTATGGCCCTGTATCCAGTGTCAACAATTGTTGGTAGACATATAATCTATACTATTATTATAAAGCCGAAGAGTTTGTTTATTTGTTTGGTTGAACGCGCAAATCTCAGGAACTACCGGCTCGACTTGAATTAGATAGTCCATTTATCGAGGAAAGCTTTGGGCTATATAACATCACGATTAGGAGCGGATCAGGAATGAATAATGTTGCAAAAACGGGGATTTTTTTCCTTTCGTTTTTTTAATGTGACGCAGACGAAGTTGCATGGGTTAGGTACTTAGTAAATAAATAAAAGTAAAATCATAGACCTCATCCACTGCTTTCCATCAGGCGTGATCGAGGTCAAGAGTAGACCCATTTCGTAACTAAAAATAAATAAAGTCCAGTTGATTACCCTTCGTGAACAACTTAACGGACCTCTAAAAATGAGCGTCGCGTTGCTGAAGCGTCAAAAGTCTGTGAACCATTGCAGAATCTTGATAATAAAATGGTCTATTGTTATTAAAAAAAAACAAAATAAAGCAGAAGAGTTTGTTTGTTTTTTTGGTTGAACGCGCTAATCTCAGAATAATAACAGCTAATCTCTGTACAGGCTCGAATTGATAAAATCCGTGTTAGATAGTCCATTTATCGAGGAAGGCTTTAGGCTATATAACATCACGCTACGATTATTAGGAACCGAACAGGAACGAAAAATGTTGCAAAAACGGGTTTTTTTTTTATTCTTTCGTTTTCTCTCTCATGTGACGCAGACGAAGTTGCGTGGGTCAGCTAGTACTTAAATAAATAAATAAAAAAACAGTCATAAACACCTCTGTCTGTGACCATTGAGCTGATTAAATAAACAAGAGGCGAGACGAATCCCACGAGGCCCATTCCCAGGCAAATGACGCCACATGATATCGTTCCACGAATATTACTTAATTATACTGAATTGTGGTCAGAGACTTTGTAACACATTGTTACAAAATAAAGTTGAGTTACAAAATAATGTCGTTGTTTTTCTTGCATAGTAAGTGACCAATTAGGGCCATACTATTTTTAACATTTATTTATTTAGTACTAGAAGAAGCACGCGGCTTCGCCCGCGTAAAATTATATATACATATACAAAAATCTTCCTCTTGAATCACTCTATCTATTAAAAAAACACGCATCAAAATCCGCTCATCATCATCGTCATCATTCCAGCCGAAAGACGTCCACTGCTGGACATAGGCCTCCCACAAGTGTCACCACGTTGGCTAGTCCCGTGCGACTCGCATGCAACGGATTCCCGCAACCTTCACCAGGTCAAAATCCGTTGCGTAGTTTTAAAGATCTAATCATATATGTATAGGGACAGATAGACGCGGCGGGAGATTTTGTTTTATAATATGTAGTGAAGTGAAGTAGGAAAATTTATTTATTTAGTATTGACCAACAATTAAAACAGGGCAGCAATTAATGCATATGTTTGTAACTCTTCCACACAAAAACTGCTGAACGGATTTGGATGAAATTCAGCACACAGATAGTTTATAACCATAATTAACACTTAGGATATTTTTAACCCAGTTTTATGAACCTGTGGTTCTAGAACTCGAAGTCGCGCCATAAGCTAGTTAGTATTAATTAAACATGACAATGATTAGTGAGTCTAAAATGTTCTTAAAAGAAAATTCATAATAATATTAACTGTGTCTGTGGCCATTTTTAAACATTGTAATGCAATTCATATTTTGTTCCCAGTATGATTCTGTTAGTGGTCATTTTAGACCTCCAGTTATGATCAATTCCAATCTCTTAATATTTTGGTACTTACATCAACAACAAAGATAAGCTTATCGCTTCAAATATTTTCAAAGGCACAATTGATATTGATAAGTGTAGAATTTTCATGAACGCAAAAGGAAAATGGCCTTGAATTAGCATGTCTCGCACAAGGCCTAAATCATTATGTGATTAAGCTAACTACCTACTATAGTATATACATAACTTTATATGTATCTATATAATACCTTTAAATGAGCAATACTTTTATATCTAATCTGAATCTCAGAAACGGCTCCAACGATTTTCATGAAATTTGTTATGCAGGGGGTTGCGGGGATCTGGGACTGGTCAAAAGAGAAAGATACCATGGAACATAAAGGGCAAGGAAGGAACATGGATGGGTTTTGGTCAGTAAAAGTCTGACACGCACTCCTGCTCCGCCCAGAGTGGGAGAAGTCATTTTCCCAAATGAAAAATAAAATTAAAAAGGGGGTTTCTCGGGTATAATAAATCAATCTAGCTAGGTTTGTTTTAGGAAACAACACCAAAAAATAAATCATCATCTGCCTAGCTTTTTCCCAACTATGTTGGGGTCGGCTTCCATTCTTACTAGATGCAGTGGAATACCAGTATTTTACATGTAGGGACTACTTATCAGACCTCCTCGACTCAATTACTTCCAGCTTATACAATATCTCTTGGTAAGACTGGTTATCAGACTTTTCCAACAGATTCAAAATAAAATTTTGAATAGTAAGTATGTTGAAATTACACTGAAACATTGATCTATCAAATCATTAATCTTTTAATCTGATGAGCAAAGATAAACATGATAAAAAGATATCTGGAAATACAATATTTGACTTTATTGGCATCAGAAGATAAGGTAATTCAATCAAAATTCTTATCATGAGGAAAATTACATGTTTTTTTTAAGGTGAATGAATGAATTTCTATTCAGTTTTTTTTTTTATATTTGTGTCATCTTTCCGATCTGCCTAAAATTCTTATTAGTAAAATGTCAAGCAGTACATTACAAAAACCTTAGTTATTGACAGAGTTTATTTATCAATGTCCAAGATTCTTTCTTTGCACGAAACAGTGTAAGTACATTCGGGGCCTCATTGGTTGTTGGCAAAGACGAAAACTACAATAATTTACATAGATATGACTTTAGCTGGAAGATATTACTTAGTACTATCTTAGACTTTCTGACAATGACTCACCAAATGAGCCGATTACAATCAAAATACTAAACAATTATCTTGACAAAAAACAACACATCCCTAGCCGAAACGCGCCTATTTGCGTCTTGGTACGTACTGAAGAGACTACAGCCGAAGACATGAACACAAAACTAAGCACTTTTATGACGCAGTACCAAACAAGTCCTTCGATAATGCCATACAATTGGAACGTTGTTTACAAATATCCGACAGACTGCTAAACAGCAAGTGAGCAAAGGTCACGACGAACGACGGACAATGAATAAATAAACAATCAAAAAAACATGAAACTCACTTTACATTGTTCGGGAATATCTTCCACAGAGCTCGATCTCGACATTTTGAGGACACAGGACTCTCAATGAAGGAAAATACACTTCAAAATCAACGAAAATACGCGGAATAATAGATTTACGCCATACTTTTCAAGGATTTCCTGTTCAAAATAAATAAAAACACTCAACTCCAATTCACAATAATGAACACGGTAGAGTTGCAATGTCAAAAACATTTTTTCCGAACTAAAACTCAACAAATCCCATTAGAATTCTATTTAAAGCCAAATTCTTAACTTTAATCTCTTGGAAGGGACAAAATAAATAAAATAAGAAATATTGCAACAAAATCAGTAAATTTATATTTTTTTCTTGATTTTTTTTCCCAAAAAGGTTTAAATATTTTCCCAGATATGAGAAATATTTATAACATCGCGTGGGTAACACCAAGCTAATGTCAAACGATAAAGCGTTTCACTTCACGCATTAATGCATGGCAAAAAGATGAGCAATGTAAATCAATGCATTGATTATATAATAATGAATTAATGGTCGTTTACAATAGTAGTTTATGCGACTGTGCATAATGAACTAATTATTTATAGTTGCATACACTACTTTATCTACCCAAATATCATAAGGGCTCTATGATGGGTTCAGGAACCATAGGGAAATGACCAGCATTGTTACCAGTGTAATGCAATAAAAATTAATTAAACATACAGAAGCAAATAGTTGCATTCGTCGCTGCATTTACGCTATCTGCCGGAGTGTTCATATCACTTTTTGAGTCACTATCACTCATTTTCGACATAGGTAATTAAAGAACTTATCAGAAAATTTGTCTACTCGTAACTGGAAATAAAAAGCTAACGAACAAATGACAACTCGAAATGGCGGCGTTTCGGATATCTGTAATTTTTTTTTAAGGCGACGACATCAGCTAAATAAGCAACTCTATTTGTGGTGGTTCAAACTTCGTTTGAAAAACTTTAAAATAAAGTTCTAATTAGCTTGCACTACAAAGTGGTTGTTACTTCAGTCACTGCGGGCCGAATAGTGCGAAATGAGTAGATATTTTCGATCGATTTAAAACTAGAGCTTAACTATTTAATAATAATTAATCCATCAGTAGATGTAGTTTAGCATTTGAAATTTTATGTTATATTTTTAATTATAATTATCATTGTCAATAAATGGCTAAACCTGCTTTGAAAGAAAATTAAGAAATATGTTTGAAGATTTTTTTGGTGTATTAAAGTTTGTCAAATTATGTTTTGAGTTCCATTAGTGTATGCAAAAAGGACTTCAAAATATAAAGTTTTTTTTATTTGTCGAAATTATTTACAGTTTTAGAGATACACTGCTTTTAAAAAACCGCCTTTTGGACCGTTTTCAAGAAACCTCCGCCTTAAATCATAGGCAAACGAACAAAGTCACTATTCTTGTGTCACTCGAGATCAAAATGTCGTGCGATTTATAATTAAAATCATACTGAATTGGGGTTTCGTATCGATATCTGATTTAATGTAGATAGGTACTAGAATAGCACACTAACTTGTTTGAATTTGACACCTGTTCCAAATTTAAAACTCATAACCTACTGTTTTCATAGGTTATGAGTTCATTACAGTTCCGTTTATTTCTGCTGGTTGGTAATGCTGGTCATTGCCTATGGTTTTTGAACGCATTAGAGAGGGTTTATGATATTTGGGTACCTAGATAAAAATAATAACGTCGTGGTCTGTTAGTTTCCCACTGTTACTGATGTACTCTGGTTTTATAGTCTTTGTGTACCCTATAAGTACTTACGCAACGCAGGCGCTAGATAGTAGATAATCTTGTATTTTTAACCGACTTCCAAAAAGGAGGAGGTTCTCTATTCGACTGTATGTATTTTTTTTTTTTTTTATGTATGTTCACCGATTACTCGAAGACGCCTGAACCGATTTGAAAAATTCTTTTTTTGTTTCAAAGGGTATACTTCCAAGTTGGTCCCATAGCCACCAAATTGGGATCTGATGATGGAATCTTGGCGAAATCGAGGGAACTCTTCAAATTTTATCTGAAAACGTGTTGCGATTTTGGTATTTTCTACAACAAGTGAAGCATTTGCGTTTGATAAGAACCATTCTACCATCAGATCTGATGATGAAGCCAAGAGTCACGGAACTCCATAATGAGACAATGTACCATAGTCGTGTTTGGGCTTGTTGTAATTGTAACGGTATGCACTTTCCATGTATCAAGCACCTGTGAACCACTAAAAAGTGAAAAATAAAAACTTTTTCGAAAAAAATTTTTTTGGAAGTTGATGCCATACGCTTATAGCTTTTGGGTTAAAAAAAAATTTGGGACTTGTAAAATTTTTTTAACCCAAAAATTTTTTTTTTGTTTTCTGCACGGCTCATGGTGCCTATAAGCGTATGGTACCAAATCGAAAAAAAAAAATTTTTTCGAAAAATTTTAGCGCCCCTAAGGCTACACTCCAACCCAAAAAATAAAACCGACTTCAAAAAAAACAAAAAAGTGAAAAATAACTTTAGCTTCTGAAGTCGGTGACAAAATAACTAAAGCAATCAAACAAAGGTCACCGACTTCAGAAGCTAAAGTTATTTTTCACTTTTTTGTTTTTTTTGAAGTCGGTTTTATTTTTTGCAAAAAAGTTTTTTTAATGTACTAATGAAAGTCAAAGTCAAAACAGTTTATTTGCACTAAATGAAACTTGTAGTGCGAGGAGACATTTCGCCATTAAAATATCATGCAAATATTAATAAACACAAACTATAAATAAGTAGGTACCTGTTTCTAATTTTAACTAACTAGACACAAAACAACAATTATTATTATACCTACTTAGATACTACAAAAGAACTTTTTAACTTATTAAATAATTTAAGATATTCTAGACGTGATATTCAGATGTTGTCTGAATCTCAACATCTGAAAATAACAATTTTATTTATACCTACTCTTACTTATTAAAAGAGACCTTCCTTCATACTTATTAAAGTATTTACGACATTCAACGAATTGCTAGTGTCACCGTAAAATTGTCAAATACGTTATATCGTAATATCTCTAGCGATATTGTAAAATCTCGAAATATTGTCAAATTAACATAATGCTCACCACAAAACGCATTATTTTTCGTGAAATGCATGACGTAGTAGTCAACTCACGCGGTGTGGAGGGAAGGAGGGTTCCCCCTTACCCAGTGGTACAACTCTCATGAAAAGATATTGTACCATTCCTGAGAAATACCGTTTATTATAACCTAACCTTAAAACACTTCATATTCACCTAGAAAGCGTAGTCGACGGAGCCCCGCTTCGCGAGGCCCCTATTTACGAG
Organism: Xestia c-nigrum; assembly: GCA_916618015.1. Lineage (NCBI taxonomy): Eukaryota > Metazoa > Arthropoda > Insecta > Lepidoptera > Noctuidae > Xestia > Xestia c-nigrum. Next base: position 21,954,160 of record OU745252.1, on the reverse strand, counting down.
TGCAGGGTTTAAAGGAACCTAACTAACCTAACGGGGGTATGCCCCAAGTCCCGATTATGGGGGCAGAGATACTTCCGTATTTTCAGTTCACAATATTTCGAGAGTTTACAATATCGCTAAAGAGAAACCCGTTATATTGTAATATAACAATTTTACGGTGACATAAGCATAATAAAAGTAATTCTTTAAATATAAAAACATAACATCATAAAAATAGGTACCTAAGTAAGCAATTCTCGAATCTACAATTCTATGCCTGACTGACAATTAGTTTTTTTAAGAAATTCTGCAATGTGAATTATGCCATTTTTTTAAGCTTTGCAGAATTTTTTGTACGGTAGTCTATTTTATACATATAATTAAATCGTTGAGACCAAACAATCTGTAGGTATATTGAAGATTTAAAATAAATAGCTGAACATATTCATAAATGTTCAGTTACTAACCATTTCAATTTTTTTTTTGTTTGGATTTTGATGAAAACTTCACTAATCTATTTAAATAAGCTCAGAATAACATCTAGGCTATAGAACTTATGGTAGCTCGTCTAATCGCCTTGAATAGGCTTTTGGTTCTGAATAGTAGCTCGTCTTGTTTTTACTGAAGAAATCCTTATTAACAGTGATTTTCCAGTGTGATGTTACTACTAGCCTGCCTCGTTGGTCTAGTGGTCGCAAGCAGGACTGCTGAGAATTACGTCCTGTGATTGATTCCCGGATCGGTTTTTTTCATATTTTTTTTCATTTAAAATAAAAATATCACATTTGTTTAGGCAGAATAAATAATAAATAAAATAAAATAGCTTTATTTTCCTTATACAGTTTTGTTGACTTAAAATTATGATTATTGTTACAATTTGGCTCTTAAAATGTTAGTAATAATATGTTCTTATTTCTATGTATTGTTATTAAAATATATAATGTACAAGGACCGCTAAGTAGCGGTGAAAGCCTCCTCCATTCGTTTCCATGCTGTTCTGTTTCTAGCTACTCTGCTCCAGGTTTTACCTAATATTTTTACAACATCGTCGCTCCATCTTATTGGTGGTCGACCTTGTCTGCGCTTTTTGTTGAGAGGGTACCAGTTGGTGGTGATTTTCGTCCACCTTTCATCTGCCACTCTTTGGAAATGTCCAGCCCATTTCCATTTCAGTCCAAGTACCTTCATGGCCACGTCCTTTGCCTTGGTTTTAGTTCTGATTGTTGTGTTCTTGACTTTGTCTTTAAGTCTGTGGTTCATGTAGCTCCTCTCTATTCCTCTTTGGCAAACTTTGATTTTTTCTAAGTTTCGTTTGGTCAGGGGCCATGTTTGGCAGGCATATGTGAGTGTGGGAAGTAGGCATGTTTCCATAGTTTTTGTTTTTATTTTGGTTGGTATTTTACTCTTGAATATTTCTTTTAGAGTCCAGTATTTATTCCAGGTAGATTTGATTCTTCTCTCTATTTCTTTTCCTGTGCAGTTTTTAAAGGTAATTAGGTGTCCTAGGTAAATGTACTCTTCAACGTATTCTAGGTTGGTAGATGAAATTGTCATTGGTGTTTTGTGCCTGTTTGTCATAAGTTTTGTTTTTGTTTGGTTTACTTCTAAGCCCACTTTTTTGCTCTCATCAAATAGCGACTCTAACATAGACTGCATTTCGTGTGGGTCTTCTGACATCAGTACGATATCGTCAGCGAATCTTAGGTGTGACAAGTATTTCCCGTGGAGATTTAGGCCCTTGTTTTCCCAATTCATTGCTCTGAATATTTGTTCTAACACCGCTATGAATATTTTTGGGGAGAGCGGGTCGCCTTGTTTAACTCCTCTTTCGATTTTAAAACTACTTCCTGGTTTCTCGAGCATAATTCTAGAGTTACTATTTTTGTAAATTACCTTTATTAGATCGATGTACTCTTTGTTAATTCCTTGCGTTGATAGAGCTTGCCATATAGAGCTGTGAGAAATTGAGTCGAACGCTTTGCTGTAGTCGATGAAGCACAGGTATAGAGCTTTGTCGTACTCGTTGTATTTTTCCAAAACCATTTTCAGGGAGTGTATGTGGTCTATGGTAGAGAAGCCACTCACAAATCCTGCTTGTTCTACTGGTTGATTTTCGTCTATTGGTTTTGTCAATCATCTTAGTAGAGTTGCCGAGAATAGTTTGTAGAGATTTGACATAAGACTAATGGGTCTGTAGTTTGATATTTGTTTCGGGTCTCCTTTTTTAAACAAAAGTACGATGTTTGAGCATGTCCATTGCCTGGGTATTTCCTTTCGATCTAGAATTAAATTGAATAGTGACGTTAGTGGTTTAGTTAGGGTGTTTCTTCCAAATATTATCATTTCGTTAGTTATACCATCTGGGCCTGGACTTTTATCGCACTTGAGTTTGTCGATTGAGTGTTCAATTTCCCATGTGCAGAATTCTGGTACGCTGTCTGTATTTACAGGATTGGTTGGTGCTTCTTCTGTGGAATCGCTACCTTTTTTATAAAGATTTTCGTAGAAATTTGTAGCTACTTTTATTAGGTCTTTTCTGTTTGTTATAAGGTGGCCACATTTGTTCTGTAGCTGATTCATAAGTGTTTTGGTTTTCGTTAAATATTTATATGCTTTTTTGACAGCGCCAGCTTTTTCCAGGTAGTTCTGTAGGATTTCTTGTCTATATTTTTTGGTGTTATTTTTTAACTTTCTATGTATCTCTAATAGAGTTTGCTTAGCTGTTTTTTTTCTTGTTTGGTTTTATTTTCCTTATTTTTCAGGGAATGTTTTACATCTATAAGTTTGATGATTTCGTCGGTTATAATTGCTTGTTTGCGTGTACTTTTCTGGGGTAGGATAGCGCAAGTGGTGCTTTTCAGGATACTTCTTTCCATGTTGTCGTAAAACTCCTGTACGGTTTTCGTCTCGTGTTCTTCGTACTTGGCTAGTTCTTCTGTGTATTTCTCAAAGTTAATATTTTTGCGGGGTTTGGTTTGGAAGTTAGAATGCTTTTTCTTATTACTGGCTGTGTTTATTTTTATTCTGATGATACGGTGATCGCTTGGGTGTTTAAAGTTACTAAGAACACTGAAATCTTCGATTATTTGGGGCTTATTCGTTGCGATGTAATCTATTTCATTTTTCACAGTGCCGTCAGGTGACATCCACGTCCATCTTAACTTAAATGATTTATTAAACATGGTATTGGCTATTTTGAGATTGTGTTGAAGACAAAAGTGTATGAATTTTTCACCTCTTTTGTTCCTTTTCCCGTAACCATACTTTCTCATGGCACGACTTTCACCCTCTTTTGGTAACCCAATTTAAGCATTTAAGTCGCCAAGTAGAATTACATTGGTTCTGCTTTTCTCGATTGCTTCCCCTAAAGTTTCGTAAAATTTATCTATTTCTTTTTCTTCCGAACTAGATGTAGGTGCATATGTTTGGATTATGGTGAAAGTCTCTTCGTGAATCTTTACATGAAATTAGTGCCACTCTTTCTGATAGGCCTACAAAATCCTGTACTTCTATATGTTTTTGATTTTTGACCATAAATCCTACTCCATTTCTTCCCTTGCTTTCACCCATTAGGTAGAGTCGGTACTCGTTCCTGTCTTCCACGATGTACCCTTGTTTACGGCTTTCACAAATGCCTAAAATGTCCCAATTTATCGTTGACAGCGCATATTCTAGCTCAGTTATTCTGGTTTCATTTGCCAGGGATCTGACGTTAAAAGAAGCAATGTAGGTTTTGTTTTCGTTGTTTGGAGGGTTTTGGTCTACTGACCCCGCGGTGACCAACCGTATTGGGGTAGGTGAGTGTTCTTTTTTATTATATGAGTTTTTAGGTTTTTGGGGCGTTGTGAAGGGAGGCTTTATTAGTTGCTATTCGGCGTCGCTAAATCGACCTTACTTTCTGCTGATCGTTTTGTTTCTGAACGAATTTCAAAATCGATCTTTAATTTTCATTTTGCGTTTTGTTTTTCTTGGCAGCCTGATATTTGGGTAAATGTTTTTTACGCGGTTGCTGTAAATTTTCTGGTGTTTGGGTAGGTGGTGAGATATCTAGCTCTCGTTTCTTTGATCTCAAAATGTTCTGAGGTATTTTAGGTGGTGAATTTTTGGTGTTTCCTTTGATAACTATTTTGTCATACTTGATGAAGGCAATTTTTCCCTCGCTTAGGCAGAATAGCATTTAAAAACCACTAGGATTTGTACTTAATGCTACTTGTAATTCTACATCGTAATAAAAATATAAAACCAAGGTAAACAATAAAAATATCATATTAAAATTACACAATTCGCAAGTTAAAAAGAATAGAATAGAATTTTATTTTGCAAATATGTTTTAACATAATAGTTCTTAAGATTACATTTAGCTCAGCCACATTTTACCAATAAAGTTAAAGTGGCTTTCTGAGAGGCAGTCTCAGTAGCAGCCACGAACTTTAACTAGGTACCCGGTTGAAAGTAATAGGTTTACCCCCTTTTAGATGCCTAGATGGGACTTAAAAACATAATTGGCATAATGTTTTGTTATAAGGTTTTTTAACCGACTTCTAAAAAGGAGGAGGTTCTCAATTCAGATGTTTCTATTTTTTCGTTTTTTTTTTTATGTTTGTTCGTGCATAACTACGTCGCTTGCCAACCGATTTGAAAAAAACTTTTTTTTTTGGTAAGGTTATACTTTCCAAATGGTCCCATAGTCACCAAATCGGTATCTTCTACAACAAATAAAGCATTTGCGTATAAATAAACCTTTACTTAGAAGTAACAGTTGTCAAATGTGATCTATTTTATTGTTAGAACCGTCAAAACTTCAAAACAGATCTGAGAGAACTTCAAGTGTTAGTAATGAGAGGTTTTCATTTTAAGAATTAAAAAAAAAAAATAGTTTCCAACAACTCTATAGATGGCGTTGACCCGACTACGTTACTAGTGTCAAAGTCAAAACGCTTGGCATGGTTGCCAGCTTAAGGGTTTTACCCCTAAATTCAGGGAATAGAATTGTTAAAAGGGACATTTTTAGGGACAAGATTAGGGGGATTTTTAGGGGCTTCAAATATTTTTTTAAATAGTACTTGCTATTAAATTGATAACAAAGCGTGTGTTTGTAGTTTTGTGCATATAATAAACGTAGACGGCTGGTCGTAGGCCTTCCCCATGGTATGCCATCAGTGAGAGAGAGAAGTTGAGAGCCTGAGAATCTTGATGTTCATCAGGTTCTGGAGCAGCGTATGATGTTGAATCTTGATCTTTAGATGGAGATTTTTTTCATGGAAATATGGATGGAATGGCTGTTTGCTTCAATACTTTTGATGCCACATCTAAAAATAGGTAAACTATTGTTTTTTGTTGTTAGCCAATTCAGTCCAACTGCTGGGCAAAGGCGTCACCCAATTCTTCTGGTGTTTTTGAACCTAATAAAATACCTACAATACTAAACATAGATGAACTTACTTGGTTGTAACACTGATAATGCTGTTCTTACAAAATCATTTGGTTTAAAGTGTGCTGAACATATGTGCGAATTTCTTTTTATGGCCCGTCCAGGTTTGACATGTACGATGGCTTGTACCCATTGCGCTTTACGACTTTCATCTTTAGGAAAAAGATGCATGCCTTCATTTGTACATAAATCCACAAGGCAACGACTTCTCTTCTTTTTCTCTTGGGACATTTTCTTTCTGGCGTGGAAAACCCTAAAAAGTATTGGTAAGCATTGTTTTATTTTTCCTTTTCGTTTAGTTTTTTTTTTTTTTTTCCTTTAATGGCAACTGAGAAAAAAAAAAAAAATAAAAACTAAACGAAAAGGAAAAATAAAACAATGCTTTTACATGTAGAGGCTATTTTCAAAATATCAATGTGATGTGATGTGACCATTGTCATATTACTTTATTTATTTACTTTTAATTTACGTTTCATTTTACGTTCTCAAAATAACATACAAGTGAAATAATCAGAAAATTGTCACGTTCCGTTCCTTCCAGTAACGTACCCCAGTCAGCGCCATCTATCCAGCGACTAGGGGAGTTGAAAAAGAAAATCCCTCATTGTGACCCGTTAGCACCCTTTGGGTACAGAACCCAGAAAATCTGGCTTTATAACCCTGGTCACCAGGACCTGGACATCAATCGGTCCTATTATAGTAGGTAATTAGATGTTACATTGACGTAGACGAACTTGTTTCCTTTAATTAAGAACTCTCCTAACTCAATCACACGCAAAACATTCACTGTTAATCGATATTTGCGTGTTAATGGAAACAATGAATCATAAACTAGATGACAATTACACTATTTTTCAATATCTATATGTCACCGTAAAATTGTCAAATACGTTATATTGTAATATCTCTAGCGATATTGTAAAGTCTCGAATTATTGTCAAATGAACATACTGCTTACAACAAATCGCATTATTTTTCGTGAAATGCATGCAATGGTAGTCAACTTGCGCGGTGGTGGAGGGAAGGAGGGGTCCCCCTTGCCCAGTGGCACAACTCTCTTGAAAAGATAATGCACCATTCCTGAGAAATACCGATTAATATAACATAACCTTTTTTTTTTTTTTAGGTTGGGAAATCATCAAATGACTTCTCCCACTCTGGGCGGAGCGGGAGGGAGTGTCAGATTTTTACTGACTAAAACCCATCCATGTTCCTTCCTCGCCCTTTATATTCCGGGGCCGCGGTATCTCTTTCGAACAGGCCCGCAACCCCGGCAGGCTTGGCCCTTGCGGGCCCCTCCCCTAATGCTGACATCTCTTTGAGGCGCGCGTGGAACACGAACGCGCCGTCGACACGGCCTGTCGTCGTTAGACGGACGGACGGCTAGCTAGCCCATAGCCAACCGTCCACAGTGGCCCCCGACGTCAACTGAACATACGGAAGTATTTCTGCCCCCATAATCGGGACTTGGGGCACCCCCCCGTTAGGTTAGTTAGGTTCCTTTAAACCCTGCACTCGGAAATAGGGGTCCCGCGAAGCGGGGCTCCGTCGACTACGCTTTTTAGGGGAATATAAAGGGTTTTAAGGTTAGGTTATATTAATCGATATTTCTCAGGAATGGTACAGTATCTTTTCATGAGAGTTGTGCCACTGGGCAAGGGGGACCCCTCCTTCCCTCCACACCGCGTAAGTTGACTACCACTGCATGCATTTCACGAAAAATAATGCGATTTGTTGTAAGCAGTATGTTCATTTGACAATAATTCGAGAGTTTACAATATCGCTAGAGATATTACAATATAACGTATTTGACAATTTTACGGTGATATCGATACTTAATTGCTGGTAATTGTTAAATTGCAAAAAACATCCCCTCCACTTTATTGTCTATTGTTTTGTTTTCAGAATCCATTAGAACACATTGTAATTGGCTACTTTATGCTGGAAAACCTGTCTGCCTGAATCATTAAAGATAGGTTGTCTGAGATGCAATCTGTGTTACAATCAAGTAGGTACCTATGCAGATTTATAATTAAAAACATAGTTTTGAACATTAAAAAGGATTCTTGAAGGTCATCTGATAATTACCTATTTAAAAAGCAATATTACTTCTTCTCACGATGTAAATAAGCTTTGTTTTCCTTGTGTTGTGCACGCGTTTACAGTTCTATTATTTTATTTATTTATATATATATATATATTTTATATTTATTTATTTTATTCCACTTACAACTATCATTACAGGTAATCTTAAACCTAATTCGACAGTGTGGCTATATCCTAAAATAAGAATAACTTAACAACTAGAAATAAGAAATTTAAAGTGATACATAAGAAACTAAGTTTAACAACACTTTTGCGAATTTTATTTGAAATGAACACAGCGGTGTCATGGTCCAAAACTATTTTTTTTAAAGTTCAAATATGAAGCGATCAATAGTTTGAAAATTTCGAGACTCGCCAGACAGAAGAACAATTTTGGTGTCACACGTAGGACATATTATACGAGGCCTGTGCTTGAAGGTTGGACAGCAAAGAGAGCTAGCAGTGGAGTAGGTGTATGACTTATCATCATCTTTCTGGCCTTTGTCCCATTCTAAAGGGTGTAAAACACTTCTTCACGAATCTGAAAACCAATGGTTCTCCCCGTCATTGTAATCAATTTTGTTCTACTCCATACCTGAGAACCTTCTAGTTACGGAGATATTGGGGGTCAAAGTTACAACTTTTTGCAATGTTTTTTTTAATACAATTTTTTATTGTAAAATTTTTACTTAAAATATCTCTACGAACCCTGTGCTGGTCAATCCATCCATCAGTACAGTGTTTGAATTGCGTTACATTGAGTTCTGCCAGCAAACATGATTTTTCACCCCAAAAAAAAGTAGTTTCCCAGCAATAATTTTTGCGTAAAGTTACTTAGTTTGATGTACAGAATGCTTGGTTGACGGCTTCGTGATGAGGTGATTTACACCCTGTATTTGGGGTCGGCGCAACACGTGTTCTTCTTCCATTCTCCCCTGTTAGATATCACGACATTATTTCCCTACTCCTTTCTCTTTCATATCATTCCTCACAATCCATTCATCTTTTCTTTGGCATTCCTCACCCTCCCTGTCCATCAACATTCATGTCTATCACTCCTTTATTCACCACGTTGTGAATGATAGTAATTATTAAAATTCGAGTTGTTCATTTGTTTCAGGTATCAATGAAACGACTCATGACGTAAAAGTGATGGAAACTGCAGAACAATCATCGGCCTACGTTTCGGTGGATGACTTTTACGCGGGGAATTCGGTTTTTATCACAGGCGTTACTGGATTTCTTGGAAAGGTAGGTTCCTAAATGACTTGTTTTATTTTCGGAGCATTTATCCACGTCATTCATGCATGCAGTCCATTTCGACATCTTATCTGGGACTTCGGCAGTGCCTCCGCAAAAACGATCAAAAACAAGAAGGTACTAAGTACCTTACTATCTTTTTCTCGAAGCCATTCAGGATATTTTCGATCCCCTAATTTCATTGTAGATAAAGCTAGAAGCATGCTGAATTTTCAGTAATTAGGTGGGGCATATGCCCTCTTAATTACTGAAAATTCGGAACTAAGTAAAAATAAAGCATATGCCTGAATTACATTAAATTTTATGAACTAGTCCTGAATGCGCCAGTCTCAACCGCTACGAGTAAGTCTGACATTTTGCGCCCAAGATTTTTTGAAAAATTTTCCTCCTAAAGGTTTGCAGGTGGATTTTTATTGTTATGTTTATAAGTTCGTTCGTCATAATTAGATGGGATTGAAAGTCGCACCGGGGACTTGGCTTTTCCGCGAGTTAAAACAAGTTATTATCTACTTACAGGTATTCCTCGAAAAGCTTTTGTACAGTTGCAAAGATATTGAGAAAGTTTACGTGTTGATTCGGGACAAAAAAGGCACAAGTGCTAAACAAAGGATTGCAGAGGTCATTGATAAACCGGTGAGTGATACCTACCTAGCAACTTAAATAAAAAAAGGTATAGGCTCCAATGCTGTTTGCTGCAGTCTGTAATTGCGACTTGGTTCACTGGCTGTCATCATCATCATCAGCCTATAATGTTCCCACAGCTGGGACACGGCCTCCTCGCAATGAGAGGGAATGGGCTATAATCTACCACGCGGGCCCAGTGCGGATTGGTAGATGTCACACGTCTTCTTTTTGGTTCTAGGACATGCCGGTCCCCTCACGATGTTTTCCTTCACCGTTTTGTGAGCAGCGGTGATGAAATAAAATACACAAAGTAATGCGCCTGTCTGTGTTCGAACCTACGACTTACTGTTCGTAAATCGGGGCCGCCACCACTGGGCCACCGCTGCTCACTGGCTATTTAAAATATACCAACCACGGACTATAATAGTAGTATTTTATTTTATAAGTGTGTGTCATTTTTTTTAATTCTTCTTTACAGCTCTTCTCGAGATTAAAAGAGAAGCGTCCGGATGCTTTTAAGAAAATTAATTTAATTGTTGGTGACTTAAATCATCCCAACCTTGGAATTTCAGCGGAAGATGAAGAGATACTCCTACAGAAGGTAGCCTTATATAGGGTGTAAAATACCTCTGAACGACGCACAGTGTGTTATTTAGCCTTAAAAGTTGGCCAATAATGGAATTTTATATTTTCCGCTAACTACCTAGAATTGTATCTGGCCAAAAAGCTTATTAGTCACTGCAACCAATAGTAATACACGTAAAGCGGTAGCTTAGTACAGCGCCTCGTGCGGCCAGTCGGAAGTTACAGCTCGCTTACGCCTGACGTGTGATTTTACGATACGCTGTTATTTCGGTGTTTTCCAAACTCTTGTTTTTGTTTGGTGCAGTGGTTTTGTGTCAGTTTTTGTGATGGATGGGTCTACTCCAGGTATGTACTTTCTGATTTATATCATTCTATTAAAAAATATGTTGTAGATTTTTGTATTTATAGCCGTAAACACAGGTCTAATTAACTGTTGTAAAAATAATTTATGTTGCATTTCAAAAAGGGTTTTGTTGTATTTCTGAACATTTCTAAACATTAAAATTTATTGTATAACATGAGGTTGTTATTTCATTGTCCACTCATAAGAAAATTAGCCGCACGAAACCGCTCCTCTCTTTTTTTTATTTTTTTTTCTAGCGGCCTATACTATTTGGTACAAATTTATTTTGTTAACATTATTCGTTTTAATTGTTATAGGACCTTCTGGCATGAAGATGATTACCCAACTAGCAATTTTCTCTTGTAGATGTGCTGATTTAAGAACTAAGGTGTTACAACTGACTTACATGTGTCTTGACTATGACAGAACATCTTATAAAAGCATGATTCAAGACGTTTTGTACTTAAAGAGTACTAACACTTAGTACGTGCTCTTATAGATGTATATAAAGAATCGTTGTAACACATCTATCAGTACAGTTGTCTTACAAGCGCATTTTTACAGAGCAATTGCTCTTGAATATTATTTACACTTAAAAAAGCATCTTAAAAGTAAATTCTTTCTTAGTAGAGTCTGCATTGAGTGGTTTATAACACTTATGATCTTAATAAAATTTTGCATAAAACTACTATGAAACCAACTCGTTCTAAGTGTAAATTGTCTTCTCTGAGTCAAATTAAAGAGAAAGCGAATAATAGTAGAGCTTTATCAGACTAGTTGGTCTTATGGAAGACTTGTGAACACTTTACTAAGAATGTCGGCCATTATATTCATGTAAACAACGCTAAGTGTTTGTAACACTAACAGTTAACTATGGAGTTTGAAAAATGGAAACATAGACATAAAAATGGACATATAATATACTGATGCATATTTGTCTCATCTAATATTACACCTACCACAAAATTGTAATTTGTAAGCCATGGTTTTAAAAGGAACCCTAAATTTATTAAATGGCTGCAAGTAGTTCTTTTATGTAAGAGCTCAATAAGTTCAAAAGGCTTAAAATTAACTTAAGTAGTGTGAAATAAGACATTTTAGTATTAAAGTTATCTTAGAGAAGAGTAATTGGTCTTATAAATCTCTAATGGCGTCAGTTTTTATTTTTATAATAACTTAATATGTTTTTACTAATATTCTAAATACATAATTAAGTGGGCCTGTGAAAAAATTCTACTTTATTCCACAAAACATTCGAAGAAATGTACACCGCAAGTCATTTAAGTTCATAGACACATAATTATCAAGCAAATGAACTAAATGGTTACAAGAAATAAAAATACTACTAATACAAATAATACTTCCACAAGTTGACAGTTAAACTTGTTTTTTTTTATTTCAACAGCACTCGCGCACACACTTTCGGTTGTTGTGATAAATATTCCGTTATTGAGCTTCCAGAGAGCAATATAAGGGGATTTACACTTGCAAGTGCAGTCCTAAGAGTGCTCTAAGTCTATTTTCCCTCAAACCATGCTGTTATAAGACCATCATAAGTTATTTTGGTCTTACAACAGCAGTAACAAGATTATTGTTAGTGTAAAGTAATCTTCAATAAGAGCGTTATTAGTTGACTGTAAGTGAGAATTCTCTTATAAAGTGCGCCTAAATCGACACTTACAGTTGTCTGTAAGTATGCTAAAAGAGTAAAAATTATTGGTCTTAGGACACTTGTAAGTTAAAATTTTGCTAGTTGGGTACTCGGAAATACTTATATGACATTGCCCAAAACTCAATTGGGTCATCATTTGACGAAAAACTTAAGCTTATGGAAATCGAAGTGTTAAAAGGTTATTTTCAAGACGATCCAAAAATAGCAGACTTTTACCCTATGTCCCCTACATTACATAAAGTTCTTCTTCATGGAGCAGCTGTTATCAAGAAAGCAATACTACCTATTGGGCAACTCTCAGAGGAAGCAGCAGAAGCTCGCAACAAGAATATTAGGACATTCAGACTAAACTTCACAAGAAAGTTCTCGCGAGTAGAGTGCAACATGGACGTACTAAACCGACTTTTATTGACATCTGATCCTTTACTAACTGGTATGAGATGTAACTCAAATAGAAAAAAGAAGAAACTATTGCCAGATGTTGTAAATCTTTTATGCGAAAGTGACATAACAAATATTAATATTGTTGACAACAGTAGTGATGACGAATAAATAGTTATATATGCAAATAAATGGTCGTTTTATTGTGCTTTCATGTTAAATCGAATAAAAAGTATATATATAAGGTCCTAAAACCAAAAAATATTTTTGGCCAACTTTTAAGGCTAAATAACACACTGTGCGACGCCGAAAGGCACTTGCTCTCCTCGTCATTTAGATCTTTTTTTTTGGGTGGAACATCACGTTTCATGGATATAACTCAATGTAATATGCACTTACAACATAGTGCTAATGGATGGATTGAATAGCACGGGTTTGTGGAGGTATTTAAAGTAATAATCTTGCAATAAAATCTTGTATTAAAAATAAAAGAACTTGTCAAAAAGTTTTAACTTTAACCCTCAATATCTCCGTAACTAGAAGGTTCCCAGTTTTGGTCTAAAACAAGTATATAATCCCAATTTAGAGACGGGGAGAACAAGCGTCTCTTTGTTTCGTTAGAAGTCTTTTTACACCATTTATTAGATATAACTACACAACTGGTTGTGCCGTGCAGAAGGCTTTAGCGATAGCATTCCCGAATTCACAACTATTTGCGCCATCCAGTTGGTCGGTTCGGAAACAGTTATCAAAATAACAAAGGTATTATTATTATTGCAGGTGTCAGTAGTGTTTCACTTGGCAGCAACCATAAAGTTTAACGAAGAGCTGAAAGACGCCGTAAACACGAATTTCAGAGGAACTAAATGCGTGCTACATCTGTGTCAACGTATGAAGAACATCAAGGTGAATTATTACTTTCAAAATTGGCTTCCTAATTCGTACTTATCAAATAAAACCAAAAAAAATGTACTTGGACGAACAGATTCTTGGAAATAAATCGGGGTCCAACAGAACAGATAAAAAAGATTAGAAGGAAAATGGTTCCAGATTTTTATTAGAACGCGTACAGTCGCCGCTTGTCTCCCACTCCTCTTTAACTCCACTACAAGTAAGAGACCCATACCTACGTGCAATACACACACAAAGGTGGTGGCGTGGCGCCACTTCTTTGATATTTCATACAAAATGTATAGAAGAGGTGTGGCGCGACACATACTGAGATGGAGAGGCGCGGGCGTGGCGCAGGCGCGGCGCGTGCTCCATTTCCTCGCCATCCCGCGCATCCGCGCCACCGCCATACGCATGCATACGCCACTCATGTTTGTCCCGCGCCTAAAGACTAGAATGCGCCCGCGCCACGCCATTCCGGCGCCATTAGTGCGCCTGTTCTGCGCTGCGCAAGCGTCGCCACGACATCACCTCCCCAGCGCTGCGCCACCGCCATACGCCATACGCCACTCGTGTTTGTCCCGCGCCTTATATGAGCGGCGTGCTTGCCCCGACCACAAGGCCCTTCTAACCTCTTCTATCTCTTCTTGATCCTGACTGAATACTAAAAACTGATCAAGAATGTAGAACTAAGAACTCATCAATTTATAATTGTACTCGTTAATTTCAGGCATTTGTTCACGTTTCCACGGCTTACTGCCAGACAGACAAACCCGCACTAGAAGAGAAGGTTTACCCTCCACCAGCTGATCTCAGCGAAGTGCAGGACTTTCTAGAGCAGTCAAACTACGACAGGAAACAAAATATTAACGCGTTACTTAGTAAGTTTTAAACACTTGATTTGATGGTGACATAGGAGATGGAGTAAAGCTGTGACCGAATGGAAACGGAAATATTGGCCAAAGAAAAGCGGTCGTGCTAAAGTAACGTCCATTTCTAAGATGACACATTTTTTTTAAGTCCCCATGCAATAAATGTGTTAACGTTTTTGTCAGAATACCTTAAGGCGACTACATGAGCTGAACGCGAGTTTTATAATTACTAAAAGTATATGATTCACTGATAGCAGTGAATCATATACTTTACAAGACCAGAAAAATATATGATATTCTTCAGTATATATGCTAGCATGATACTGTTTTAAAAACATAAAACAATTCATTTGGCTCGATAAAAAGAAATCACGAACTTATCTCTAAAAATATCTTTCAAACAATAAAACACATTGTTTAGGCTTTCACGGTTGAAAACTAAACTTATATTGTCACTTACGGGATATCTTCCGTGATTATTTATGAGCTCAACTTAATAAATAATCACGGATATATCATTCTGATTTTTTGGCAAATAATTCTACAAGCAATATATGTATTAGCATGATACTGTTTCAGTTTTTTAATCCAATCAAAAGTTTTTTTGTAAATCGATCGAAACTACTCATTTCGCGCTACTTGGCCCGCAGTGACTGACGTAACAACTATTTTGTAGTGCAAGCTGATTAGAACTTTATTCTAACAGCAATTCAAACGAAATTTAAACCACCACATTTCCATACCAAGACAGACTCTCTTTTTATTTTTTTCTGTCTTCTTCTCAGTCGTTCACTCTTGACAGAGTGGTCGTGGTCATTAAGGGTCGTTAACAGCTGCGGTGGCTGCCTTCGCGATCCTTTTCCACCGGTCTCTATTGGCCACATGGCGAGTACATTCTGCCAGAGGGATCTTGGTGACAATTTTAATGGAATCAGTCCAACGGGTTGGTGATCGACCACGTGGTCTCGTGCCTGGATTACCAAACGCTCCATGGAATTATTGTTGCGGGTAACGTGTCCAAAGAATCTGAGGAGTCGTTGTTGCACAAGCGAAGACAGTATTTATTTAATATTGTGTTCTTTGAGTATTGCCACGTTAGTCCGATGAGCAGTCCAGGAAATCCTTAGCAAGCGCCTCCAACACCACATCTTAAGGGCGTCAACCTTGCGTCGGTCCTGCATACGCAATGTCTACGTCTCCGCTCCATAAAGGAAGATCGGGAAAACCAAGGTGTTCATAAGGCGAATTTTGGTATTTTTAGTAATTCGACGGTCTCTCCAGATTTTGTCCAGCTTTTGTGCAGCCAATCGCGTTATGGCGCAACGTCGTCTAATCTCGTTGTCGCACCCCACACGATTGGTTATAATAGAGCCCAAATAGATGTAGCTGTTGACGATTTCACAGTTGGCAAGTGGTGTGATATCTGGGTTGCTCTCGTGAGCACTATCCACTATCATCATCTTGGTTTTTTCTCGGTTCAGGGCGAGTCCAAGCGTCAGACTTGTGGTTTCGAGTATACCCAACAAATGACTGATATCCTCCTTAGACGACACCAGGAGGGTTGTGTCATCAGCATACCTCAGGTTGGATATCATCCTGCCCCCGATTGACACACCCTTATCCCAGTTATCAATTTTTTTCTGTATCAGGTGCCAATTGTAAACTAATTCTAATACATGGTGTATAAGGAATCTTCACGAAGTCTTCGACCAAGCATTCTGTACATCAAACTAAGTAACTCTACGCAAATGTTTGCGTAGAGTTACTTAGTTTTGCTGGAAAACGACTTTTGTTTTTCTGAAAAATCACGTTTAACGGTAGAACTCAATATCCACTCAAAACATTGTGCTGATGGAGACCAGGTGCCTTTCGGCTTCGTTAAGAGTTCTTTTACATCCGGTGTACTCATTCTTTACTTTTCCATTTAAACTGAAGTCAGTAAAATTAATTACAAAATTGATTTAATTGCAGAGGGACGACCGAACACATACACGTTCACAAAGGCGTTAGCTGAAACTTATGTCGCAGAAAATTGTGGAAATGTCCCGACAGTTATCATCAGACCTGCCATAGGTAAGATTGGCAAGTAGCATAATTATCAAAGAAAAAAAATACTCTGTGCTTTTATAGTTTCACCTATAATTAACTATGTAAAACAATCTAAGAAGGTAAATTTGACAAGCTTTCCGGTTTCCGATTGAGCTGACATACATGTTTAGTTTGGATGACAATGCGTGGTTAGCTAAGTGTTGCTATTCTAAATACAATGAGTACTTCTAAAGACGGTTTTTTTTATACATTCAAATGCAAAGGTTTGCTAAGAAGAATACGAGAAATAATATGACGTCACTCTACATCGTACTTTTTCACTTATTTTATTAGGGTAGCCAAATGGCTAAATGACCATATGTATATCCTCCCTTCCATCTGGATATCGCGGATGGTATAATACTCATATTAAGCGGATACTATATAGTTGGATCCGGTAATTGTGAGGATTATGATTACGAATTTTATTTTAAGAAAATCAATCCTACTAATCCTACTAATATTATAAATGCGAAAGTTTGTAAGTATGGATGTATGGATGTATGGATGTTTGTTACTCTTTCACGCAAAAACTACTGAACGGATTTGGATCAAATTTAGCACACAGATAGTTTATTACCTGGATTAACACATAGGATACTTTTTATCCCGGTAATAAGATCCCGTGGGATAATTTCAAACTTCACGCGGGCGAAGCCGCTGGCAGAAGCTAGTATATATTATTACTAACATATTAACTCAACATTTTAGAAAGAAAAATCTGTTTTTATTTGACGTCAGTTACATACAAAATAAGGAGTAAAACATAATATTATGTGCTGTGTCTCACAGCTGCGCCAAAAAGGTCCAGGTTCAGCATTCATGGCAGACAGGTGATGCTGTCTGAAGCTGGTCTTCCAATGAACCTTGAGAGGGTAACCTTGAGGGCTTATCAGATTTCACTTTAAAATATTCTATTAATCAGTGTGGTGACACCACACTGATTAATAGAATATAATAACAACACTAGTCAGGGTTTTGAATAAAAGCAGCAAATTGTCAGTAATTGGATGGACCACTTTAGGGGTACGTGTGCTCGCTGCCCGAGATAAGTGTCGACACACGGAACCATAAAGCTCACGCTACATTTATTAGTATATCACAATCAGAAAAAAAAACCTAGACAAACGAAGAACTGTCTTTCCAGTGTCGGCATCGCTAAGGGAACCCATCGAGGGATGGGTGGACAACTGGGCAGGAGCCACCGGCATGATTGCAGCAAGTATGAAAGGTGCCATCAAGGTAGTGCTGGGAGTCGCAGAAAATGTCCTGGACCTGATACCGGTGGACTATGTGGCGAATCTCACTATTGTTGCGGCAGCAAGGTGTAGTAGGTGAGTTGAGTTAAATAAGGTCCCATTAAGGCGATTAGACGAGCTAAATTAGCAACTCTTCTAGCAGCCAAAAAGCGCAAAATTAGTGGTTTCGATTGATTTACAAAAAAACTATTGATTGGATTAAAAAACTAAAACACTACCATGCTAATATATTGCTTGTATATAATAAATAAATAATTCTTATTTGCCAAAAAATCAGAATGATCGCATGTTTTTGTTTGTTCGAAAGATATTTTTAGAGAGTCAAATTAATTGTATTATGTTTTCAAAACACTAGCACATATCCTAAAGAATATCATATATTTTCTGGTCTTGTTTATAGCAGTGAATCATATATTTTTAGTAATTATAAAACTCGCGTTTAGCTCATGTAATCGCCTGAAGGCGCTTAGACGAGCTAAATTAGCAATTCTATTTGTGGTGGTTCAAACTTCGTTTGAAATGCTGTTACAATAAAGTTCTAATCAGCTTGCACTACAAAGTGGTTGTTACGTCAGCCACTGCGGGCCAAATAGCGCGACATTAGTGGATTCGACCGATTTACAAAAAACTATTGATTGGATTAAAAAACTAAAACAGTATCATGCTAATATATTGCTTGTAGAATTATTTGCCAAAAAATCAGAATGATCGCATGCATATTATATGCATAGTATGTTTTTTATTGTTTGAAAGATATTTTTAGGGATAAGTTCGTTATTTCTTTTTATCGAGCCAAATTAATTGTATTATGTTTTCAAAACAGTATCATGCTAGCATATATCCTGAAGAATATCATATATTTTTCTGGTCTTGTTTAAAGCAGTGAATCATATACTTTTAGTAATAAAACTCGCGTTTAGCTCATGTAATCGCCTTAAAATAGATTGTCAAATTTTAACACTGCGTTCATTATGTCTAACCAAAGATATATAAGCAAAAAAAAACACTGAGAAAACAAAGACATGGCTGATTTATTTCTCTTGTAAGTATCTAATGCGTTGTTCTTATTTCTTTTGTAACATTGTCCTTATTTTTGTGGTCTGAAGGATTTCTAAAAGTTTGCCCGTACATAAAGCCAGTAGTAAGCCCCCTAGTAGCATTTTTTGTTGGCATTTAGTTGGGCCACATACCTCTGGTTAGTTGGCAAATGCATACAATTGGCGGGCAGTTTGCGGGTTGGGCTCAAAACTGATGGCCTACATGGATTTGCCAACGAAGGCCCAACGTGGATTTGCCTACGAAGGTCCAAAGTAAGTAAGTAAGTACTTGAGCCTGCAACCACTACCAATGTTTATGTTTACTACCGAGCTGGTAGTGTTGAACTAACAACAACCTTGTGTGATCAGTGTTCACAGGGTGAACACTAGTAGGGTTGAAAAAAAATACAGTCCAGTTGAGAACCTCCTCTTCTTGGAAATCGGTTGATTAAACTAAATGTCGCTCTGATGTAAGCTGGTGATATATTTTCTAGAATTCACTCGAACCCAACCAAATCGTGGTAACACAACGATAGCGACTTCTAATTGGACTACAACGCCATCTATCGAGGTTGGGGTGGTTGGGGTACAACTTTTGAACCTTTACGATACTATCATCACGGAACACAGAAAACAAATGAAGTGCAATGCACCAAAATTACTGCAGGAACCGCTATCACCAAACTCACACATTTAAACCGATAATCATATATTGCACTACAAAAAAACTATTCGTTTGATTCGTTGTTCAAAGATTAAGCCTACATCACAGATTTGGAAATAAACCCTGACATTTTACAAATAAGATGTATTTTGCTTTAGCGGCAAAACGTGTTTACGATCTATAGTCACACTAGATTCGATTGACGAGTCAATTCCGCTACTTGACCATAGATGGCGGTATTCTGAGTGGTTGCAATTATGAACTTAAACACGTAAATCATATGGTTGACATTTGCGTGATCGGTCGGTTTCTGCTGCTACTCGGTCAAGGCCGGACCACGTAGCATATTAAATTTATTTATCGATATCGATAGATACCCCATATTATGGTCTTCAATTCTCAAAAATAAGAGTTGTTGGGAGTACATTTATTTATTTGGTACACAAGCAGCTATTCATTTAAATTATAAATAAATAGACACAGACAGACAGGTAAATTTAGAATTAAGTAATAAAAGTGCTGGTATGTATGCATGCATGCCTTTTACAAGTGTTCAAAGGAGACATTTTTTTTTTTGTGAAACCTAAAAGTATTTTAAATGAAGGTTAGAGGACCTGCTGATGTCTATTTAGTGATCAATGCAAGGTCTCAATCATTAATAAATTATAATAATTACGTTACTATTTAAAACATTGATTATATATATTTTTGCTTTAAAGCGTTTATGCAATCTATGAAAAATGAAGGCGACCTTATACTTGTATTGTAATGTAAAACTAAATAAATAATGAATTTAAAAATTGTTTATTCCTTGTATCGATATCAATCTATAAATTCAATATTCGACTTGACCACATCACTACTTGAGTAGCGAAGTGCTTTCGAGGGTGTTCTATTGAATAGAATCAATCCAAAATAAACTTTATCTTAATTGTGTAAGGTTGATTTTGCCCAACCGTTCTATTAAATATTAATAAATATTAACAAAATAAGATTTTTATTAGAAAACAATGAAAATTGTACTAACCAATGATACGAAATACCTCCATTTTTAAGATTTTTCCTCCTACTATCATTTTTACACTCTAAAATGGAACAATACGGCATTGCTAGGGATGTAAGTTGTTATCATAACTTAAATCCCTACAAGGAACTCCCAACAGTAGGAATAGACGCAGCAGGCCCGTCGTTAGTTGGCCCAATGTTGTTATAATAACTGAAATCCCTGCAAAAATCACCCATCAGTAGGAATAGTAACAGAAGGCCCTTCGTTGGCTATTCGTTGAGCAAATAGTGCATGTTTATGACAATGGGCCTATTTTAAGTTTAGGTTGGCGGAACAACTAACCGTCTGCCAATACATTCCCAACTGTTGGCATAAGGAAGCCAACGGCAATTGCTACTAGGGCCAGTAATCCTTCAAAGGTTGACTGGTAGAGAATGCCTTGTGGCATTAAGTCCGCCTATGTACCACTCTTGTACATGAAGTTTAAATAAATAAATAAATAATAAAGCCCCATTAAAATTAACCACATACCATGACGCCTGTTATCCCCGAGGGTGTAGACAGAGGTGTCCTCAAGTAATTATGTTTTCTTTCTTTCTTTCTTCTCTCACATTTTGCCAGTTATGTTTTTTAGTCCCACGTATAATAGCCGGCACGAGTCGTGAGCATAGATTTGCAATAGTGGGGGTCGTTTTGTATGTATTGTGTATGGCGCAGCTGTCAGTTTGTGCTTACGACTCGTACCGGTTACATAATAGGGGGCGAGCCTAAAGCCATCAACCAGGCATAAATCCAGACGCTGATCGTAAAATGATTTTCATTTTCTGAGTAGTCTACTACGGTCACGATTTTGTGAACAGACCGTAACGTAAATGGTTATTGTCAATGCATAATTTCTAAATGGCTAAAAACATTTTAATGTTTCAGATCTGACAATATCGCTGTTTACAACTGCTGCACGAGTTCATGCAATCCTATTACATTATTAAACATGTTCAAATATTTGAAAGCAGCGGTTTCTAAGAATGGATTTGGTAAGCACTTGGTTCAAAAACTTCTTCATAAACTTCAAAGAAACTCAAATTAGAAGAAATTTCAAAGCTCGTATGAAATAGTAATTGGCGTAGTTCTGTTTAAAATTGCTACGCGGTGTAGCTGACGTAGCGGTATGTTGATTCCAATTGCTACCCAGCGTAGCTGACGTAGCGGTGCCCCATTTGCGTTTGATATTTCCATTGCTACGCAGCGTAGCTGACGTAGCGTAGCCCGCTGTGCAATTGCTACGCGATAAAAATGGCGTAGCGGTTGTCCCACGTCATGCATAATTTGCTACGTGGCCTAGTAATGGCGTGTAAAATACGAACTAGAGGAGACAATTTTTTTTGTTCGGGCATTAGGCCACCTACATAAATTGTAGCATATAATAATGAAACTTACATTGATTTCTTCCTTATAACCTCTAGATTCTAGTGGTTAAATTAGCTACGCATTGTTTAACCGGAATAAATTTGAAAAAACTGCAAAAACACTTACGAAAACCAAAATAAACAGAAAAAGAAAATGTCAAAATAATGAAGGTGGCTGTCAATCACTAAAAAGTGGATTTATAACGTTCCGT
Source organism: Xestia c-nigrum (assembly GCA_916618015.1). Taxonomy (NCBI): domain Eukaryota; kingdom Metazoa; phylum Arthropoda; class Insecta; order Lepidoptera; family Noctuidae; genus Xestia; species Xestia c-nigrum. The sequence goes on along the minus strand of OU745252.1, from coordinate 21,932,365 downwards.
GCCACGTTGATTGTTTAAACTATCTATGCAATTTTAGTGTAAACCTTCAAAAATAGCATTAAAAATGCTCAAAGTTTAACTATATTTATTTTTATGTTCGTTCTGATCCAATAATAATTATAGAAGATATGATTACCAACGGGTAGGTGCCGTACTTTTTTAGTAAACAATCAAAAACACCCCTATTCACGTAAGTATTTTCTGTCAAATGACATTGACCACAACAGGAATGATTTGACTCGAAAAAAATATCATAACATAGCTTATTTATTACGATTTTAAAGATTCCGTTTTAATTTCTACGTAATATTCCGTTTAATACCATAGTAAAATTGTTACTATTTTTTGGTGTTATTATGAATAATAAATGCAACGACCAAATGGGCACAAAAAAAATGATCTCCTTATTCTACAAGTCATTACTTATTATAATATGTTTATACCAACTTTATTTTGTTTTCCAGATGACTCTGTAATGTCTATCACATTTACGAATAATAGATATGTGCTAAATACGCTGACGTTTTTGCTTCAAACACTGCCTGCCTACGTAGCAGATTTATACCTACGAGCGACGGGGCAGCAACCGAGGTAACGTATTTTTTTAAACATTCTCATGCAGTCATCTATACTCCTAAACATTGCAAAAAAAGGAGAAGCTATACCATACATCCGTCGTGTTAGGCACAGCAAAGGCATGCTGCGCTTCTGTTACCGCAGATCATCAGTTGGAAAAAAATACTAACTTCGGTAATTTTTTTTTTTTTTCTTTTAAGGTAATATGCCGAAGACTGCGGCAATTACTGCCAGTGTCACGTTAGTAACTATACATGGGTATTAGAAAGAATAAATATTTACAGAGAGTATATGAACTTGAAACTTTTAGTGGGCGATTTTAATAACTTACTAGCCGGTTAAAGTATTTTGCTATCTGTCTGCTTGACATTTTGCTTTTAGGTTAGAAACTAAACGTCACAGAAAAGTTTTCTTTGATATAATTATCTATTAAACGTAGTGATTATATACTCTGTGATATCTATAAATCAAGTGACAAATAGGTCGCGGATAGGATAATTTTGTTTATAGAAACACCGATAGCTGCTGAAGTAGGCATATTAACCAACATGTATATTATACGTAAGTAAGTTATAGAAAAACAAAAACGACTATCCTCCTCAGATACGTGAAAATCCAGTCCAGAGTAGTCGCCGGGCGGGATATCCTCGAATTCTTCACATCCAACACTTTCGAGATGAAGTCGGATCGTACGAGAGCACTTCACGCCTCCCTATCAACTGAAGACAGACGACGGTTTCCCTGCGACCCCTCGAGTATTAACTGGGATGATTATATGTGTGTGTACTTAAAAGGAGTCGCGCAGTTTTTGTTACCAAAACACGTTTAGATGTTCAGAGGGTTCTGAAAGTGGCGTCGTCGCAAATATAGCAGTCAAACATTTCGCTCTTATGTGATGTGATATTAGAATCTTGTATATTTCGTAGAATTTGGAACTAATGGCTATTATAATGGGTGTAAAATAATCCTTAACGAAGCCGGAAGGTATTTGTTCTCCCGATCTTGGCGATCATTTTTTTGTGGGATTACTGCGAACTTCCTTGGTAGTTACGGAAGTATGGGGGCTTTAAACTTAAAAAAAAAACACAGGAAAGAGGAGCTTGCGGCTAAAGAGAAGTTAGTGCCTTAATAATAACAGCCGCTCGGGCCGATCTTTAGTTTAAGCCGTGCTTGCCTAAGTTGGTCTGTGGATAAGTGACCACCCTTATATATCGAGTTTCCTTCGTGCTTCGGAAAGCACGTTAAGCTGTTGGTCCCAGTTGTCCATTTTTGGCTGTCCTTTCAGGTAGTCAGTGGCCCAAAAAGTATGACAACCTGTCTTACCAAGTGGTATCGTATTACCCAGTATTAACTGGGTTGTGGAGGTCAGATTGGCAGTCGTTCCATGTAAAATACTGGTATTCAGCTGCATCCGGTTAGACTGGAAGCCGATCCCAACATAGTTGGGAAAAGTGTAGGCAGATCATGAAAAAAAAAATACACATTTTTAATTTATAATATTCAGACAAACAATAAAAAAAATTATAAGCCCTCGATACATAGGGTCATCATATTATGGTTTTTTTTGGAACGAAGTTCGTTATCGTGGCTTACGAGTGTCAAGCCCTTTTCATTTGATATAATATGGATATCAAATGAAAGTTGAGGGAGTTGTTTAATAAATTTGTAATCCGCCATTTTGTGGCGACGGCGGCGGCCATCTTGGACTGATTTTTATCAAATATAGTTAAGAAAACTTCCGACTAATTTAACTTTTATACAAAAAAAAAGAAATTATAAATCGGTTCATCCGTGCGGGAGTTACGATGTCACAGTCAGACACACGCACACACACAGACACGTCAAACTTATGGCACCCCGTCGTTTTTGCGTCGGGGGTTAAAAAGAAGTCGTTTCCCAACAATATGATGTTTTGCCTAGAGTTACTTACGAGTACAATAGTACATAATGGTTGGTTGACGGCTTCGTTAGGGGTTGGTTTACAGTTTGTACATACGAGTACGTTATAATATTTTTCTTGAACATATTTAATCTAAGATGAAACTTTTGTTTCTTTTTAAAGGCTAATACTAGATACCTTTAAGAGCTCCTTTGTATGATAATCATTTGGCTTAAATATGTATGTGTTTAAGCTTAAAATTAGGGTTTTATGTATTTTCTCACGAAGTATTAGGTACGCGTCAGCACGGTCCTAAAGAATGATAAACTGGTCTTATATGAAGTTTCAGATCTGTCACACTGGCCACACTGAGATCAAAGAGATTTAAAAGACTTTCTATTAGATCCTGAACATTCTTGATTTCGACAAACAAATGCTGCCTGATTAGAGGGCGTATGACAGTGTAGACATACCGAGTATTGGTTTACGATTTTCGTCGTCTTGTCCGTCTATCGCTGGTTAATATTCAAATGTCATGACTGAGCTGAATTCCGTGCGATTCTATAGCTCTGAATGGTCATGTGGCAACTTCGGCGTGAGCGATTTCGTCCAACATTCGACCCGGGATTCACTTCTTCAGTATGATCACAGCTTAAGGGGGATGCTCCAAGTTAGCCCGCGAAATTCATTTTTTTTACGCTATTTGCAATTCGCAGGGCAGTGCTAAGTTGTATGTTGATAAACATATCGGTTGCGACTGTAAGACGTATTAAGTTACAGAATTATAATCATCAAAATCATCAATACAACCCTCCAAGTTCGTAAGAGTCGATTAACGAATTTTTCACGGTCGAAGTCCTTCTTCATGGTCAAAGTTGCCATCTCGCGCGAACTCGCGAGTTTCACTGTCGCCAGTCGACGAATGACCCGAATTTCGCGGGCCACCCTGACGCTTTCACCTTAAAGGATGACGCACGCTAAACCATACCGGGTCAGTTCAGGTCCGATCCGAGTGTCGGCCGTAGCACAATCTATTGTCCGTTGCTCGGTAGCGGGTCGGGAGCGTGACTGTGTCCATACAAAATTGTACGGTCGACACTCAGCTCGGACCCGACACGGTCTAGCGTGAGTCAAGCTTAAGGTGTATGGTCCAGGGAAGCTCCAGGAATGTCGCGGGCTTCCCTGGAGCATACAGCTCCAGGAAAGACCGCGACATTCATTGTTTTTACGTTTTTACGCTGGGTTGTATGTTGATTAAAATATTGTTCACGACTGTAAGACGTATGTAGTTACAGAATTATAATGATCAAAATCATCAATACAATCCTCGCACGTTCGTAAAGGTCGAGGAACGAATTTTTCAAGGTCAAAGACTTTCAAGGTCAAAGACTAACAAGGTCAAAGACATTCCTTGACTTTTACAAAAGCCCTCTTCGGTTATTTTATATGAGTAATGTGATAACCGGAGACCTTGTCCAAGGCTACACCACTTCATTTTAATATTAGGTAATAGTCATTAAACGTCCAGTAGAGACAGTATTACGAAACATGCAGACTAAGATTAGCTGTTATTACATTTAATAATAATAATAATATCATTTAATTCGGGTAACAAAAGACCCATATTACATATACCTTACAGACTAACATACATATTTATTAAAAACCACAAAAACATGAATAAAACTACTACAGAACACGAAGAGACGGCGTCATGTCGCGCTGCGTGGTGTCGCGTAGCCTTCCGCGAAATCGCCGATACACGACACCTTTCGACCAAAACTCTTCCTTGAGGAAGGTCTCAATATCATGAGTCGGAACTCGCACCACGAATGATTTAAAATTCGTGTTGTGGCGCGACTCTAACTTGTCGACCCTCACTGTCCAGTTGGTCTTCGCTCGGACGTACTCCACGATCTCCTCTACCTTCGTGGTGTGAAGTAGCCGGGACACATAGAGCTGCGTCGTCATTTAAGATCGGTACTTTTAGGACCACTTGTTTATTTATATCTCAAGTGCTTTAATGAGTTTCTCAAAATAAAATAGCCGAAAGTGAATGACGCACCTAGTTGGTAAAGGCGCAAACCCACCGCGGTGCACGCGGCGCATTTTATCTGCGTGGATTCATATTTGTTTGACAATGAGGTTCTACGTTTTCACAGCAGTTTACGCGCGGCGTACAGAGAGGCTACATAATGATGTTTTCACCAAGACTACGTGTACACGCTGTGCATGCGGTACACACGTTGGCAGCGTTGAGCTATGTGAGCGCCTCGAGCAAGCCACGCATGTACTAATGACGTCAATTCATGCAAAGCGTGTCCGTGGTTTGCAGTGGACACAATCACATAATTTTTCTTGCAAAGAGCACGGAAGCGCTGCCCCGGCAGCATCATTGTGTCTTATGATGGTATTTTAAGGTGAACGTCAGAATGGTCGGTTGTCTGTATCGACCGCGTTAGTGACCGATATGTCGCGTGATTGTACTCATTCATGATAACAAACAATTTACAAACAATTTTTATTATGGAACCAAATCTGAAATCGCGAAAAAAACTCAAAATGTATTGATCAGCAGATTTGTTTTTCGCAATTTCGGTTAAATGCAAAGATTAATAGTGTGCAAAAAACAAGTAAAATAAAAATACCTTTAAAAATGCAATTTATGCAAAGAAAATAAACAGTAAATACAACGAATGAAAATAGTTTTAGTCGATGTATTCCAATAAATAGAAACATTGTTGTAATCGTTTTAAATATTATTTTATTCAATAAACTAAAGCCAGTCCTTGTAAAAATTTCAAACGATCAAAACTGTTTACTTGTTAAAGTTACAAGGTGGACAATGTAGCAATTACTCAAGTTAAAATAATAACACGAATTTGAATATTTACTCAAACGGCGAGTTGACCCGCCATCCTGATATCAAAATGGCTGGTAATTTTGATGTCCCCTTATTTTTTTACAAAGTTAGGCTGCAATTAATTCACAATAGGTAGCAATGGGTAGCAAGTAGATAGCAATTTTTGATCAAAAGCTTAACGCGAACCGATAGACAGATAACCAGCCATTCTGACGTTCATCCTTAAAACAGCTGTCACTGTGACATGTTCCCATACAAAAATGCGTTTTAAACAGATGTTTTAGATAATCAGGCCGTCATCTTTTCGGTGGACATGGACCTCATTCGAGCAAGCCACGCATGTATGTACCAATCACGTCAATTTATGTAAACCGTGTCCCTAATTAAATATCGCTGGACATTAACACACAGCGCCACCTAGAGTCACACTAAGCAAAGCTTGTGTCGTGGACACTAGATAGTTAATATACTACGTATATACTTTTTGTTTGTAAATACATACTTATTATAAATATAAACATCCATGACTCTGAAACAAATGTCCGTGCTCATTACACAAACATTTGCTCCTACCGGGATTCGAACCCAGGACCCTAAGAACGTAGGGGAGCTTCACTACCACTACGCCATTCAGGTCGTAAAATAAAACACTACGATGCTAATATGTTGCTTGTAGAATTATTTGCCAAAAAATCAGAATGATCGCATGTATTTTAGTATGGTTTTTACTCGTTAAAAGATTTATTTAGAGATATGTTATGTATTTTTTTTTACATAATATATCTAATAAGTAATTAATTCTACTTATTATGTTTTCAAAACACTATTATACTAGCCTATATCCTGAAGAATATCATATATTTTTCTGGTTTTGTTTACTGCGGTGAATTATATGTATAGGGTGTAAAACACCTCTTAACAAAGCCGAAAGGCGCTTGTTCTGCCCATCATTGCGATCATTTTTTTGTTCTATATCATACCTGGGAACCTTCTAGTTACGGAGATATTGGGGGTCAAAATTACAACTTTTTGACAAGTTTTTAAGCTATTGCATAGCTTCTATCGCGGGCCTTGAGCGTGGAGACCGAATCCAGAAATTCCGTAACGAAAATAACCTAACACCTCCCGTAAAAAACAAATGCAATAGCTTTCCCGCGGCAATACCCGACTTTTTTTTTAAATACAAGTTTTAATAGCAATATTTTTAAATATCTCCACGAACCCCGTACTAAAGGGTATAATCCACCTCTAAGGCTGCCTGTCCACTGAAGCGGAGCTAGGCTCCGGAGCGGAGAAAAGGATAAATATTAACCAATAAAATTGCGTGAAATACCAGCTTAGCTCCAGTATGCAATCCTATTGGTTAATATTTATCCTTTTCTCCGCTCCGGAGCCTAGCTCCGCTTCAGTGGACAGGCAGCCTTAACGAATACGAAAGGCACACTGGTTCTCCTCGTCATTCTGATTATTTTTTTGTTCTACACCATAACTGGGAACCTTCTAGTTACGGAGATATTGAAAGAAAGAAAAAGCATTTATTAGCCCGACAGGACAACACATAAATAAAATAATAATAATAATAAAATGGTAAAATTGTGATTATAACACTAGTTTAAAGTAAACATAATGAGAGAAAAAAGAAAAAAAAATAACGATATTATAAGAAAAAACAAACAAAATACTAAACAGAATTTGTCCTGTACAAGACCAAAAGGCTCCTATCTCAGCATGGTGCTGTAACATTTAAAACAAAACGTCACAGCGCTGATATTCTGATAGGGCCCAAAGTGATGCCACGGTCAGATACGGCTAAGAAGAAGAGAATTGGGGGTCAAACTTGCAAGATTTTGACAGTTTTTTTTTTATATACCACTTTTTATCGCATGATTATTACTTTAAATATCTCTACGACCCCCGTACTATTTGATCCATCCATTAGCACAATGTTTTGAGTGCGTTAAATTGAGTTATACCACAAAACGTGATTTTTGACCCCAAAAAAAAAGTCGTTTCCTAGCAATATTTTTTGCATAAAGTTACTTAGTTTGATGTACAGAATGCTTGGTTGACGGCTTCGTGATGAGGTGGTTTACACCCTGTATACATACAGACATTATAACGCTCGCGTTTAGCTCTTGTGCGAGTAGTCGCCTTAGGTCCATGTTCACCGAAAAGATAACAGTCTGATTATCTAAAACCAGCTGTCACTATGACGTGTTCCCATACAAAAATGTGTTTTAAACAGCTGATTATATAATAGACCCACGCAACTTCGTCTGCGTCACATATATGAGAGACAAAGCTCACAAAGGAATACATTTTCCCCGTTTTTGCAACATTTTTCATTTATGTTCCGCTCCTTTTGGTCATAGCGTGATGATATATAGTCTATAACCTTCCTCGATAAATGGACTATCCAACACAAAAAGATTTTTTCAATTCCAACCAGTAGTTCCTGAAATTAGCGCGTTCAAACAAACAAACAAACAAACTCTTCAGCTTTATAATCTATAATATATAATATATATAAATATATAAATATATACTAGTATAGATAGTATAGATAATCAGAGCGTTATCTTTTTGGTGAACATGGACCTTAATGGTTCCCACAGAGCACGGAAATACTGCGCCCAGCAGCATCACCGTCCCTTGCGATGGTAATTTTAAGCTTATAGCTTATATACTCGTAGTACATATAACTAGGAATTGCATATCTCTGAATGTATTTGTGTGAATACTGTAACATAATATAAATAAAAGTTAACCAATTTTTCCCGTTCTTGTTTTAATTCATGCCCACATAATTTCTAAACACAATCTTAAATCTTAGGTGCCGTCTCCAGGAGCGAGAAAATCGCGGCGATTTATGAGCGAGGAGAGGGTGTGACTGACACTGGCTTGGCCAGCATCAGCGATATTAATTTTGATAACACAAAAAAATAGTCACTGAGCACTGGAACGGACTTACACTAGGACTAAAAACGCAAACATTTGAGACATCACTCTACTCAACCGTTTCTACTACTCGTTTTCGCTTTGGTGGGGCATTTGTTAGCATTATGACATTTCGCATTACGCCAGATTAATTCTTAGCTTAGCTTCCTTTGACGGTTTTTATTTCGTTTCCATTTTTGTCAATTGCCCAATTGCTTAAGTAGTTACTTAAACTCAATTAGTTACTTTAAGTTGACCATAGATACGATCAAACGCTCCGAGATTATCACCCCCAGTGACTAAATCAAGTAGCTCCTTTCACTTAAGTACTTACATATATAAGGACCTTGCATAAATATTATTTAAGCCATATTTTATTTAGTTTCGTTGTTACAATTTCTTTATTTATTTCATGGACTAGAACCTTTGCTCCGGTAGATTGAAAATTCAACTTTCCTCGAGTAAACTAAATAAACTTGCTTGTCAAACTAGCCAAAGAGATTGGTAATTTCAGTTAAACAGTGCGTAGGTAGGTAACTACTTCGTTTTTATTGTACAGGAGGAGACACTGTACAGTAGGTATGTCCTCTTAATAATTCCTTCTTTGTGATGTTGGCAGCACTACTATCCCTAGTAGCAATTGCTGTTGGCTTCCTTATGCCAACAGTTGGGAATGTATTGGCAGACGGTTAGTTGTTTCGCCAACCTAAACTTAAAATAGCCCCATCGTCATAAACATGCACTATTTGCCCAACGAATAGCCAACAAAGGGCCTTCTGTTACTATTCTCACTGTTGGGAGATTTTGTATGCATTTAAATTACTAAAACAACATTGAGCCAACTATCGACAGGCCTGCAGCTTCTATTCTTACTGTTGGGAGTTTTTTGTAGGGATTTAAGTTATGATAACAACTTACATCGGTCCAACTTAAATCTTTCAATAGGCCTGTTAGGTATGATACGTCTTACAATTATTGTATTGTCGAACTTAAATCGTATCATATTTATTAGAGAGATTTGATCGATAAATGATTGAACCTATCGATTGATGTCAAAAAGGTATATTATTTTTTCGAACTTCAGCCGATCCATCCCGGGTTCGATTCTGGTTCGAAATATTTTTTGAAAATCTTCGAATGCAGATTTGTTTCTTTTTAAAAATAAAGGTATGTCTCCTTTGAGTAAAATTTGCGTTCTCCAGTATTTAGAGTACTTTCCCTCCAGGTGGCATTGTAAAATTCCACCCTGTTTATTATAGTCTAGTAAATATATATCACAACACTAAAGAAGATGACTTAATTGCCTTGTTGCTATGATTCGTCAGTATCTCGTAACTGATTGTTCTCAATTTATCTTACTTAGATATCTCACTAAGTGCAATCTTGTCAATGGTACTTGATATATTAACTTGTTAACATTGTAATCTAAGTAAAGGTACCATTATTCTGGGAAAGAAGACGCGTAAGTACAGCACGTTTTAGTTTGTATCTTTAAACTAGATGGCGTTGTACAATTACGTCACGTTTCTGAATCGCGGTGTTAAGATTCTCCCGCGTCGAATGACTCTCGCGCAGTATTGTAGTAAACCGTGATCAAATAGGCGGTTCCCCCAGGGCGAGGCCTTGCCATTGAACTGCAGTCAGGTTGACCCTTGCGATTATCCCTAATGTGGATAACTCTGATGCGTAATTTTTTAAGCGTTCGCGCCGTCCCCCCAGAATTCTCACAAGTTGGGACTTCGTAGGCAATTCCACGCAGTTTATAATATATCCATATAGTCTTAGTCTATGATTCCACGTTAGCTCCATCTCCATCGCAAGTTGGGCTTTCGTAGGCAAATCTTCGTTGGCCATCAGTTTTGGGCCCAACCCGCAAACTGCCCGCCAATTGTATGCAATTGCCAACTAAACAGAGGTATGTGGCCCAACTAAATGCCAACAAAAAATGCTACTAGGGATTATGCAACGTTATTCGTTAGTCTTGATTCTGTGGGGCCGAGCCAGGCAAACGTACATGTTTTAATTACTTTAAGGGCCAATAATAACCATGAAAATGAACAACTTTTACTATGAAATCTCGCTGAAGCTGCTTCATACATTATTGGTCGCGTAACTCGAAAATATAGCAGCAGCTGAATTAATTTCTATTTTCTTTCTATAAATATCTTATTGTAAAAGTTGTTCATTGTCATGATTAATATCAAAGTACCTAATAAAAACTACTAAAAATAACGGTGTATTTTATTGTCTTAGATCTGTCTGTGTGTGGGAGCGCAAAGGTTTCATTGGCTGCATGTTTAAGAGGCTGCTGGAGGAGGAGAGGAGGGAGCTAAAATAACAGCCGCTCGGGCTGATATTTAGGTTGGTCTGTGGATGGGTGATCACCCTTACTTACCAAGTTTCCTCCGTGCCTCGGAAAGCTCGTTAAGCTGTTGGGCCCGGCTGTCATTTGTCCATCTTTGGCAGTCGTTACAGATAGTGGCCCAAAAAGTCTGACAACCAGTCTTACCAAGTAGTATCATTATGACCGTAGCTGGAGTACAGTGGAGGTCAGATAGGCAGTCGCTCCATGTACAATACTGGTATTCAGCTGCATCCGTCTAGACTAGATGCCGAATCCAACATAGATGGGAAAAGGTTAGGCAGATGATGGTGATGTTTAAAGCGCTTAGACGAGCTAAATTAGCAACAATTAGGAACAGTGGTGGTTCAAACTTCGATTAAAATGCGGTTATAATAAAGTTCTAATCAGCTTGCACTACAAAGTGGTTGTTACGTCAGCCACTGCGGGCCAAATAGCGCGAAATGAGTGGTTTCGATCGATTTACAAAAACCTATTGATTGGATTAAAAAACTAAAACAGTATCATGCTAATATATTGCTTGTACATTTGCCAAAAAATCAGAATGATCGCATGTATATTAGTATGTTTTTTATTGTTTGAAAGATATTTTTAGAGACAAGTTCTTGATTTCTTTTTATCGAGCCAAATTAATTGTATTATGTTTTCAAAACAGTATCATGCTAGCGTAATATCCTGAAGAATATCATATATTTTTCTGGTCTTGTTTATAGCAGTGAATCATATACTTTTAGTAATTATAAAACTCGCGTTTAGCTCATGTAATCGCCTAAAGAGGCACAGTGGGCAGGATTAGAAGTGGCGCATGATTTATTAGCTAAGCTTAATCCCGAATACCTACCTATTCTAATACCTACTCCCGCCCGTGGGCAACATGACGATAATATTTTCATGACTTAATTGCAGCAAGATCTTCTGTAAGTGAGTAGGTTAAATGCACAAATTGCTTTTGAAGGTTAATTACGCTATTCCTAAAATACAAATAAGACTGAAGAATAGAATAAGTACCTACTGATCTAGAACCTACGAATACCGCGCGTGTGCTTATAGTTTAAAGTAAGCTGTATAATATACTAGCTGACCCACGCAACTTTGTCTGCGTCACTTAAGAGAGAAAGAGCTCACAAAGGGAATACAATTTCCCCCGTTTTGGCAACATTTCTTATTGCTGCTCCGCTCCTGTTGGTTATAGCGTGAAGTTATATAGCCTATTAAGGGCCCGTATAACCCTAAATCGTGATTTTTAAACCCGTCTCGTGTTAATATAACTAAAGCATTCACCTTGGGATTAATATATGGCAAAGTTGAGGACTGCTTCTAAGGTTCATACGTTTCGGAAACACGATTCCATAAAATTTTCTCGATAGAAAACTACCTCAAAGTTACCTCTAAAATAAATTTCAAAACCAAGTATTCAATTGAAAACGTTAAATTAGGTCGTGAAACTTTACATGATAGTCGAAAACTATATAACGCAGTGTTCATACGTTTTCTTTTTTTTTTTAAACGATTTTTTTCCATCGTAATAGCCTCTTTTCTAAAATTTCAAGCTTAATAACCAGTCACAGCTAGGACCGCCCTGCCCCCCGGCCCTCGCTAGGACCCCGATGCACCAATTGTCAGTGCGGCTTCGGCCTTCAGACGTGGGGGCTGTATTTCTTTGTTTTCGCGCAGAAAACCCGATGGACACCGATTAATGTTCTAAAGAAATTACTTATTTATGAAACATGAAATTTAGATAAAAAAATAAAGCACCCGTGTTTTTATTTTTCCAAAATATTGTAGTTTTCATTTATAAAATAATTTTTGAAATGGTTTGAAATCGATATCATATGTCAACGTCAAAAATGTCGCGAAATACAAATATCTCTCTCGATAACAGGCACGTTTACCTAAACGTGCCTGTTATCGAGAGAGATATTTGTATCAACAAATTTATTTTTCACAAGAAATTCATTTTATTAAAAATTATAATAAAGTAGCACGTGACTTATCCGTGCAAAGGGGTTTGAACTATTGGGCGGGATTTTCTTTTACCATTTTGTTTTTTTTTTTAAAGTAAACCTATTAACACCTAACCAATACAAATAAGTTATGTACGAGACAAAAACTTCTAAATCGTCATGTTTCCGAGATTTAAGCTATCAAAGGTGTGCTGGTAGCGATCACAATGCCATATACAGGGTGTAAACCACCTCATCACAAAGCCGTTAACCAAGCATTCTGTACATCAAACTAAGTAATTTCACGCAAAAATTATTGCTGGGAATCAACTTTTTTTTTTGAGGTTATAAATCACTTTTTGTGGTAGAACTCAATGTTACGCACTTAAAACATCGCGCTGATGGATGGATTGACTAGTACGGGGGTCGTGGAGGTATTAAAAGTTAAAATCTTACAAAAAAAACTTGTATTTAAAAAAAAACTTGTCAAAAAGTTGCAACTTTGACCCCCCATATCTCCGTAACTAGACGGTTCCCAGGTATGGTGTAGAACAAAAAAATGATCGCAATGATGGGGAGAATAAGTGCCTTTCGGCTTCGTGAAGAGGTGTTTATCTTTATCACTAACCCGAATTGTTTTAGTCAAGTTTATAAATCGAAGGAATTACATTTTTCGTCCAAATTGTAGTCACACTCACACCCCTCCACATCCCGCGTGGTGCACCACAGTCCTCACTTGGTGTAATGAATTTTTTGAACCCTTATGTATCAAATGTTGTAAATGAATTTAAGATGAAGATGATAGATATGAAACTGAAATACCAAACTGTAAACACAGATTAATTTTGATTTTTTTGGCCGGATTTTTTAATAGTAGCAGCCACGTTTAGGATTTTTATGAATCGGTAGCTGGTACAAAACAACTAAATAACTTTGTATTAGGTAAAATCTTCTAAAGTGTCACGTTTCCGTGATAATGAGCTATCAAAGTTTAAGTGCATTCACCGATGGAATCTTCAGCGTAACTTTGATTTGATCAAACACGCATAAAACGTTTATTAATCGACAGCTAGCATCAATGCAAACAAATTTTGCACAAATTAAAACGTTCTTAACTGTCATATAATTCCGAGATGAGAGCTATCGAAGTTAAAATACAATCACTGAAAACATCTTCTGATCAACTTTGATTTGATCAGAAACCCATAAAGCATTTATTAATCGATAGTTGGCATCACTACAAACAAGTTTTTTCTGAGATAAAATCTTCTACAGTGTCACGTTTCCGTGATCTAAGCTATCAAAGTTCTGCTAGCAGCGACCACAACGCCAAATAGTGCCTTCCGCCTGACGCAGGTGGTTTCGGGAAGTTTCTGCACCGAACCGAGCAGGAGGAAACGCTCCGGTGTCACCACTGCGAGGATCGACCGGCGGACACAGTGGAGCATACAGAGGATGTTTGCCCCGCTTGGGCGGATCACCGCCGTGTCCTCGTAGCGGCAATCGGGGACGGCGACCACTCGCGTCCGGTCCTGGTCCAATCCATGGTCTGGAGCGAGCCGGAATGGGAAGCCGTCACCTCCTTCTGCGAAGCAGTCATGCTAGCGAAGGAGGTGGTGGAACGTGAGTGGGAGAAAACCTCACGTCTCAGCCGCCGCAAGAAACACACCGGGCGTTGCGGGCCACGTGGTGGCCCCCGGCCACCGTAGGCGCGGGCCTGTGGACGGTGAGCTATGGGTTAGCTTACCGTCCGTCTGTCATATGGCAACTAGAGGTTGCAATCGAATATTCGAATATTCGAATTATTTGAATATTCTTTTCAAATTTATATTCGAATAGTAAATAAAAATAAATTCGAATATTCGAATACTAGCAAAAATGTTACTTGTCCAAAGTCTATGTTGGTTGAACTTAAAAATTGTTGTTGGCAACACTTCTAGACGGTATGACTTTGATAACGCCTTTATTTTGAATTATAGAAGAATAGAAAATAGTCCGGGAGGTGTCGTAGCAAGTTCATGCAAGCGGCTGACGCATAATCCCCCCACAACTACACAGCTGACGATTTCTGCCAGTTTCAGCCTAAGTACTATGAGTTATGTTATGACTGTTTTTTTATTTTTTTTACAACTTTCGTAACCTCCAAATCCTACACCCACCGCTACTTGAGCAGTTTTTTTTTGGGATTGGAAATTATCAAATGACTTCTCCCACTCTGGGCGGAGCGGGAGGGAGTGTCAGACTCTTACAGACTAAAACCCATCCATGTTCCTTCCTCGCCCTTTATGTTCCGGGGCCGCGGTATTTTTTTCGAACAGGCCCGCAACCCCGGCAGGTTTCGGCCCTTGCGGGCCCCTCCCCTTATGCTGATTGTAGTATATTTATATTAAGTAGTTGACGGTAGGTCGGCATAAGATTATAATATTGTATGTGAGGGTGTTTGTAAATAAATCAGTGTTTAACCAACCTACGTGTGTTTCACTACATGGTGACAGCGGTGCGCCTTTTTTAACACATAAAACAGTTAAAACGGACTCGAACCTATCATATCTTAGTGCCGTGATAAATAGTGAGAGTAAAGCTAATTAGTAATAATGGAACACGCACGTCCTCCAGCGGAATTAGCGCTCGACGGCGGTCCGGCCGCGCGGTCCGACGCGTGGCACAAATGGCGGAAGTTGTTCGAAGTTTTTCTTAAAGCATCTGGAGTGAGCAAAGAGCCTAAGGAAGTCCAGGCTAGTTTGTTGGTTAACCTCATTGGGTCAGCAGGTTATGAGGCATTTACAACGTTCACGTTCGATGAAGGTGAAAGTGAAGACAACATTAATTGTCTATTGGAAAAGTTTGACAAGTATTTTGGCACAAAACCGAATATCACTGTACGGCGGTTTAAATTTTTGACACGCAATCAAGAAGACGGCGAAAACATCGACCAATACGTAACATCATTGAGGGTATTGAGTCAGCAGTGCGAGTTCAGTGAATTGCACGAGAGCTTGTTGCGAGATAAGATCGTGTGTGGTATTGTCAACAACACTGTGAGGGATCGACTTCTTCGCACAGATGATTTATCATTATCAAAGGCGATACAAATCTGCCAGGCGGCAGAGATGTCAAAAGAGGAAAGTCAATGCATCGATGGCGTATCAGCGGGTGTGCAAGTGAATGCAGTTCAAACCGGCAGCAGCGCACGAGGCGGACGGCGTGCTAGAGGACGGCGCGGCGCCGGCGCTGCGGGGCCGCGGCCGGCGCGTATGCAGCGCAGCACCTGCGAGCTGTGCGGTAGCGGGTGGTGTCACGGCGGTGAGCGCTGTCCGGCGCGGAACGCAAAGTGTTATGTTTGTGAAAAGAAAGGTCACTTCTCGCGAGTGTGTGAGCAAAAGAAAGCAATACGTAAAGTGTTAAATCTCAGTGTAGAAACTGTAAATAGTGATGATAGCGGGGACGAATTGTTTTTTGTTAATACGCTAGAAGAGGACAAACAACAATGTAAGTCGTCAATGGAATGGATAGAAGTTGTAAAATGCCAAGGTATAAACATTTCATTAAAAATAGATACAGGATCAATGATTAATGTTATCTCTAAAGTTACCTACTTGAACTTAGGATTATTAATAACAGACCTGAAGCCATTCACAAAACGTGTACATTCCTTTACAGGTAATCAATTGCCAATTATAGGCATTGCTAATGTGCCGATTGTATTTAATAAAACACGTTATGTGTTGTCATTTGTTGTTGCTGATTTAAACTGTCAGAATGTACTCGGTTTGGAGGGTTGTATTGCATTAGGATTAATAAGTCAAATTCATGCAATTAATATTGATCACTATTATGATTTGTTTCAAGGACTGGGAAAATTACCTGGGAAGTATAGTATCGTGGTGGATAAAAATGTACAGCCAGTTGTTTGCCCGACTAGGAAAACTCCTTTAGGACTTAAGGATAAATTGTTGGTTGAGATACATAGAATGGAACAGCTGGGTGTAGTTAGAAAGGTTACACATCCAACCTCTTGGGTTAATGCTATTGTTTTGGTCGCGAAAAAAAATGGCAGCATTCGTGTTTGTTTAGATCCACGACCTCTTAATCGCGCGGTGCGACGTGCGCAGTACTCGTTGCCGACCGTGCCAGAGCTGGCAGCGCGCTTGCGCGGTGCTACAGTATTCAGCGTGCTGGACGCTCGCTGCGGGTTTTGGATGGTTCAGCTAGATGACGCGAGTGCCGACCTTTGCACATTCAGCACACCGTTTGGCCGGTACCAATTTCTACGATTACCTTACGGTATAAACTGTGCGCCAGAGGTATTTCATGCGAAGCTTAGGCAGCATTTAGAAGATTTAGAAGGAGTAGAATCATTTATTGATGACGTAATAGTATGGGGGCGCACTAGGGATGAGCACGACAGAAGATTGGAGTGCCTCTTGCGACGTGCAAAGGAAATCGGTGTAAAATTTAATCGAGACAAATGTAAATTTGGTGTAACGGAAATTACATACTTAGGTCACAAGTTTGATGCAAACGGAATGCGGGCAGACGACTCAAAAGTCAAAGCAATTAGGGAGATGCCGTACCCGACAGATAGGAAGGCTCTGGAAAGATTTTTAGGAATGGTGAACTATTTAGCTAAGTTTATACAAAACTACTCGGAGAGTGTGAATGTACTTAGGTCGTTGTTAAAAAAGGAATCGGAGTGGTCATGGGAATCCCAACATTCAGAGGCTGTAGACAGGCTAAAAGCAAAGCTTAGCAGCGCACCGGTGCTGGCACTGTATAGCGACAGTGAGCCGATAGTGTTGTCGGTGGACGCGTCCAGTGTCGCACTGGGCGCCGTGCTGCTGCAGAGCGGCCGCCCGGTAGAGTTCGCCTCGCTCACGCTCTCCGACACCCAGACCAGGTATGCACATATAGAAAAAGAAATGCTGGCTATTGTGTTTGGGGTTGAGCGCTTTAGGCAGTATATTTATGGCAGGTCTGATATCACCGTGCATACCGACCATAAGCCACTAGAATCATTATTTAACAAGCCATTAGTTTCGGTTCCAGCCCGGTTGCAGCGAATGATGATGAGAGTGCAAGGTTACGACTTTAAGGTGGTATACACGCCAGGCAAATATATGTATATAGCGGACACGCTATCGCGGGCTCCTTTAAAAGAAATTATGCATGACCGAGTGTCAGCAGAAGTTGAAGTACAAACTTGCTTTATGTTAGAGAATGTGCCTTTCAGCCAATCAAATATGGAAGCGATTCAAAAAGAAACAGAATTAGCAAGTGACGGCAGGTGGTTAATTAGGTATATTACGAACGGATGGCCTAAAAATAGGCGTGATGTGAACGAAAGTGTTAATGTTTTCTGGCCGTATCGCGAGCAACTACATTGCGTTCACGGTATAGTTTTCAAGGAGGAGTGTGTGTTTATTCCGCGTGCGTTACGAGAAAACATGCTGTCACGAGTCCATGAAGGACATTTAGGTATAGAAAGATGCAAGCGGCGCGCGCGCGAAGTTATGTTTTGGCCAGGAATGTGCGAGGACGTGGAGCGCGTGGTGCGAGCGTGCGCAGCGTGCGCGCTGCACGCGCCCCGCCCTCGCCGCCAGCCGCTGCTGCAGCACAATGTGCCGGCACTGCCCTGGCACAAGCTAGCTTCGGATACATTCGAATATAAAAAGAAGAATTACATCGTTTTAGTCGACTACTTTTCTAACTATGTTGAGGTCGGGCAATTGTCGAGTGTCAGCTCTAGACAAGTTATTACTTTTATGAAAGAACAATTCTCGCGGCACGGAATACCAGCGGAGCTGGTGAGTGATAATGGACCGGCTTATAGCTCACAGGAGTTTAAAAGGTTCATGAGCGATTGGGAAATACGACATGAGACAGCATCGCCACATTATCCACAGTCAAACGGTAAAAGTGAAAGAACCGTACAGACAGTTAAAAATTTACTAAAGAAGTGTGTGGATTCGGGACAGGATTTTAACTTGGCATTGTTAAATTTTAGGGCAACACCACGGCATAATATAGACTCACCCGCACAGATGTTAATGGGCAGACGTCTAAAAACAAGGTTACCTATTAGTGCTAAGTTGCTAACGGAGAAGGTAGATAACGACCAGAACTATGACAGAATAATGACAAACCGAAAACAAATTAAAATAAATTATGACAAATCGGCGAACACACTAAAAAGCTTATCATCTGGTGAAAAGGCAACTTTGACCAGTAACGGCGACAGGAAACTGGTAACAATAGTGGCACGTAGTACACAACCACGCTCGTATATTGTAGAAGACGAACGCGGTAGCCGGTATAGACGTACTCGAAGTCAGTTGGTTAGCCGAACGACAGGCGTCCGGCGTCCCCTACAAACAGTAGGGGAGTCAACGAGACAACCACCAGACAGGGTAGGCAGTAGCAAGACACCAAGTGTGGTGACGGCTACAGGTCTCCGAAGACGTAGACAGAGAGTGCAGGCTGAAGTCCAAACCCAAGCGCAGGCAAGTCCAGCTAGCAACAATCATTCGTTACTGCTCGACGAGAGTGGTGAATATGAAAGTCCAGGTGATATTCGCGATCATTCGTCTACACCATCGCCACTAGCGGTTCCTATTGAGAGGTCTAAGGAAAGAACTGTACGAATGCTGACTAATCTTTTCTTAGGTCGTGATTAGGAAGTATTACAATTAACTGGGTAACAATAAATTATAAATAAATATAGAAATAAGTATACCTAAATGTAATTAGTAAGTAGTAGTAGTGTTAGTAGTAGTAAGTACATTCGGTAAACAACATGTTAGTTTTAGTTAGTTCTTTTATTATTTATAATAAAATCTTGCATTGTTTTCTTAGAAGGGAAGAGATGTAGTATATTTATATTAAGTAGTTGACGGTAGGTCGGCATAAGATTATAATATTGTATGTGAGGGTGTTTGTAAATAAATCAGTGTTTAACCAACCTACGTGTGTTTCATTACACTGATATCTCTTTGAGACGCGCGTGGAACATGAACGCGCCGTCGACACGGCCTGTCGTCGTTAGACGGACGGATGGCCAGCTAGCCCATAGCCAACCGTCCACAGGCCCGCATCTACGGTGGCCGGTAGCCACCATAGCCACCACGTGGCCCCCGACGCCCGGTACGTCTCCCATGGCGGCCGGGAAGAGAGGCTCTCTCCCTCTCTCTTCCTTCGCTAGCATGACTGCTTCGCAGAAGGAGGTGACGGCTTCCCATTCCGTCTCGCTCCGGACCATGGATTGAACCAGGGACGGACGCGAGAGGTCGCCGCCGCCGATCGCCGCTACGAGGACACGGCGGTGCTCTGCCCACGCAGGGCAGACTTCCACCGTGTGCTCCACCGTGTCCTCCGGTCGATCCTAGCAGTGGAGACACCCGGGCGTTTCCTCCCGCCCGATTCGGTGCAGGTACCTCCCGAAACATCCGTGTCCGGTGAGGACCTGCGTCAGGCGGAAGATGAGGACGCCGTGGCGCCTCTCTAGCCACTCCTCAAAAAGGGGACTTACCGCCACTATCGTGGCGTGCCCTGCACGGGGTTGCGGCAGTTGCTCTCTCCATGTCGCCATGAGATCGCGAGTTTCCCCCCGGCGTAGTGCCTCCGCGCGCCAGTCGTGCAGGCGCGCGAGGACTATCGCCTTCAGATCCTATGGCGGCAATCCGGCAAGCAGGCCCGCCGCCTCGCGGGAGATCATGCGGTACGCACGGAGCATTTTCACGGCCACCACTTTCTGGGGCGCGTTCAGATAGTAGGCGGCTCGCCGCCTCAAGGAACGCGCCCACACTGGGGCCCCGTTAAGGGCCATGGACAGCACCACCCCCGCATAGAGCCTGCGGCAGGAGGCGTTTGGGCCCCCAAGGTTGGGCAGGAGCCGCCTGAAGGCAGCCCCGGTCCGTTCCAGCCTAGGGGCCAAACGTACGGACTACTTGAGCAGCTGACGGTTGTTTTACTTATTGGTAATATAAGATCAACCTTCGATGACAATATCAGCCGGCTTACTATGACTTTTTTATTTGCAACGGTCTCCCGGACTAAAAGCGTGGTTATTTATTTGCTAATCGGTGATTTTTTCTTAATTATTATTTATGAATCTGATTTACTAGTGTAATATTGCTTAAGAAAATGATATTGCAATATCTTTACGACCCCTTTACATTTGTGATACTTTTGTTTTAATTATTACGAGTTAAGACTTTTTAATTAGTTTGAGAATTTTATAATTGTTTTGATTAACATGTTTGTTCATGTATAATCGTGAGATTTATAAGAACATAAGTTTCCCACTATGTTACATTACTTGCAAAGTTGCAGTGTATAGGTACATTGGAATGCATCACATTAGTTAATTTTTTTTTAAATAGTTTTCATTGTCAATTTTTTGTTTTATAATAGACAAACTTGTGACTTCTTTTGTTGATTATGTAAATAATTATTGCGCCAGGTTTACTTATCTACATGGAAACATAGTTCCTAAAGCAAGAAAAGCTGTATTTTAAGTACTTTTTATGTTTTGGAAAATATTCGAATATTCGAATAATATTCGAATAGCACTGAAAAAATATTCGAATATTCGAAAATCAAAACTATCGAATTTTTGCAACCTCTAATGGCAACATGAGGTGTCGCGCGTTCCGATGTCAGCATAAGGAAGGGGTCCGCAAGGGCCGATTCCTGCCGGGGCCGTGGGACTGTTCGAAAGAGATAACATGGCCCGGGAACACAAAGGGGTGAGAAAGGAAAAGAAGGAACATGGATGTGTTTTAGTCAAAGTCTGGGACTCCTTTCCGCTCTGCCCAGAGCAGGAGGAGTAATCTGATAATTTCCCACCCGAAAAAAAGGGCGTATGATTGGAACTAACGCAACGGTATTGTTAGAATTTCAATCCTTCAGGGGGTGTTTGTTCTTAAAGTTAAATTCACTAATATCATGAAATATGACGATATCACGTAAAATTATCGTCCGTTAAACCGACTTTACAGACAACCATATTTTTTAAAGTAGCGGCCACGCATAATATAAAACCTTTAATATGGGTTTTTATCCAAAGCTGGTAACTGGTATAAATACAAACAAGTTTTGTATGAGGCAAAATGTTCTAAAGTGACACGTTTTCGAAAGTACAATTTGATACTCGTAGCTTAAATCTCGAGAAAGTGACGCTGTAGAAGATTTTGTCTCAGAAAAAACTTGTTTGTATTGACACCAGCTATCGATGAATATATGTATTATGCGTGGCCGTAATTTAAATTAATAAAACACAAAATGGCGGAAGAAAATCCGGCTAAAAAATTCAAAATTCATTCGAGTGTCGCATAATTATGTTTTTATGTTAAACAAGAACAAAATCTTGCTGTTGAAAAATTGTCGATAGAAATCTCTTTTTAGGCTAGTATCAAGAAATGTAGAGTGAAAAACGCCTCGCATGTTAATTCACCGTACACCACGCTTTTCTATATTAGTTTAAAGTGCTCGGAATCGCAAAGGAGTTGTGTCGTTTTTATAAAGTTTCCAAAATATTAGTTTCCTCTAGAGATGAGACGTATATACTGGTAGAGGTATATATACCAAGTATGTGCTTCCCAGTACATTGACCGGGTACGGACCGAAATACTGGGTAAATACCTTGAAGGTATGACGTCAGACGCATAGTACGATACGAACCGCTACCACAAGGTAGCGCCCAGTTTTATCGGTAGTTCGGTACGCCGAAGCAACCCGAAGCTACCCGACAGCTTACGAAGGGACCCGAAACGTCATTCGTGCTTTATGAACATTCGGTTGATTTAATTTAGTTAGACAAAATGGGTACTTATTTTTACGTGTATAAGGAATACAACATTATTTTTTGTTTATACTAAACCCGAAAAGGGGTCATTGTACTCATCATTTTGAACAACTTTTTCTATCGGACGAACCTTGAAATCGCGAAAAAAAAAATCAACTGTTCCCTACATTTTGACGAGTTATGCGAACATAAATGTAGGGAACAGCTGATTTTTTTTTCGCGATTTCAAGGTTCGTCCCATAGAAAAAGTTGTTCAAAATGATGAGTACAATGACCCCTTTTCGGGTTTAGTATAAACAAAAAATAACCCTGTATAATAGCATAATTACATTTTTTCTCACGACGTGAAAGAGTTCCTTAGTTTGTTTATGTTAGGGAATATTATTACGTGTTTGAATGTTTACGTTGTCTAGTGGTACTTAAGTCGACAATGTTTTGATTTTTTGCGTCAGTTGTGATTGCGATTTCGTTACACCTGTTTGTTTTTATCTAGAAAAGTGTATAGTAGACACGTATAATTATTAAATAATAATAGCTTTTATTTATGTGTAATAAGTTGGTGGTGTAAATATTTGAGGCATACCATACTTATCGCATACGTTTACTTATAAAAATCCTACCACACCCAAATACTTGGAAGTATTTTGATACCTGGTATTTGTACCAGGTATTTAGTGATACCCATACCTTAAAGGCCGGGTATGGAAAATGGCAGGTATATCTCATCTCTAGTTTCCTCGTGTTGACTTGTCACTAATATTGCAGTACGTCTGTCTAAATCGTCTGTTTAAAAACAGAATTGAATTTAGGTTTCATTATGATTAAGCGAGGGGAGGTAAGGAGCTATTGGCTAAATAATAACAGCGGCTTGGGTCAATCTTAAGATTAAGCCGTGCTTGCCTAGGTTTGTCCTTATGTGGGTGACCACCTATTACATACCGTGTTTCCTACGTGCCTCGGAAATCTGCTGTCTGTCATATGTAGATCTTTGACAGTCTTTACAGGTAGTCAGTGGCTCGAAATTCTGTCAGCCAGTCTTATTAAGAGGTATTGTATTACCCAGTATTAACTGGGTTGTGGAGGGCAGATGGCAATTGCTCCATATAAAATACTTTTATTCAGTTGACTCCACATATTTGGAAAAGACCAGGCAGGTGATGAATATTTAATAATAATAATAATAGCGCTTCTACCGGGCTCTTCATGGGCCCGATGTAGATTTTATAGCGTCCGTGTCCTGGCTACGTTTTGGTGACCTCTTTGGGGAAACTGAAGGTTTTGTCTGTGCGATTATGGACAAAGTTATGTTGACGAACAACTACCGGAAATATATTATGAAGGACGGGACGGTTGACGTGTGTCGGGCATGTCACCTTCCGGGTGAGTCCATCAGACATATTATTTCTGGTTGTTCTCGTCTGGCTAACGGCGAGTATTTGCACAGGCACAATTAAGCAGCCAGGATTATTCACCAGCAACTTGCCTTGAAATTTAATCTTGTGGAATTAGAGGTACCGTACTACAAGTATGTGCCCGACCCAGTTCTCGTGAAAGACCATGTTACGTTGTACTGGGATCAGTCTATCATTACTGACAGGACTATTGTCGCCAATAAGCCTGACATAGTGGTGATAGACCGATCAGCGTGCCGCGTAATGATATCGATGTTACCATTCCGCAGCTGAGAAAGAGAAACAAATAAAATATCTCGACTTGGCGCACGAGGTTCGCGACATGTGGAATATGGACTCGGTTACCATTGTGCCGATTGTCGTGTCGGCCAATGGCTTGATAGCCAAGAGCCTCGACGAACATCTGTCGAAGCTTTCTTTAGGCGGTTGGATCAAGGGCCTGATACAGAAGGCAGTACCCCTCGATACGGCTCGCATTGTGAGGAGGTTCCTGTCTCTGCAACCTTAACCACCGGTGACTTGGACCCTGCTCCCGACACCGGTGGAGCCCTATTTTTTAATATTTTTAAATGTTTTTATATGTTTTTTAAGAAATACTTAAAAATGTATAAAGTAAGATGATAAATGAATAAAGGAGATAATAATAAAATTTATTTTAGACCATCGAGTCCATATTTAAAACATTACAATTTTTATTGTTCATACATAAAACACACACATTATTATATTTGCCATCGTTCCATCAATAGTGTAGTTCACCCTAAAAAAAATCTTCTTGATAGTGTGAGCGAGATAGAACTATCTAGCCTGAGGAAGCGGGGGCAAAATTTGAATTTTAGCTGTCATTCTGTGCGCCCTTAATAGCTTTCCTCGATAAATGGACTATCCAACGCAAAAACATTTTTTCAATTCGAGCTGGTTGTTCCTGAGATAGCGCGTTCAAACAAACAAACAAACTCTTCTGCTTTACAATATTAGTATAGATGTGGATAATAATAAGAATAATTGATTACAATCGAACAAATAAAATATACTAGAAAATTATCTATACAAAAACTTAAATACAACTGAATCATCTGGTGGTAATTTTAATATAACAGCTTTTTGCTGAATCCATAATCAAATTATGTAGGTACTTACGTATATAACAAAACAACATTTGAATGAATTAAATTTTTGTCTGTCTGTCGTGTTGTTGTTTCAGGCTTATCTCCGAAACACATGGACCGATTTTTATTGGCAGATAGCTGATGCTGTAAGGGATCGACAGCAACAGCTTAATCAATCTGGGACTGGTTTTGGTGCACAAATAATTGACCAAAAACACCATTGATTGTAGAGTTTGTAACCAAAATAATTGATTGCTTGTTTGCAATCAATATTCTTTGAAAACGTGTTTGTAAGTATGTAGATGTAGGTTCTAAAATACTTAATTCGATGTTTTTTAACCATTCATTTACTTATTTTATTGGTGCATATTTTTTATTGAATTGGACATATTGAAGTACAATTTTAGTAAGTGATTAGTTATTTTTTTGCTTTCACGATTCCATAAATTAGCATAGTTAAATTTCCTGTATGTATAGAAAAAAATAAGAACTTTTTGACGTGATAACGTCTTATAAATTGATAATACCAGCAACACTCATGAAAAATAGTAACGTTCCACCGTTCCACGTGTTTTATTACATAAAATAATGATTATGACGATTTTGCGGAGTTTTAAAACAGGCCGACTCAAAAGTGTCCTTGTTACGTAACATCTCAAACGGTAAATGATAAATGATAAATGATAAACGATAAACGATAAACGATAAACGATAAACGATAAATTATAAATGATAAATGATAAATGATAATTGATAAATGATAAATGATAAATGATAAATGATAAATGATAAATATAAATGATAAATGATAAATGATAAATGATAAATGATAAATGATAAATGATAAATGATAAATGATAAATGATAAATGATAAATGATAAATGATAAATGATAAATGATAAATGATAAATGATAAATGATAAATGATAAATGATAAATGATATTTATTCAGCAAGTAGGTTTTCTCAAACACTTTTACACGTCATTTTGACGTGATAACGTCTTATAAATTGATAATACCAGCAACACTCATGAAAAATAGTAACGTTCCATAGTAACGTTCTCCACCGTTCCACGTGTTTTATTACATAAAATAATGATTATGACGTTATCACGTAAATCTATCGTCCGTAAACCGACTTTACAGACAACCAATTTTTTTTTGCTACAGTACGTATCTCAGACAAATTTCATAATACAAGGTCAATTCAATGCTCTGTGAAAGTACATGTGACGAAAAATATACTAAATTATTCAGCAAGAGATAACCAACCAACTTTAACGATGACAATAATTTGTCATTCATTTGTCTGTACCTAACGAATTAAATGAATAATGATAAACTAACAATACAATTACTTTACTAAAAGAAAAAAAAGTGGTCATTAAAATCAACTGCAGCAGGAGATACGGACGCTAAGGAGAAAATTCAAATAAAATGATGTCATTTATTTCTTTTGTCTTAAGTATAATGCCCATAAGACGAACTATATCAGCAACCGGGGTCATTGCCATTCCATTGGTCCTGAAACTCATGCAGACAATTATCAGTCTCTTCGGTGCGACTAATTCCGTCGAGTATCCGCAGCAAGCGAATGTTTGTGGTAAGTTACAAGTCTTTATGTACAGCATAAGCCCATAATGTTCCCACTACTGGGACACACGGCCTCCTCTCTATGACAGGGACGGGCTTTAATCCACCACGCGGACCCAGTGCGGGTTGGTCGACACGATTTATGTCTTCGAATTGTCTTTTTTAAACTTTCACGATCAGAACACATTATAAAACATATGAATACGGGTATTTATCACTGCTGGTGCAATCCGGTCGAAACGTCGGGATTAAATTAAAGGTAAATTTGCCATAAATTATGTTTTCATTATGTTTTATAATGTCTTCGAATTGTTTTCCTCACGATGTTTTCTTTCACCGTTCTGGATTTTATATATTTTATAATAATGGCAATACGAGAATGTCATTAAAACGCAATTTTATTACGAGACCATTGACCGATCAACGATCGACCATTGTGAATTTAGCAGATCACGAATTTAAAGCAAAATTACAATGGGATGGAATCGTGTTGGAGTGACGAATTTTTTTTTTTTTTTCCTTCCAAACCTCTCTATCTATTAAACAAAGTAAATGCAATGTAGTAAATGCGCCTGCCTTGAACCCAAGACTTAGTGTTCGTAGGGGCCCCACCACTGGGGCACCACCACTGGGCCCCCGCTGCTCTCCTCTCCTCTCTATTCTAATTCATCCTATTCATTATTTCTTACCCTTGTTCCATGTTGCTTAGGCTCGGCACAACACGTTATTTCCTTTAATTCTCCCCTATCGACCGTCACGCTATAATTTATTTCTTTTTCACTTCTCATGCTCTAAAAGTACACCATTATAGCCCTACGACGCGGAATTAAAGTGACCGATTGAATCCTAAGGAGTAAATAGTTATTTGTTATACAAGAGTGCAAAGTTGATTTTTAACCGCGTGCTCAATTTTATGACCAAGCAAGCAAAAGATTCTGAAATTGAGTCACGAGCGAAGCGAGTGATTCAAAACTTAGAATCTTGAGCGTTAGCGAGGGAATCAAAAGAGCACGAGGTGAAAAATCTTTGCACTCGAGTGCAACACGTAACTTTTCATCCCACCTCAACGAGGAAATGAATAATCGCAATAAAAAAATTGCGCATTGTTAACAAATTCAGTTAATTCTGTTGGTGTCAAATAAATTTCCTCGTCGCTAGATAATGAGTGGTCATTATAGATTTTTCACTTGTTTTCAAGTTGGATTCCTTGTTTTAACCTAAGGTGTTAACAATATGACGTGAAAATGGCGCGCGCAAAATATATTAAAAAAAGTACACCAAGAAGGTTCCCAGTCTGAGTTCATAACAAATTAAAAAAAAAATGTATGATAAATTCGGCACCATAGAGGTAGAACTAAATAGGTTTAATGATGTTTTGAATTCACATGCTTAGTGCATACGATGTTCTAAATTCAAATTTACTTTACCCTCATGACGATAAAAACGGCTTTTGCACTCAGATATCGAAGAGCAAAAATACTCTTTCCGAGATGGGGGGATGAAATAGTTATTTGTTATACAAGAGTGCAAAGTTGTTTTTTAACCGCGTGCTCAATTTTGATAACCAAGCAAGCGAAAGATTCTAAAATTGAGTCACGAGCGAAGCGAGTGATTCAAAACTTAGAATCTTGAGCGTTAGCGAGGGAATCAAAAGAGCACGAGGTGTAAAATCTTTGCACTCGAGTGCAACACGTAACTTTTCATCCCACCTCAGCGAGGAAATGGATAAACGCAAAAAAAATGCGCATTGTTAACACATTCAGTTAATTCTTTAAGCGTCAAATAAACTTCCTCGTCGCTAGATAATGAGTGGTCATTTTAGGTTTTTCACTTGTTTTCCAGTTGGATTCCTTGTTTTTAACCTAAGGTGTTAACAATATGACGCGAAAAGAAAATGGCGCGCGCAAAACATATTAAAAAAAAGTACACCAAGAAGGTTCCGAGTCTGAGTTCTTAACAAATTAAAAAAAAATTGTACGATGAATTCGGCACCATAGAGGTAGAAGTAAATAGGTTTAATGATGTTTTGAATTCACATTCTTAGTGCACACGATGTTCTAAATTCAAATTTACTTTACCCTCATGACGATAAAAACGGCTTTTGCACTGAGATATCGAAGAGCAAAAATACTCTTTCCGAGATGGGGGGATGAAAAAGTAATTTAAAAATGGAACGATCTTTTACTCAAATAGAAAGCGGTTTATTGAAAAAAAAAACAAATGAACTCTTCAACTCGAGAAAAAATTATGGTTGTTTGCGTGCATCGTTGATTTTTAAAAGTATGTGCAATGCCTCGGTTGCTAGCCGCAGCAGTAATGTAGGTACTAATCTTATCTGTGGGGGTAGGTACTATCTGTGGAGTGTGGATCATCTTCATTGCGAGAATGTTGAGAGTTTGTGTTGTGTTTTAAATTGTTAATCTGTGACTGACCTGATAGAAGAAAAAACTGACCACACAGTTCAGAATTATTGTCGAGTGTAAATTTGTTCAGTTTTAAATGACTATTTTTCTCGCACTCGAAGTGAAAAGTACAGTTTGCACCTCGAGACTAAACGCCAATTTAATATACCCTCTCTTTCATTGCCTCCCTCGCAAGCTCGGGGGTCAAACCACCTCGGGTATATAATGACTTCGTTTAGTCCCTCGCTATAAAATATACTATTATTATGAATCCTTTATTTCTTTCTCATTCAAGTAACTTTTTGTTAAAATTGACAAAGTATTACTTGAATGATTTTGTAATTTCGGATTCATTGCTTCACTCTCTAACTTCTCTGGGACGGCTCGCAAAAAAACCGAAAGAGAACGGAGAGTAAACTTAGAACACCGAGGCTAGACACTCTCGCACTGGCTCTGCTCGGGGTGTCTCGGCGAGACAATTTAATTTATTGTAGTTAAAATTACAGATGGAAAATGTTTTGACTTCATCGTTGTGGGAGCGGGGTCGGCAGGATGTGTGCTTGCGAATAGACTCACTGAGATCGCCGACTGGAAAGTTTTGCTCATCGAAGCAGGTGGAGATCCACCTATCTCATCGAATGTAATAAGTATAACATTAATTATTGTCAGATTTTTCAAAAGTTCAATCGAAATAGTGCTGCTCGTAAAGATCATTTTGCTTAGAAATATGTTATCCATCATTTTCTTGCCTTTATCCCAATGTATTTGGGGTCGGCACAGCATGTCTTGTTCTTTCATACTGCTCTATTACTCGTCATCTCATCAGACACCTCCTTTCTTGCCAAATCATTAATTACAGAGTCCATTTACCATGACTTATATCTTCATTGCGATTTCCCATAATTTTGGACTACCTACTCTATTCTATTAAATCCTATAAACAAAGGCACCTGCGACTACTTACTTACCTTTAGTTAAACTTTTTCTTCAGCTTCCAGCTCTTTTCGCCCTGGTGGACTACTCAACATCAGACTGGAACTACTACACAGTTGATGACGGCTATACAAGTCAAGCACACAAAACAAAAAGTGTACACTTGACCCGAGGGAAGATGTTGGGTGGTTCCAGTGGCGCCAACTATATGTTCTACACAAGAGGAAACAAAGCTGACTATGACAGCTGGACCCAACAGGGAAACGAGGGCTGGGACTGGAATAATGTCACGGCATACTTCAAGAAAAGTGAACGACTTAGGGACTTGACGATTCTCAACAGTAATTCAGCTGACTTGCACAACACAGACGGTTACCTAAGTGTCACTCGACCACTTTCGCCAGAAATAACCAAAGATTATTTTGAAGCTTTCGAAGAAGACGGTCATGAAATACTGGTTGATACAAATGGGCATCAGCAACTAGGATACTCAGCACCTACGGTTACTGTAGATAATCACATAAGACAAAGCACTGCCAATGCATTCCTTAGTACAATAAGAGAACGCACAAATTTGTTTGTTTTAAAAAACACAATGGCAAGAAAAGTTCTCTTCGATGACAATAATAATGCAATTGGTGTTGAAATTACACTTCCTAACGGTAAAACAATCAAAGTTCTGGCTAGTAAAGAAGTCATTGTATCAGCAGGTGCTATTAATAGCCCGCAGTTGTTAATGCTATCTGGAATTGGTCCTAAAAAGCACCTGAAAGAGATGAACATAGATGTATTACTAGATTTACCAAATGTAGGAGGTAACCTCCAAGATCATATGTGGGCTCTGTTAGTAATAACTGGAAAGAATAACATTGCTTCATCTATGAGAAATATCGGTGGTTTGGTTAACCTGGATAAACTCCCATACCAAGCAATTATGGGATTTGTTGCTCTTAACAAAACACAAACTTATCCTGATTACCAGACGATAATATTAGCGGAACCTGCAGCATCGATAACAGCCACTGCTATTTGTTCTTTCGTAGTGGGACTGCAAGACCAAATCTGTACAAATATTGCTGTAGCTATTCAGGACAGAGAATCTTTGCTTACAGCAGTGACTTTACTAACACCTGATTCTAGAGGCAAAATAAGACTTCAAAGTAACAACCCAATGGATGAACCACTTATTTATGCAGGATATTATTCTGATAGAAACGATTTAGAAAAACACGTGGAATACTTAAAAGACTACATAAGTATTGTTAATACAACATATTTTAGGAATGTTTGTTCAAATGTAGTAGATGTGAAGCTTGAGCAATGTAAAGATTTCGAATTCGGTACTCACGAATACTGGAGATGTTATATATTGAATATGGTGTCTACCTTGTGGCATCCAGTTGGCACATGTGCGATGGGTCCAAAAGGCATGGGCGTGGTGGACGAGAGACTTCGCGTTCGAGGAGTGACGGGGCTTCGTGTGGTAGATGCTAGTGTGATGCCCACCATCGTCCGTGCTAACACGAATGCACCTGTGATTATGATTGGAGAGAAAGCGGCTGATATGATCAAACTCGATCACAGGTTGGATATAGAACATTGATGGTAGTCAACATCTGCCGAGCCTTTCCCCAACTATGTAGGGGTCGGGTTAGACTAACTGGATGCAGCTGAATACCAGTATTTGATATGGAGCGACTGCCTATCTGACCTCCACAACCCAGTTAGTAGGTACTGGGTAATATATTAAAGGTCGTAATTTAGGATTAATGTTGTTTTACTTAAATTAGGATGATTAGTTGTGCAACATGGGTATGCAATGCGAAAAGCGGGCAAGAAAATAAAATTAAGATTGATTAAATTTTCCTCTTACTTTATTTTATTTCTTCGACCTCTGCAGCAAATTGAACTTAAAGAAATAATGCAAAGTGTTGTACGTATTTGCAACAACTCGACGATTAACAACTTTATTGTCAGTTTTACTGCACAAACCAAAATTATTCATGTTTTAATGATCACGCTTAACGTTTTTAGGGTTCCGTAGCCAAATGGCAAAAAACGGAACCCTCATAGATTCGTCATGTCTGTCTGTCCGTCCGTATGTCACGCAGCCACTTTTTCCGAAACTATTAGAACGATGCTGTTGAAACTTGGTTAGGTTGATGTATTCCGTGAACCGCATTAATATTTTCACACAAAAATAGAAAAAAAAAACAATACATTCTGGGGGTTCCCCATACTTAGAAATGAAAATAAAAAAAATATATCATCAAACGCATACGTGTGGGATATCTATGGATAGGTCTTCAAAAATGATATAGTGGTTTTATTAATATATTTTTTATCTAAGAGACACTTCCAAAGTGGTAAAATGTGCCCCCCCCCTGTAAGTTCTAAAATAAGAGAATGATACAACTAAAACTAATTATTTTTTTGTATGTAAACTTCCACCGAAAATTGGTTTGAACGAGATCCAGTAAGTAGTTTTTTTTCAATACGTTATCTTTTGTGTTATGTTACTTAGTTTGCTGCTACGGAACCCTTCATGGGCGAGCCCGAATCGCCGTTGGCCGCTTTTTTAACATTCGTGCAAGCCAATAATTGTAATGATTAACACAATGTTAAATAACTGGCATATTCAGCAGGTACCTGCCGTTTAACTGGGGGTCTGAAATGGCTGCTTTGGCAGAATCGTAAATGAATAAAGGAAAGAAATCCTTACTAAAAACATGCACCGTGGGTGCGGATTTTATTCATGATAGACATGCACAATATCTTTACTAATATTATAAAGCAGAAGAGTTTGTTTGTTTGTTTGTTAGGTTGAAAGCAGAATCTCAGGAACTACCGGCTCGAATTAAAAAAATATTTTTGCGTTGGATAGACCATTTATCGAGGAAGCCTATAGGCTATATAACATCACGTTATGACCAATAAGAGCGGAGCAGCAATAAGAAATGTTACAAGCGAGAAAAAAGCTTCCGTTGAGCAGGCGATGCGTTGCGATATCAAAACTTCACGCGAACAAAGTCGCGGGCAGAAGCTAGTGTACAGTACACCATTATTTTTAGTCGTTTTAATTACTTAAAATATATACTTTAAATAGTATTTTAAATATATACTTTAAATAGTATTTTAAATATATACTTTAAATAGTATTTTAAATATATACTTTAAATAGATAGTAGGTACTCATGAAAATTAAAAACTTTTACTATGGGACCGACTATGAAATCTCGAAAAAAATCAGCTGCTTCATTTCATTATCGGTCGCGTAAATCGAAAAAATGTAGGCAGCAGCAGATGTTTTTTTCGAAATTCTTTTAAGTCGGTCCCCTATTAAAAGTTGTTCATTTACATGAGTACCATCGGCCCTTAAAGTAATTAAAACGACTAAAAATAATGTTTAACCCTGAAATCGCGAAAAAAAAAATAAGCTGTTCCCTACATTTATGTTCGCATAACTCGTCAAAATGTAGGGAACAGCTGATTTTTTTTTCGCGATTTCAGGGTTCGTCCCATAGAAAAAGTTGTTCAAAATGATGAGTACAATGACCCCTTTTGGGGTTTAGTATAAACAAAAAATAAGGTTGTATAGGTACTACTTATTTCAAACACAATATGAATTGTTATATGAATAAATAAATAAACTCTTTTAAATCATAATGTTGTTACAAAATCTTGGTTACATCATGTGCATGTCTATGAAATTAACGTTTTTACAAAAAATCTTCAAGTGCGTCTAATAATTTGGCCATAGACTGTAGGTAAATATTAACCTATAATGTTCCCCCTGCTGGAACGCAAACCTCTCTATGAGAGAGGTATACAACCAAACGAAAAAAAATATATACCACGTTTGTGTGTTTGGATGAAGAACTGTTATGTACGAAATTAATTTTCGCAGTCCAATATGAATATGAATATAAAGAAGCGTGGTAAATAACCAGTCGAATTAGATATCTAAGTCGATTATGACACGTAGTGCATCATCTATACCTACTTAATATTATAAAGCAGAAGAGTTTGTTTGTTTGTTTGGTTGAACGCGCTAATCTTAGGAACTTCTGGTCCAAATTGAATTTTTTGACATGCACAATATCTTTACTAATATTATAAAGCAGAAGAGTTTGTTTGTTCGGTTGAAGGCGATAATCTCAGGAACTACCGGCTCGAATAAAAAAAATATGTTTGTGTTGGATAGTCCATTTATCGAGGAAGGCTTTAGGCTATATAACATCACGCTAGGACCATAAGGAGCGGAGCAGGAATGAAAAATGTTGCAAAAGAGGGGATTTTTTTTCCTTTCGTTTTTCTCTCTAATGTGACGCAGACGAAGTTGCGCGGGTCAGCTAGTACATAAATAAAAGTACTATCTACGACGCTTATTGGATCCTTTTGTTTAGCTTGACTTAGTATTACCACAAATAAAAACACGGATATCTATCATTTCCAAAAATAAATTTGATCTTTAAAAGTTAGAATGTCAACAACATTTTATAATTGCGATTTTACGGATTTATAAAGAACCAGATTTTAAGATCTATAATTACCATTATATTCTAAGATGAAGATCATATTTTTTTGTAACTAAACACAGAACAGAACTTTTAGATAATTGTTTACGATCGACGTAAACGAAAGTACGGTCCCGTGAAAAACTAGGTACCTACTTATACATACATATAAAGGGTGTAAAACACCTCTTCACGAAGCCGAAAGGCACTTGCCCTCCCCATCATTGCGATCATTTTTTTGTTCTACACCATACCTGGGAACCTTCTAGTTACGGAGATATGGGGGGTCAAACTTACAACTTTTTGACATTTTTTTTTAAATGCAAGTTTTTTTTGTAAGATTTTTTTCTTTTAATTTAATACCTCCACGACCCCCGTACTATTAAATCCATCCATCAGCACAATGTTTTAAGTGCGTTGCGTTGAGTTATACCACAAAACATGATTTATAACCTCAAAAAAAGAGTTGTTTCCCAGCAATATTTTTTGCGTAAAGTTACTTAGTTTGATGTACAGAATGCTTGGTTAACGGCTTTGTGATGTGGTGGTTTACACCCCATATATTATTATGTCGCTGCTTCAAGCTGTAACACAAACATGCTGCCGGCAGAAACCAAATCAAATAAACAGTTTGATCATATTAGTCGCTACTAAGAATTTTTATTTTGCAATTTCGTATTTTAGCCTGTCATAAAATTTTGCTTTAAACCAAATCATGGAAACGCACATAGAGTTTAGAAAACCTTTATATTTGGCATTTGTGGGCCATACGAAGGCATTTGACAGCGTGAACCATGCAGCTATATTGACCTCTTTACAAAATCAACAGTTAGACTAAACCTACATCAAAATTCTTAAAGTAATTTATAACAATAGCACTATTACAAAATTACACTATTGTACAATAATATAAAGCAAACATTAAACTTACATTTAGCTGTCAAAATTGAAAAAGGCGTTAAGCAGGGTGACGCTCTCTCCCAAGTTATTTACTAGCACCCTTGAACAGGTATTCAAGAACCTAGCAGACCTATGGTCCATAACATTCGGTTGCAAAATACTCACAAACCTTCCTTTCGCTGATAACATCATCTTATTTGCTCCGACTGCTGACGAATTACAACAGATGCTCGAAGATCTGAGCACAACACGCCTTGAGGTTGGACTAATAATGAATCGGTCAAAGACTAAAGTCATGACCAATAGCACAAAATGTACTGTTTGAGGTAAATGGGCAAGAAATCCACTATGTCGATGAAAGACAACAATTATTTGGGCCAGCTAGTTTTCTTGTAAAAGAGGCAAGGCAGAGAAATTGACCGTCGCGCGTCGAGAACACCTAGAAGAGCGACTGGTCCATGAAGTCGCTGATGAAGGGTAACCTACCTTCGTCCTTGAAGCGTAAACTACATCCAATTCCCATCGTTCTGCCCATCCTGATGCTCAAACTTGGTCCCTGACTGAGTCACGAAAGTCCAAACTCAAGGTTTGCCAAAGGGCGATGGAGTGTAACAGTGTATTGGGTATCAAACTCAGTGAATTCGCAATACCACAATACTCTCAAAAACGGGAATCGCAGATGTGGGCAATAAGCCTGCTGGGTTAAAGTGGGAGTGGACGGGCCATGACTGTAGAATGCATCAGTACCGATGGGCCAAAGTCGTCACTCAGTGGGTGCCAGAAGACGGGCAGCGTCGCGCAGGGAGGCCTAGAAAACGCTGGCGTGACGACTTAGTGGCGTGTGCAAGAGATTAGCTTGGAAGAGCCGCACGTAGAGAGGAGTGGAAGACCATGGGGGAGGCCTTTACCCAGCAGTTCGACAATACAATCTAATAAATAAATAAAAACATATTATGAGAGCCCTATTCTAGTTACTATCCAATTGTAAAATTATTTGTATTCTGTTGTATTGTATAGGTAGCGGACCGGTGTCCGCAACTCCACGACAAAGCGCGTATTTTGCGTAGGTAGGGCAAAATTGGGCAAAATATAAAACGACTAGCCGACTCGCGCAACTTCGTTTGCGTGAAGAACCGCTCGCCCGATTTTTTGCAAACTTCACATAAACCATCTACTAAATAGTCCAAACAAAGCCTAAACTTTTGGTTTGGATAGGTGAGCCCGTTCTTGAGTTATAAAATTGTAACGAAAAGTGGCATTGATTTCTAAATCTGTCACCGTAAAATTGTCAAACACGTAAGATTGTAAAATAACTAGAGAGATTGTAAACTCCCGAAATATTGTCTAACGAACATACTGCTTATAATAAAACGCATTATTTTTCGGTAGATTGTAATCTATCGAAGTGAAACCGTAATATTGTGAAATGCATGCGATGGAAGTCAACTCGCGCGGTGTGCAGGAGGGGGAGGGAAGGAAGGGTCCCCCTTGCCCAATGGTACCTATCACTCTCATAAAAAGATAATGTACAGTTTCTGAGAAATACCGATTAACATTAAGTTAAACTCAAAACACTTCATATTCCTCTAAAAAGGGTAGTCGACGGAGCCTCGCTACGCGGGATATTTCTAAGTATAGGGTTTTAAGGGTATCTAAGTAACCTAACTGAACTGAAACAGAGTACTGGGATGATTAGGAGACGCCAGCTATGGACTGTAATAGGCTAAACTGCGCTTCCTCATCAATATTGAAATAAACGGATAGTTGTCATTTTTAATGAATGTTAAATTAAAACACATAAAATAAAATTTGATGTGATATTTTTTGATTATTCATAATATTGATTTACATTTTTATTAATTGTGCTACGAATTTCGGCGATTCCAAAAGCGTGCATGTTGCGGCTAATGTGAAGGATTTTCTAATTTGTGAGCAAGTTATAAGCTCATTTGGTATCTTTACTCGTAATGTTGGCCACTAGGTAATTTGCTTTTCTCTTTACTGAACATTTTCATTTATATCACTGTACATAACATAACATCACGCCTGTTGTCCCAGAAGGGTAAGGCAGAGGTGTTATTAATACTACACCCACATTTCGCCAATTATGATTAAGTTCCATTTATTAGGGTGCGAGCCTATTGCCGTCAATTACTCACAAATTCAGACTCCGTTGCTGCCACTGAAAAATTCCTAATGGAAAAACCCAATATCACTTTGCTAGACCCGGGAATCGCACCCAGGATTCTAATTAATGTAAGTATTGTTGTTCAGATTTTGAATGTTTAAGTTCTGTCTGATATGAAATCGAAAATCTCAATATTCATCTAAGCGGAATAAGGTTAATAGATAGGTTAACTGAAAATAAAAGAAAACAAACTTGACAACAAAATAAAACTTAAGTTATTAGGTACTTCTTAGATTCACCAATGTCAGACAGATGATTATAGTATTACAAAGGTTGTTTTTTTCCGAACATTAGCTCCGCTTTGCATCCTGGTCAAATTTAAGGAGGTATCCTATACTAAGAGCAACTGTCGCAACCCCGTGCAGGGTGCGCCACAATAGTGGCGATAAGTCACCTCTTTGTGAGGAGTCTCTTAAGCCACTCGGGCTTGAGAGACTCCACGGCGTCCTCACCTTGCGCCTGACGCAAGTTCTCACTGGACACGGCTTTTTCGGGAGGTTCCTGCATCGAATTGGGTGGGAGGAAACGCCCGGGTGTTTCCACTGCGAGGATCGATTGGAGGACACGGTGGAGCGGAGGACTCGGTGATGCTGCTGCCGTTGACGCGGGCCTGTGAACGGTGAGCTATGGGCTAGCTCGCCGTCCATCCGTCTTTATGACGACAGGCCGTGTCGACGGCGTGTTCGTGTTCCTCATGCTCACTCAAATGTCTCGCTGATGGTGGCGCGTGTGTCGGACCATTTAGCTCCCTTCAAAGTGGTTGAGCTGAATGGTGCTGATCCATGCGTCATGTTCGTGAACGGGTGCTGTCAGTTGTGACTGGTCATCTCTTAGTTGCCATGGCTTATTTGAAAGAATTATTTTGTTTTTACTATGGACACTTTTAACGTGCACATCTTGCTACATTGTTCTCACATAATCTACCATCTCAACATGAATGATGTAACCAAGATTTTGTAACAATAATTTGATTTAAAAGAGTGTCCATGGAGTTTCTTGCCCGTTCTTCTCAATAGAGATCTACGTTAGGGAATGGGCAACTACAGTACTTTCACAGTTTTTATGTCTTGTGACTGGGACTGTAGCTACATTTAATTTTCATCTTTGTTTCGACAATTCAAAAGTGCCTGTTATTGGCCTACTTGAAATAAATGCTTTGATTGATTTTGATTTTGATTTTGTTTTTGATTCCACGCGCACCGAGCAAGAGATGTCAGCAAAAAGAATGGGACTGAGTTAGAAAAGCGAGTTACGCAATTTGCGTTTGCAAATGCGAGTAGGTACGGTCAAATAAGCTAAGGTTTACATTTAACAATGCAGCGAAAATAAGACTCATTATCTGCCTTGCCTTTTCCGTTGGGGCTTCCATTCTAACCGGATGCAGCTGAATACCAGTACTTTACATAGAGCGACTGCCTACTGGGTCACTGACTACTTAATGCTGTCAAAGAACTACTTTATTGACAGCGGGGTCCAACGGGTTATAGTGATTTCCGAGGCACGGAGTAAACTCGGTATGTAATGGGTGGCCCACTGGTCACCGATCAACGGAGAAACCTAAGCGAAGCGCGGCTTAACCTGTAACTAGAACTGAGCGGCTGTAATTATTTAGCCAAGGACTCCTCAACGAAAATTATGCTGAGGCCTGCATTCTTCCTGCCGGGGTTGCGGGGCTGTTCGAAAGTGATACCGCGGCCCCGGAACATAAAGGGCGAGGAAGGAACATGGATGGGTTTTAGTCAGTAAGAGTCTGACACTCCCTCCCGCTCCGCCCAGAGTGGGAGAAGTCATTTGATGATTTCCCATCCAAAAAAAAAAAAAAGGCCTGCATTCTTGTCGCGCACGGTCGGTCGCGTACGAGTATACATCGTGTTCTATATTTTACGAAATAGTGACGCTGACGTCAGCGATAACCGACAGCCGTATTTTGTTCTCGCTGACGTCAGGACCGACTGTACGCGACCGACGGCCAGCACGAAAATAATTCATGCCTAACCTCGGCTAAACGTTCATTATTTTACTACCAGTTTAGCCGTAACATCTTAATTTATAGATGCTGTACATACAAACAGATTAATGCTGATAAGCTAAAATGCATAAATAAACATTTATGTAGAGCACCTTGCTAATGAACTAAGACTACCTACTACGTATCTATACTTGATTTATGAGACATGGTTTACTTCTTCCTTCCTGTAATGTGATCTCGTTTTATGGCAGGCTCTTCGTTTACCGGTAGTCTGCTTTACCACCTCTCATCATCTGCCTAGCCTTTTCCCAACTATGTTGGGGTCGGCTTCCAGTCTAACCGGATGCAGCTGAATACCAGTATTTTACATGCAGCGACTGCCTATCTGACTTCCAGAACCCAGCTAGTACAGGGTAAAACGATACCCTTTGTTAAGACTGGTTGTCAAACTTTTGGGCCACTAACTACCTGTAACGACTGCCAAAGATCTACAAAGGACAGCCAGGACCAACAGCAAATCCATTTTAAGAATTTTAAGTTTTTAACGTGATTCATAATTATGATGTGCGGAAGCCAAAGCTTCCATTTTAAACCCCCTGAAAAGGACATCAAGTATCGGCAAGAGTAGCGTTGGATGTTCCCAGCTAGATGGACCCATGACCTTAAAAAGATAGCTCGGACCGACTTGAGGGGGACACAGGGTGTGGAAGCGCACTTTAGGGCACATTTTTAAAAAAATTGCCTTGTCCCAAAGGCCACCGAACCAACAGTGGCAACTACCAGAAAAGCGAGACAATGAACCTCGACGAAGTCCCAGAGAATGAATTTAACCGTCTTGGATCCTGCAACGAAATGAATCAGAAAGTATAGCGGAGGAGTAGGAAATATCTTAATTTTCACTTCCCTCCATATCAGCAGGAGACAGAACGAAACAAGGATAGGCCCAGTTGCCTAGGACCACGGATAGAAATTGACAGTAATGGGTCCGAGTTGTGAGAGTTATATTTGATTCCAATAATATATATGGCAAAAACTTTTGAACGTACGGAAATTTGTTCTAGTTTCTACAAGGTCCGTATAGTAAATAACTCCGGATGTAACCTGTACAAGTGTACACTATCCAACATAGTATTGTGTTCATTTTGCCAAAGACTGCACTCTCAGTAGGCGGCTATGTGCATCAGTGGTGTGTGTAATAGGCTGAATTGAATTGCTGTTCCTGAGCAGTTATTTTTGAGCAACGGTGGCCCAGTGGTAGCAGTCGCGACTTACGAACAGTAAGTTTTGGGTTCGAACCCAGACAGGCACATTACTTTGTGTTATTTCATCACCACTGCTCTCAAAACGGTAAAGGAAAACATCGCGAAGAAACCGGCATGGCTAAGAACCAAATAAATCAAAGACACATGACATCTACCACGCACAAGGCCCGCGGGGTAGATTTTAGCCCTTCCCTCTCACAGAGAGGAGGTCTGTGTCCCAGTTATTCCGCGAGGTATTCTGGCCAGGTTTAATTGGTCCACAATTGGTTGGAATATCTGATACTAAACCGAAGAGTAATTTTGTATTCAGACAGTTTAGTAGAAATCAGCCGCTCGGGTCGATTGATGACCCATAACATACCGAGTTTCCTCTGTATTCGAATAGCACGTTATACCGTTGGTCTCG
Source organism: Xestia c-nigrum (assembly GCA_916618015.1). NCBI lineage: Eukaryota > Metazoa > Arthropoda > Insecta > Lepidoptera > Noctuidae > Xestia > Xestia c-nigrum. The sequence goes on along the minus strand of OU745252.1, from coordinate 21,891,310 downwards.
TTGTTTTTGCAAATCTAGGGCAGTCGTTAGGTACAGGTAGTCAGTGGCCCAGAAGTCTGAGAACCAGTCTAACTACTAACTCGGTTGTGGAAATTAGATAGGCAGTCGCTTCATGTAAAATACTGGTATTCAGATACTACGGTTAAACTGGAAGCCGGCCCCAAAATTGTTGGGAAAAGTCTAGGCAGATGATGACCCGGATTTTGACTGTGAGAAAAATGATTCTCATCTGGGGATAGAGTAGATCGAGAAGATCTGACGACCCGAATCGCGTAGTGGTAGTGACGCTGCCTTACGTTCTTAGTGTCTTGGGTTCGAATCCCGATAGAAGCAAAATGTTTGTGGGATGAGCATTGACATTTGTTTCCGAGTCATGGATGTTTATATGTATAATAAGTATGTATTTACAAATAGAAAAAGTATATAATTGTGTAGTATATCAACTATATTATTGTTCACTAGGTGGCGCTGTTTGTTAATGTCTAGCGATATTTATTAATTAAATAAAAAAAACAGTTGCCTACTTCACATTTCTCTGCCGATTCTTGATCTGTTAAAAATACTTGTATATATATTTTCTTGAACTTGGATTGTTTTTCGGAACCAGTTCCTATGAATGTTAATAACGATTTTTGGAATTCATGACGATATTAAGTTGATTTTGAACCCGTTTCTACTCTAACACAAAGGTCACTCGTGCGAATACTAGTTTGGGCGGGTATTCGGCAGTCCCACAATCAATAATTACTTCGATTTTGTATATAGGACGATTAGTCAGTTACTACAGTTTACTGTGGCGAATCGGTCCACTATTCCTTTAGAAAAGTCAAAATTTTTCGTCGACTTGAAACACCTATAAAAATTTTAGACAGTGGTGATGAAAATTCGCAAAAATTAATTATTATGGAGGTGCTTTATGAAGCTGAAGTTGAAATGACCAAGTAACCGTATTCTAGTTTTAATTAGTAAAGTAAACATTTGTTGTGTTTTTGTTGTTGTAAACCTGGGTACCGAGATAAAAAGACAGGTAAGAGATTTTGATAAATTAATGTTTTTTGTCGAAAAGAGGCGCAATGTCGAGAAAATTGGATGAGAATGGCCCAGGAATGGGACAGTTCAGGCTCACAAAAAAAAGAAGTTGTTTTTTCATAAAACAACTTCTTTTGTTTGTTTGAACAATGGTTTTATTAACGGCTCATCACTTTAAAAGATTCTTATGTTAATACACCCTACTTACGTACTATCTTTACTAATATTATAAAGCATGTTACGATGCCAACCTGCACGCTATGCACATCGTACCGACAAAGCGACCGTTCGTATTACGACACCGCGCTTCAGACGTCACAGACTATTGTCATCGCCTTTTCTTTACCTAACTTCGGTGGGAACGGACACTGATATGTTAAACCTAATTCATAAGAAATCCATTTTATAATTTTTATATGTAATTTGTGAATCTTCGAAATATATTTCGTAACCTAGAGGACTTATTCATTGGAGAGTTTCCCGACACACGCCCCACACATATTTGGCGCAGCCGGTGCTCGTTACAGACTTAAGGTGTGGAGATGTGAAATACCTAAAAATCAGGAAAACGCCGCATCAACTGTCTAGACGAAGAACCTATTGGAGGCCTGTCAAGGAAGCTGTTGCTGTGGAGATTGGGACATCAAGAAATCGATTGAACAACGCTCGCAAGCAATGCTACTCATGTAAGTACATAAGTCCTATTATTGGTTGCTATATTTCTAACGCAAGTGGTACTGTAATTTGCCAAAAATTTTCACCCACGTAGTAATAGGGACCTTAGTTTTAGTAGGCGCAGTCAACTCCGCATCGCGCGAAGTGACGCATTTCGTAATTTAGAAGACATAATAGAAAATTTAGAAACCATGACAGAATCGAGTAGTAGTTCTACACTCGACATGAATCAAATAGATTTATCAGATAAGATTTATAGATCACTTAGACTGGTTCCGGAATTTGACGGAAATCCAAATGTTTTAACTAGGTTTTTGAACTTGTGCGATCAATTAGTGCTCACTTATGTCAGTCCAGAACCTGGACGTCAGCTTTCAAACTTATCTTTGATCAATGGAATTTTAAACAAGATTACTGGTAATGCTGCACGTACTTTGGCAACTAACGGAATTCCAAGTGACTGGAATGGTATAAGATCAACCTTAATTAATACATTTTCGGATCACAGAGATGAATCGTCGTTGTACACTGATCTCTCTCTCTTAGTTCAAGGAACCAATTCGATACAAGTTTTTTACGAAAAAGTTCAACACTTGTTATGCACAATTATGACGTACGTCGAATTACATGAATCGATAAAAACTACCATAGAATCCAAACGAACTCTTTATAAAAAACTAGCTTTACAGAGCTTTTTGAAAGGCTTAGAAGAACCACTAGGATCGAGGATAAGATGCATGAGACCTTCAACTCTTGAAAGCGCTCTTGAATACGCTCAAGACGAATTAAATATACTATATCTCCAGAAACGAAACAAGTCAGTACCAGCAAAAGAAAAACCTCAAAATGAGCAGGTTAATCCTTCTACCTCTTGGTTACACCCTAATTTTCGTTCGATTAGGCCAACAAATCAAAATCCAACATTTCAAACATACTCGAGACCTCAAATACAGCCTTTTGGATCTCAATACCCACCACAATATCATCCGCAACTTGCACGACAAGATCAGTTCAGACAACCCTACCCGAGACCTACAAATACTCAACAAATGTTCGGAGCCCCCCCTACCAACATGTCAACTGGCTTTCGAATCCCACTACGCCAAGCACCTCAGAATAATTATCCAAAACCTATGAGTGGCATTAGTTACCCCACTGCGCGTACTTTGCCACCCACGAACTATAATCCTCAAATTAAAGAAGCGAACTTTAACGAATCGTTTAACGAAAATTATTACTATGATTTCAATATCCAGAACACTGATGTTCCTAATACAGATACAAGTAACCCTAACACAGTTTTGACCGACCTTGACGTTGAAAATCTACTGTTTGAAGATGGACATAACCTTCAAAGTTCAAATTTTTATCCAACCTCGGAGGACAACACCCTCAAATAGAATTAAATTTGCACGATAAACGCCATTTACCTTATATTCAAATAAATAATCCACCAATCAAACTTTTAATCGATACAGGCGCAAATGAGTCCTTTATAAGCCCGGAAGCGTACGAAAAATTTTACTCGCATATTCCTCTTGTCTATGACCCCTTTTTGGTCACAAATACCCACGTGACGACCCAAAATTACTACTCACTAACTGTGCCCTGTTTCGATGAATTTAAAGATCGTATGCCGATAAAATTATACTTATATAGATTTCATAATTTCTTCGATGGGTTGATAGGTTGCGAACAATTAAAAAAATGGAATGCAAAAATCGACCTTGCTACGCATACGTTAGAAACTAAATTTGCTCAACTTCCAATAGCTTTATATAATCCTGAATGCTTAAATTCTTATCAAATCACCATACCTGCACAAACTACTCAGTTAATCAAGGTACCTACTAATATTGCGCAAGGAGACATTTACATTGAAGAACAATCAATTTCTGCTTGCTTCATCAGCGAATGCTTAACATCCGCCGAAAATAATCATACTAATGTACAAATTTCAAATCCCACGGATAATGATATTGTAATTTCTATAACAAAACCTATCTTTGCACATATTTATAACGAACAAACAATGCCAGTAACTCGAGTAGATACGACCGTGAATACCGAGATGCGAACTCAGCAAGTATTATCGCACCTGCGCATAGAACATTTAAATGCAGAAGAGACAGCCAATTTAATAAACCTTTGCAAAGAATATTCCGACGTATTTTATATCGAAAATGAGCCATTAACCTTTAGCAATGAAATCAAACATCATATCAGAACCATAGACGATAGCCCGGTATACAGTAAAAGTTACAGATACCCTTACGTACATAAGAAAGAGGTACAAACTCAAATAGAATCTATGTTACAGCAAGGTATTATTCGACCATCTTCATCGCCTTGGAACGCGCCATTATGGATAGTACCAAAAAAAAGCGACGCATCTGGTAAAGTCAAATGGCGCTTAGTCATTGATTTCCGCCAACTCAATGCAAAAACGATCAATGATAAATATCCGATCCCGAACATTAATGATATTTTAGATAAGTTAGGCAGATGTTTATACTTTTCAACATTAGATTTAAAATCCGGATTTCTACAAATTCAACTAAATCCGTCCGATATTCCAAAAACGGCATTTAGTGTAGAGCAAGGGCATTTTGAATATGTTAGAATGCCCATGGGATTAAAAAATTCTCCGGCTACGTTTCAACGTGTGATGGACAATGTCCTTCGCGGATTGCCAAATTGTACCACATACATGGACGATATTTTGGTATTTTCAACGTCCTTGCAAGAACATATCGTTAATTTACGCGCCATATTTGAACGTCTTAGACATTCAAACTTAAAAATTCAGATGGATAAGTCGGAATTTCTCAAACATGAAACACCCTATCTTGGTCATATAATTACCACAGATGGTGTGAAGCCAAATCCGGATAAAATATCAGCTATTGTAAATTATCCAATTCCGAAAACCCCTAAGCAGATTAAGGCATTTTTGGGTTTACTTGGTTACTACAGACGTTTTATACCAAATTTCGCACGTTTCACTAAACCGTTTACGTCATGTCTAAAAAAAGGTGCTAAAATTAATTTGACTCCCGAGTACTTGTCCTGCTTTGAACACTGTAAAACTCTTCTTACAAACGACCCCATTTTAACATATCCAGATTTTAGCAAAGAATTTATTTTAACCACAGACGCCTCAAACGTGGCTTTGGGAGCAATACTTTCTCAGGGACCTATCGGTTCTGACAAACCCATAGCCTACGCGTCTAGAACTTTGAATGATAGCGAAATTAATTACTCTACGATCGAGAAAGAGTTACTCGCAATAGTCTGGGCTACAAAATATTTCAGGCCTTACCTTTTCGGTAGAGAATTTAAAATAATAACGGATCACAAACCCTTAATTTGGCTTATGAATCTTAAAGAACCAGGATCACGTCTCACGAGATGGCGACTAAGGTTAGCAGAATATGATTATACTATTGTCCATAAAAAAGGTAAAACCAATACTAATGCGGATGCTCTGTCACGTATTCAAATCAACCAAAATGAAACTTTGTCCTTGTGCGTTAATCATTCTGAAACGGCACACTCGAATACATCTTCTACATTAACTGCTGAAGGAAACAGCCCGATACATTCGTCATCAACCCTCACGGCTCCCTCAGTTTTTGATGGAGGATCAAATGACCCGCAGCATCAAGAAAGTGCAGCCTCCCCAAATATTGAAACCATACACACAAGTTTAGAAAACCCTGTTCTGGAAATACCGATATCGGACGAACCTTTAAATAAATTTAAGAGGCAGTTAGTCATAAATATAATAAATGGTAACCCTAAAAGTAGACCAACCACAACCCAACCTTTTCAGTCCTTTCAAAAAGTTACTGTAGACATTAACGAACATAGCATTGAAGGCAGTCTTATTAACGCTGTAAAGTCTCACGTCGATCCAAAATTCCGGACAGCGATTCTTGTAAATCCTATCGAAAGAATGCTGAGTATAATACCGATTTTACAGGAAACTTTTGAAAATTCGTCGATGAACTTAGTTTTAGTCAAATATGAGGTACTAAATGTTAATGATCAGTCAAATCAACTTGATATAATAAAAAAGTACCACGAAGGCAAGACCAATCATCGCGGAATCAACGAAACCTACCTTTCGCTGTCACAACGTTACTTTTGGCCGAAAATTAAAACTGATATTACTAAATTTATAAACGAATGTAATATATGCAGATGTGCAAAATATGACCGAAATCCGATCCGTCAGCAGTTCAGAGTTGTACCTCCATCAACTCAACCGTTTGAATTAGCACACGCAGACGTTCTGACTATTGACCATGACAAATACTTGACTATCATAGACTCATTTTCTAAATACGCTCAGGCATATCTTTTACCAGATTGTACTGCACCTAATATAATAAAAGCTCTTTTAACTTACAGTACTCATTATGGGTTTCCTTTAAATTTAACGACGGATCAAGGTACCGAATTTAGTAATCAAGTAGTGTCAGAATTTCTCCGTTTGCATAAAATAGAACACCATATGACTAGTGCATATGCACCAAATGAAAACGGTATCATAGAACGTTTCCACAGTACGCTTTTAGAACACTTACGGTTATTTAAAATTCAGCATAAAAACGAGCCCACTCGAAGTCTTATACCGTACGCGTTAATCGCCTACAATAGTTCTATCCACAGCTTAACCAAGTGTAGACCGTTTGATGTAATTTCTGGACATTTTGATCCTCGAAATCCTATTGATTTAAATTTGACGAACCGATATCTTCAAACTTATATCCAAGAACATCGTAGCAGAATGGAAACGGTGTATAAAATTATTTATGACTCTGCACTATCCGATCGTATAGATATAATGACACGGCGTAACGCCGATAGGGAACCTGTTTTAGATTGTCAACAAGATCAAGTCATACATATACGAAATCCAATGGCAAGTAGACAAAAATTGGCACCTCGATTTATTCAGGACAAAGTACTTAAGAACTTACCTATACACATCTACACCGCAAAAGGTCGTGGTCCGGTCGCTAAATCACGGTTAAAAAGACCACCAAAGAAATGACAATTCAGCAAAACCAGGTAATCCGCAATCTTTCAATTAATCAGAGAAAATTGGAAAAAGCTCTTTCTTATGTCATGAATATGACTAATAATGATAACGAGCGAATAATTCATTACGCTCATCTTGTGCAGCTTTTCGCGATTTTGACCGAAAATGTACAAGAACTACTGAGTGAAATTAATAGAATAGAAAATATATTAGCCTTTAGTCGAGACAAATCAGTTCATCATTCCTTACTTTCTGTCAAAGATCTTAAAAATATGATAAGCCAACTAAAACATATACATAGTTCCAACGAAATCATTGACTTAGATATTAGAAATTATTACGAAATCCTTAACTTAGCTTCATTTTTTACCGAGTCCACAGTTGTAGTAGTCATAAAGTTTCCTATTACATTTACTACTGAGTACCAGTTATATGAATTGTGCCCCGTTCCAAATAACAATAGCGTTATTATAGTACCACCTGCACCCTATATAGCATCCAATTCTCAGGAATTTGTGTATATAGAGGCTGAATGCCCGAAGGTCAACTCTTGGCACCTATGCGAGCAGAAGATCGTCCACCAGATTATGTCAAAAAAAAAGACTGTATTTAAAAACTCATACAATTTCAGGAGATAGATGTAACGTGCAAAACCACGCCTATCTCTCTGACCAGGGAAGCTCTGATTGAGCTAGACAGCTACCACTACATAATTGCTTTCCCCAACAGTACAAAAGTAAAATTAACCTGTGGAAAAGAACGATATCAGATGCTACGAGGAAGCTTTTTGGTCACCGTTCCTCAAGGTTGCAAGATAAAAACCCCAGAGATCAGTATTATCAATTTGGATAACAAATTAGTTGGGCAACCATTAGAACTCATGGCTCTACCGCACAATGAGATATTGACAAAGACACGCAGTTTCCATTTGCAGACTACAGACCTAAGTAGTCTCCGCAAAATTCAGAACCAAACTACCATGCAAGACGAAATATCTGTTGAAACATTAGACACAACTGGAATGTACCATACCACAATTCCATTTTATTTACTTATACTATTCGGTGCAGGAGCACTGAGCATTTGGTATTTCATTCGTCGCCGCCGCCGTCGAACTGCGACAGAAAATATTACAACTGAAACAGCTAATACTGAACTGACGGAAGATGAAAGAAGAGCCGCAACTTTTGGCGTCAAGGTCACCAAATAGTTGCTTATCTGGCAGTGGAGGTGTTACGATGCCAACCTGCACGCTATGCACATCGTACCGACAAAGCGACCGTTCGTATTACGACACCGCGCTTCAGACGTCACAGACTATTGTCATCGCCTTTTCTTTACCTAACTTCGGTGGGAACGGACACTGATATGTTAAACCTAATTCATAAGAAATCCATTTTATAATTTTTATATGTAATTTGTGAATCTTCGAAATATATTTCGTAACCTAGAGGACTTATTCATTGGAGAGTTTCCCGACACACGCCCCACACATATTTAGCAGAAGAGTTTGTTTGTTTGTTTGTCTGGTTGATCGTGCTAATCTCAGGAACTACCGGCTCGAATTAATAAAATATTTTTGCGTTGGATAGTCCATTTATCGAGGAAGGCTATAAGTTATATAGCATCAAGTTATGACCAATAGCAGCGGAGCAGCAATAAGAAATGTTGCAAACGGGAAAAAAGCTTCCGTTGAGCAGACGATGCGTTGCCATATCAACGCGAACGAAGTCGCGGGCAGAAGCAAGTTAATAATATTACGCAAAAGACCATAAGGCTCACTTACGTAAATGAAGGGGTTAGGATAACCTTTGTAGACTTTTGTATAATTGCAGCTGAAGGATGCAATGAATGAGCGATGCAAGGTCTGTAACAACCTTCTCCATATTGGTTTACAGTTTTTTTTCCTGAATGATTTTGTAAATTTTATTTTTAGCCAGTGGTATAACCCCTTGAACCCTCAATGCTCTATGGAGTTTAGACTTAACCTTAGTTTGCAGTTAATCTACATAAACTAGTGCTTCTAAATCATTACACATGTCACATTTGACAAGTGACATCTACCAATCCGCACTGGGCCCGCGTGGTAGATTATAGCCCATTCCCTCTCATTGAGAGGAGGCCGTGTCCCAGCAGTGGGAACATTATAGGCTGATGATGATGATGAAATCATTACATATTATAAAACAAAGTCCTCCGTCACGTTTATCTGTTTGTTTGCGATAAACTCAAAAATCACTGCACATATTTTTACAGATCGTTATAGTGGTTCTCGTGGGAGCTTTTAGTATATAATTTGTATGCGGGCATCAGCTAGTTTAAACTAAACTGTAACTGCCTCACTAACTGGCTTGCTTTATCCGCACTTTGACCTTTTCTCTAAAGTTCATGCTTAAGGCGCTTAGACGAGCTAAATTAGCAACTTTATTTGTGGTGGTTCAAACTTTGCAGTACAAAGTGGTTGTTACGCCAAATAGCGCGAAATGAGTGGTTTCGATCGATTTACAAAAAAACTATTGATTGGATTAAAAAATTGAAACAGTATCATGCTAATATATTGCTTGTAGAATTATTTGCCAAAAAATCTAAATGATCGCATGCATATTAGTATGTTTTTTATTGTTTGAAAGATGTTTTTAGAGATAAGTTCGTGATTTTTTTTTATCGAGCCAAATTAATTGTATTATATTTTCAAAACAGTACTTATCATGCTAGCATATATCCTGAAGAATATCATATATTTTTCTGATCTTGTTTATAGCAGTGAATCATGTACTTTTAGTAATTATAAAACTCGCGTTTAGCTCATGTAATCGCCCTAACTATGAGAGAAAAAATAAACAATTTAAATGTAGATGTCTCATCAATAAACTGGATATATCTACGATACAAAATACCTACCTGTATTGGAATGTGACGATAATATCAATAAAAAACACGTGTTTGTAATTAAATAAGTCCGGGTAAAAAAAGGGTTTTTTCCATTTACGCAAAACACGCCAGTACAACAAAGCTAATTCAATGCAAGCCATTTTCTTTAATAGATTTTCAACTTTGTCATTTATTCATTAGGTTGAAGGTTGATTGGGAAAAAATGGAAATGATGGAATGGATGGAATTTTACAGTTTTGAGTACCTTGGTGTAGAGCAATATTTATTTTATTATGGTGTAATCTGCTATCTAGAAAATAAGATACATAACAAAATATATGTACCTGATTTTCCAGATAGCAGATTACACCATAATAAAATATATCTTGGTATTCTTACGTATTCTGTGTTACATGAAACAATAACATTGTGAATTCAAATAATAATTATTATTGTATGTAGTTAATTTAGTTTTAATTTTATGTACATTTTTTATTGTCAACTTCAGAATTAATGAATAGGATACTTAATGAAAATAAATTCATGTGGAAAACCAGTTCTGCAACAAAGAAGCTGAATTCAACACGTGTAAGAATTTAAATGCGGAAAAGGTTTTGACTGAAAACAAAATTGTTTTTCAGCAAAGAGACGTTTCCTTTGAGTGAAATTTGCTATAGCCAGTACCTATTTAGAGTACTTTCTGTCGTGTTCGTTGGTTAGTTGAATTAAAGACACCGTTGGAAGTCTTGGTTTATTATATGTATAGTTTACATTTACATAGTAAGAGTCTCACAGACGGGGTTCACAGTAAGACCGCCACTAAGCAAGTGACAGCAATCATAGACAAGACATGGATAATGCATAGTGATGTATCGACTAATAACATACTAAATAGTGATGATACAAAACTTTCCATTCTTTTGAGTACTTTCCAGATGAGTTTGCAAAATTCCACCCTGTTTACGTTCATAAGTATTTCGTAAAAAGCTGATAAGTCATTCATTAAAATAACAAACAGACATTTCAATTTTATTCATTTATATTACAAACAAATAGGATAAAAAGACTGACAACCAGTAATATCAAAGTGGTATCGTTAACACGATACCAGCACTTAGTAATACTGGTGGTCATATAAGCTGATGCTCCATGTAAATTACTGGTATTCAGCTGCATCCGGTTAGACTGGAAGAAGCCGACTAACAGATATTTGGAAAAGGCTTAGGCAGATGATGTAGTTTTAACCGACTTCCAAAAAGAGCAGGTTCTCAATTCGACAGTTTTTTTTTTTGTTACCTCAGAACTTTCAACTGGGTGAAACGATTTTGATGATTTTTATACGAGTATTATTGAACTCTTCAAAAATAGACGGCAAATCTGCAGTGATTGCTGCAATCGCTTGGATGTTTATAATTTACTAGCTTCTGCCAGCGGCTTCGCCCGCGAGATGTTTGATAATTGTCCCATGGGATCTTATTACCGGGATAAAAAGTATCCTATGTGTTAATCCAGGTTATAATCTGTCTGTGTGCAAAATTTCGTCCAAATCCGTTCGATAGTTTTTACGTGAAAGAGTAACAAACATACATCCATCCTCACAAACTTTCGCATTTATAATATTAGTAGGAAGGATGATCATCATCATCATGACGTAATATCATACTTGTTTGCTCTGAGGGGGAACGCAGATATCTCCCAGATTTCGACAGTTAGGTGTGTTAAGTTCCATTTATTGGGGATAAGCTTATTACTATGACATGTATTATTTTTTTATGTTATTGGAAAGGATGTACTTCAAGGGTAGTTTGATAATGAGTGTTTGGTTAGGTGTTGATTATGAGATCCATGACAAAGTAACGGAACTCTTCAATTCTTAGGAGCAAATTAACGATACTTGGCCAAATCTCTTTATGGGCCATCCGGATATTGAGTCACCTACCATAACGTCGTTATTAACCAACTTCAAAAAGGAGGATTCGGAGGAGCTTCTCAATTCAATGTTACCCGATTATTTGAAGATGACTGGACTGATTTTGTTTTTTTTTTTTATGGTTTAAAATGGTATACTTCCCAGGTTGTCCCAAAATCATTAAGTCAGGATCCTGATGATGGGCTCCTGGAGAAATAGTGCGGACTCTTTAAATTTTATACGCACACTAGAAGCGATTTGGGAAGTTTTAGGAAGAGTACTTTTTCGAAGTGATCCCACTTCAATTTGGTAAAGATCTGATGAAGAACTTCAGAGATAGGCAACGGAATTACTCAATAATAATAATAATTGTACACTTTTGTATAATGATGAGTACAATGACCCCTTTGGAGATTTCGTGTATGAACAGATAGACCTTATATACGTACTTATAGGAAGTTAGGAACTAGTGCAGTGATAATTATTGGATTACAAAAAATATTTAACGTTTTATAGGAACTTGTTTAAAGTTTTGCTTCCGATTTTATTAGCATAGGAGTCTTCCTTCCATAAGCACAAGCAATAAAAACTTGTTACATACCGACAATTTTGAAAATCCAAAAACTTAATAACAAAAATAACATCACATGATCACGCCGGTTTTTAACCGACTGAGGAGGGTACCTACTTAATGAGTTTATTCCTGATTGTTTAGGCTGCGTTTCCACCAAAGATGAGCGGGGATGCGTAGCAAAGAATGTGTATGGACCTAACCAATCACATAGCTTGAATACCTCAGGCCTTTTTTTTTTTTAGGATGGGAAATCATCAAATGACTTCTCCCACTCTGGGCGGAGCGGGAGGGAGTGTCAGACTCTTACTGACTAAAACCCATCCATGTTCCTTCCTCGCCCTTTATGTTCCGGGGCCGCGGTATCTCTTTCGAACAGGCCCGCAACCCCCGAATACCTCAGGCCTGCCTTAAAAAAACTCACTATTTTGTGATATTCTGTCATTACGATACTAGGGAGAAACTAGGTCAACAGGAACTACTATATAGGTTTTTGACCCAAAACCTATAGGATACTTCCAGTTGACCTAGAATTGTCAATTTTGGTTTTCAAAAGTCTCAAAACCAAATCGAAAAATATAAAAAAGTTGAAATTTAAGGTAAATAGTACTTACAAGTTTTCGCGAAAATCTAAATTTGCTGTAATAATAGGGACTATAGACGTAGTACCTGGTATAAATTTCAACTTGCTAGGTCCACCCGTTCCTAAGAAATCGGTGGTGACATACGGACAGGACAGACGGACGAGTGATCTTATAAGGGTTCCTTTTTTAAATTTTGAAGTACGGAACCGTAAAAAGAAGAATAAACTCTACCTACCTCTTTTAACCTTTTTATCTGTCTCCAGGATGAATTTCTTTACACAAGTCCTGTCTATGCTCAACCCGGAAACTGTACGACCGCTCGTCCAGTTGGTACAGATGTTCTTCAGCTCAATAGCAGTACTGGACATGGATGCTGTTGATTTTCCGCCACATGCCCATGTCTCAGGTTCGTATCGTTTGTTACTCCGACTATATATTCAGAGGATACAGGACCATCTCTTAAGGGGTGTAAAAAGAGTTTTCACGAAGCCAAAAGGCACTTGTTCTCCCCGTCTCTGCGATTATTTGTTCTACACCATACCTGGGAACCTTGTAGTTATGGAGATATTGGGGGTCAAAGTTCACACTTTCCACACTTTTTTTTAACTACACTACCTAATCTAACCTTATGTAAGATTATCACTTTAAACACCTCCATGAACCCCGCACTAGGTATTCAATCCATCCACTCAAATGTTTTGAGTTTTATTGTAAAACGTGTTTTCACCCAAAAAAGTCGTTTCGCAGCAATAATTTTCGCGTCATGTAACTAAGGTCCATGTTCACCGAAAATATAACGGTCTGATTATCGAAAAACAGCTGTCACTGTGACATATTGTTCCCATTTAAAAATGTGTTTTAAACAGCTGTTTTAGATAATCCAGACGGTCATCTTTTTGGTGAACATGGACCTTAGTATGATGAACAAAATGCTTGGTTAACGGCTTCCTGATGAGTCTATTTACACCCTGTATAAAACAGATTACTTTACATAAAAGTGTGGAAAGAGGACATTGGACATCAAGCACCATTTCTTTTCTACACAGAAGTCCCTGCTCCTACGGAAATGAACTGAGCAACCGACATAGGATGTGGAGCAAATTAAAATAGTTACTGTGTGTAGTAAGACCAAAAATTCTTGTAAAAGACAAGTTTTGCCTTGTCAGTTGATCGGTAATAATGACGGTGGAAAGAGCACCGGAGTATCTCCAATTGAGAATTTGGGGAAGGCATGACCCCCCATTGGACATCGCGGGGAGAGTGTACCTCGTTCCCTTCGCAAACTTTAGGAGGCCCGCAGACGCAGGCAACCGAAGAATCGTGGAAGGCGCATTAGTTCCCATGATCTACGGTGCAAGTTAGGGAAGTTAACACCGGGGTAGTTTTTAGTCAAGTAGTCTGACAGGCCCCTCCGCCCGTCCCAGAGCGGAGGACATGTGTGAGGATTTTCCACCCCGAAACATAAAAAAAGGCATGGATGCCACAAAATATGTGATTGAATGCTAATTATATGCTGCCACTAATATTCTTCTAGCATGATATTATCATATATTCGCATATTATGCTAATATACCCAATAAAAATGTGGTTTTGGTTTCAGATGGTCAAGTTTTTGACTTTATAATAGTTGGCGCTGGTTCGGCAGGCTGTGTGCTTGCGAACAGACTCACCGAGGTCTACGATTGGAAAGTACTTCTTATAGAGGCCGGAGGGAATCCTCCTCCCTCGTCAAAGGTATATTACAATCAATAATCTACCAGAAATAAGAGTCTAACTAGGTAACAGAAACTCAGAATGGTATCTTTATCTATACTTAATATTATAAAGCAGAAGAGTTTGTTTGTTTGCTTGGTTGAACGCGCTAATCTCACGAACTCCTGGTTAAAATTGAAAAATTGTTTTTGTGTTGGATAGTCCATTTATTGAGGAAGGCTTTAGGCTATATAACACCACGCTACGACCACTGGGAGCGGAGCAGGAATGAGAAATGTTGCAAAAGAGGGGATTTTTTTGTTGTTTCGTTTTTCTCTCTTATGTGACGCAGACGAAGTTGCGTGGGTCAGCTAGCAATATGGTAAAATTGTAAAACTTACCTATGTGTCAATTTTGGTGTAGAATAATGATATTCTATTCTATCGTCTTCAGAATCAAAGTTGTTTAAACAAATGTTCAAGTTTTAATGCAAATTGAACATTCATGTAGCTAGTCACCTAGCTAGTAGCGTAGTAACAAACAAATACAAAATTTTAAGAAAAACCAGTTGTTTCACAACAATTATTCTTGAAACCTGCATTAAAATCCGTAATGGTAATAAAATGAAACTGACCTGTCAGCTAGCACATCTGATTAAGTTAATTAGTTCACCGTTTTTTCAAATTCTAATTCTCGTTATTCAAGGAATTTCCTGTTTTATCGGCTTAAGAATTATGTACATTACACACACACACACATACGCTCGACAGGCTACTTTAGTCTGTCAAAAGTATTTTAATATAGATTTTCAACTTTATCGCTAAAGTATTGGGTTCAAGATTGATTGCCAATCAAAATAAACTTACTATTTGGATAGAGCATAACATTATAATTTTTTTTCACTTCTCATGCTCTAAAAGTACGCCGTTATAGCCCTACGAAGCGGGATTAAAGTGACCGTTTATTCCCTAGGGAGTAAAAAGTAATTTAAAAATGGAACGATCTTTTACTCTGAAACATGGTCACATAAGAGTAACTTGTCAAAGGTTTTATTTAAATTTCGAATTGGCATGCAAAAAGAAAGCGGCTTATTGAAAAAAAAAAACAAATGTACTCTTCAACGCGAGAAAAATTTATGGTTGTTTGTGTGCATCGTTGATTTTGAAAAGCAATGCCTCTGTTGCTATATAGCCGCTGCAGTAATGTAGGTACTAATTATCTGTGGAGTGTGGATCATATTCATTGCGAAAATGTTGAGAGTTTGTGTTGTGTTTTCAATGGTTAATCTGTGACTAATCTAATAGAAGAAAAAACTGACCGCTCAGTTCAGAATTTTTGTCGAGTGTTGTTCAGTTTTAAATGACTATTTTTCTCGAACTCGAAGTGAAAAGTACAGTTTACACCTCGAGACTAAACGCCAATATAATATACCCTCGCTTTCATTGCCTCCCTCGCAAGCTCGGGAGTCAAACCACCTCGGGTATATAATGGCTTCGTTTAGTCCCTCGTTATAAAATATACTTACTATTATTTTATTACACCTAAGTCGAAAGTATCAGTTATCCAACCACAAAATATCTGAGATCACCCCTAAGAGGTATTTTTATTTTCCGCCAACTAAAATAAACGCACTAATTAAATAGTCCAGGGATATAAACATTTCTTTAATGTGCCACCTAAGTTCTATACCCAAGATTAAAGAAATAATAATGATTAGGTACCTACTACCTAATTACCTATAATATAAATGCTACTGAAGTACTGGTCGATGAAGACGAGCATCAAGGGAGATCTGCCGATCTCCTTGAAGCCCAAATTCATCGATGTGTTTTTCCTGCCTATCCTAAACAACGGAGCTAAGATCTAGTCACTCAACTAGATCAGATCGGTTTCGCATTGGGGTCTGCCAAAGAGCAACGGAGCGCAGCATTCTCGGTGTAAAGATATTAGATAAAATACGGAACACTGGTGCACTCAAAAACAGGAATTAAAAAGCTGCCACGCTCAAATGGGATCGGACAGGTCACGTGAGCGGCATGCATAAAGGTCTAACAAGATGGGTGCCTGAGGATAGACGGCGCTGCAGAGGCCGGCCTAGAAAGAGGTGGCGTGATGATCTGCACGCGTGTCACGAAGGCAATGTTACAAGGTGGCACAGGAGAAGACCACCTGAAAGGCAGTGGGACATTCAAGGTTACTAAAAGAAGTACAAACAAATGCCTAACGCGTCACGATCATTAGGAGAGGTGGCTCGTTTTTGGATGCTGGGCTCTGTTTTTTTCGGCGGACACCAAGGCGGAACTTTTGCAACTAGGTCTGAGCACGGGCAGTAAAAACACATCTATGAGTTTGGGCTTCAAGGACATCGGCAGATCTCTTGATTAGCGTCTTCGTCGGCCAATAGTATTTATATTATAGTCATCATCATAATAAGTCTATTAAATGTTCCCACTTTTGGGGCACAGGCCATGGATATTATAGTGATCATTCTTATTTATTTAAAACTCGGGTATAAAGGGTATAAAAAACCTCTTAACGAAGCCGAAAGGCGCATGTTTTCCCCGTTACTGCGATATTTTTTTTTGTTCTACACCATACCTATAGGAACCTTCTAGTTACGGTCAAAGTTTCAAGTATTTCGCAAGTTTTTATTCTAAGATTTTAACTTAAAACACCTCCACGGCCCCCGCACTATCCAATCGATCCATCAGTACTATGTTATGAGCGTGTTACATTGAGTTCTACCACAAAACATGATTTTTCACCTCATAAAAAGTCGTTTCGCAGCAATGATTTTTGCGTAAAGTTACTTAGTTTGATGTAGGTACAGAATGCTTGGTTGACGACTTCGTGATGAGGTCGTTTGCACCCTGTATAACTTGGGCGGCGTAATAAAAAATGTTTATATCAAGCTCCTTATTGTTCATCGAAGATAAGCTCTATTTAATTATAACGTGTAACCCTAATCTGGGTTTTCTCAGATATTTTGTGGTTGAATAACTACCCGGTACATTGACTTACGGCATAAGTGTTTTAAAAAAAAAAATATTTTGTAATGTTCTATCCAAAATACCAAATAATAAGTTTATTTTGGTTGACTGGGTCTATGGAGGCTGCGTGATCTCCTTTTGACAGCCTAGGGAAGCTTCATGTGCTGCCTAACAAAAAAATTGATGCGCACTTAATATTGTCATCTCGTTACAGCATCCCGGATTTTTCGCATTCGTCGATTATTCTGACTTCGACTGGAACTACTACACCGTCAACGATGGATACTCAAGTCAATCACTTCTGATGAAGAGTCTTCACTTTACTAGAGGGAAGATGCTAGGTGGTTCCAGTGGAGCCAACTACATGTACTATGTGAGAGGCAACAAACATGACTACGAGGACTGGGTGGAACGAGGCAACGAAGGCTGGGATTGGAATACTGTCATGCATTACTTCAAGAAAAGCGAACGACTCCAGGACGGAGACGTCATGGGAAGTCATTTAAGAGACTTTCACAGCACTACAGGACCACTAGGAGTTACAAGACCACTGTGGCACAAGAGAACGCATAAGTATCTACAGGCCTTTCAGGAAAACGGACACGATATGCTTCTAGACTGCAACGGGGATGACCAGCTGGGATATATTACGCCTGCATATACAATCGACAACAGTTTGCGACAGCACACCGCCATGGCTTTTCTGGAACCCGTTAAAGACCGTAGAAATCTCTTTGTATTAAAAAACACTATGGCGAGAAAAATATTATTTGACCGATATAAGAAGGCTACCGGAGTTCAAATTAGACTACCTGGTAGGAAAATCATAAATGTATTCGCTAGAAGAGAAGTAATTTTATCCGCTGGTGCCATAAACACTCCGCAACTTTTAATGTTGTCAGGTATAGGGCCAAGAAATCATTTAGAGAAGTTCGGCATTGATGTGTTACTGGATTCACCAGGCGTCGGCGGCAACTTCCAAGATCATTCAGTAGTCATTGCCCCTATTGCCACCGAGAAGGAGCCTTCATCGGCTATAGAAAATTTAGAACTTCTAACTAATCTTGATAAGTTTCCTACTCCTTGTATTATGGGTCATGTGGCTCTCAATAGAACTCAAACATACCCTGACTACCAATCAACTGTATTTCCCCTCCCAGCTAATTCCCCCATAACCCCACTAATATGTTCACATGTATTTCGGATAGATGACGAAATATGCTTCGAATTATTGAACTCCAACAAAGGTAGGCGGCTTTTATTCCCAATTGTGTCTCTACTTCATCCAGAATCGACAGGTAAAATAAGATTGAGAAGTAACAATCCTGAAATAAGTCCTCTAATTTATAATGGCTTTTATTCTAACAAAAATGATATCGAAAACCACGCTCGTTATGTGGAAGACTACTTAAGTGTGGTCAACACACCATATTTTAGAAGTATAAACGCTGAAGTGGTTGACTTGAAGGTACCTCAGTGCAAGTCGCATCGCTTCGGTAGCCACGAGTATTGGAAATGCTTTGTGTTAAATATGGCGACGACACAATGGCATGCCTCAGGGACTTGTGCCATGGGCCCTGAAGGCAAAGGTGTAGTTGACGAAAGGTTACGGGTTCGAGGGGTGGCAGGTCTTCGCGTTGTAGATGCCAGTATTATGCCTTCGATTACAAGCGGAAATATAAATGCACCAACTATTATGATCGCTGAAAAGGGTTCAGATATGATTAAGGCTGATAATGGAATAAATATGTACGGATAAAGTTGTTAGTTTTTATTTCTTACTCGTAATGATACGAGTACATCACACACCTGTTTTACTTTTTCTTGCTGCTCGTTCTTTCTACTCGCACAACGAAAGATGAATGGTAAGTGGACGTAGCTGTTCAAATTGGATAACAACGATAACAAATGAACTATAATAGTTAGAGTTTCAAACATTAACACTTTACCAATGCACTGACTGACGTTGACTTTTGTCTTTTGGAAAAATAGGAAATAATCAAACAAAATTCCCGCCAAGAACTCACTTGCTTTATTTATTAATCGAGACGAGACACGAGGCTTTTGATCGATCCAAGATTATTTTCAGAATTATAATTTCTTAAACATAAAGACTTAATATAAGCATCTGATTTATGCAGAAGTTAATATTCAAATGATTTAGTATTTGCTTCTTTCAGTTGTTTTATAGCATGCAAATTAAAAGAAAATATTTTGAACATATTTCGAAACTAGCAGCACTAAATTAAAACAAATTTTTAATCTGTGATGCCGTGACGTGCGTGAGAGTGACGTCTGACTCTGATATGCTACTTGTCAAAAGTTACAAACACTCTACCATTTACACTTTTAATTCAATAAATCGTAAATAAATAAACAAAGACACGTTATTCACAAAATCATGAAGTGTTAATTAAAAGGTTACTTTGTTAGATTTATCGTAGTGTCAAGAAAACACGTGAATACATTTATTTGATACACAAAACACCAAAATGACGAACTTGGATGTAAGTAACAATTTGTATTGAAAGTTTAACGTATTTCTGAGTGAAGGGATTCTAAAGTTCTTAAAATTGTGGTCTGTGATTAACTAAAAGCTTGTTTGGCTATTAGTAAACTATGATTAGTTGCAAAACTCATCATATCAGCCTCATAATGGTTTACTAAACAACTATATTTTTTTTGGGAATTGTTGTGAATAGTAAGTTATATTATTAAACAAGAAACTGTAAACTATATTATTTTGTGGTACAATGCAGAAACAGGTTTCCCACCTTAACACCAGTAAACTCATCAAATACTAAGTTTAGTTAAGTATTAAGAAAATACTTAAATCTCTTTCTAAATTCAAGGTAAGCAACAGTAGTACAGACAGCAGTTCAGGCTCTTCTTCTGACTCAAGCAGCAGTGGAAGCACCTCAACTAGCTCGGGGTCTGCTTCCAGCAGCTCTGACTCTGAATCCTCAACTTCAGACACCCCAGCAACCACTACCACCACAACACCTGCACCAAAATCTCCAGTCAAACTTGAAGAAGTCAAAAAGAAAGAAGAGCCAAAACCTAGAAGACCTTCAAAAGCTAAAGTTTCTTCCTCAAGTGATGATGATGCTCCTAAACCAACAAGTCCGAAATCAGCTCCGCCTAGAAGACGTATGTCAGCAAAACCCAAGTCAGCTGCAGCTGTACTTGCTAAAGGAAAAACTGCTCAGAGAACGTCTTCTGGAGCGAAAACTCCCAAACCAATTCCTAAGACGATACAGACCATGAAAGCACCACCAAAGCCTGATAACGGAGCGTTAAAGAAGAAGAGCATATTCTCACCTGACAACAGTTCTGAATCTGAATCAGAAAGCAAATCATCCACAACCAAAAGTCCGAAAGATTCCCCAAGACCTACTAAACGTAATTCTAGAAAGTCAAGTGAAGAAAAAGATACTTCTCCGGCAACTACACGTAACAACAGCGCTAGCAATGATGACTCAAATTCTAATTCAAACTCTAAATCTGATTCTAACGCTAAACGTAAAAGTGTGAACAGACCTAGTGGACCTCCTCCAAAGAAGTCTATAGAGGACAAGAGTGCGTCATCTTGCACTTCCAGTCAGTCATCGGTTGAGTCTGTTTCTTCAGATAGCGACAGTGAAACATCTTCTAAGAAAGAACCTTTGAAGACTGGCAAAACCAAACCTCCATCAAGTGCTACTAAGGTACGTATTCTTTGAAAACAATTAAGGTAGAGTCTATTTAAAAACTTGTCTAGTAATAACAACTGTATAAGTTTAGATAATTTCAGAATAAACAAAAATTAATAAAAGACTATAGAAACTTATTCTTTATCAAAATTATTTTTTAAAGGGGTTTGAACTTTTTGGCCGGATTATTTACCTCCATTTTGATTTTTTTTCATAATAGCGGCCACGCATAAGACTTAAATAATAATCTATAGCTGGTATCAATACAAACATATTTTGTATTGAGCAAAATGTTCTAAAGTGTCATGTTTCCCAGATATGAGCTATCAAAGTTAAAGTCCATTCACTGATGAAATCATCAGCACAACTTTGATTTGATCAGTAACGCATAAAACGTGTATTAATCGATAGGTGGCACCAATACAAACAAGTTTTGTACGAAACAAATTCTAAAGTGTCATGTTTCCAAAATATGAGCAATTTTACCACAACTTGGATTTGATCAGACACGCATACAACGTGTAACAATCGATAGCTGCCATAATCATTATCAAATCAAAGTTGTGCTGAAGTTTCCATCAGTGAATCGACTTTAACTTTAATAGCTCATATCTCGGAAACGTAACACTTTAGAACATTTTCTTTCGTACACAACTTGTTTGTATTGCTGCCAGCTATCGATTAATACATGTTTTATGTGTATCTGATCAAATCAAAGTTGTGCTGAAGTTTCCATTAGTGAATGGACTTTAACTTTAATAGCTCATATCTCGGAAACGTGACACTTTAGAACATTTTGTCTGTAACAAAACTTGTTTGTGTTGATACCCGCTATAAAGAGTAAGATAAATAAAAAAATAAAATAAAATAAGCCTTTATTGCCGTTAAATTATTTGACTAAACAATACATAAAAATTAAAACATAGAGGTGAGAAAAACTAACTAAAACTATTAATTTACTTAAACTAAAAACATATTCTCGCCAATCGGTTTATCTCCCCTCTTAACGGCTTGTCTTTCGACATAGGCCTCCTCTAAGGATGAAAGAGTAAGATAAGAATACGCAAACAAAATTACTCTTGACTCCAAGAGTCAATTTTTTCTATTCTATTTTGACTCAAGAGTGCTTTTGAAAATAAATGATTAAGGATCCAAACATAGATCCTTACTTGATTGCTTTAAAGTTAATATTATTGGATGGAGGCATCCTTGCTTGCTTGCCTTGTGATAACAAGTAAAGTAATGAGAAAGTTATAACATCTGAGGCATGAGACAGTCATTACTTTCCCTTGGTTGTGTAGTATTGTGTAGTTAGTTATGTAATTTACCTTTGGTTTGAATAACTTTAAATATGAATAGGTAAGCAATGGTCTTTGTTGAAATGGTTTCTTGTAAAACCAAAAATGTTTTGTTTACTTCATTTTCTTCTAATGAAAATGAAGTAAACAAAACATTTTTGGCTTTTATTTTATTTATTTAACCCTTAAACCTATACATAATAAAAACTTATTTCATATCTTATAAACTTATTTGTTAGTTTTATTAATATCTATCCTTATTAATAAGTTAGTTGTATTAGTTTGTTCTTTTTTGTATAGTCCCTTTTCGGGTAAAGGCCTCCTCCAAATCTTTCCACCTTTTCTTGTCTTTTGCAATTTCAATCCACTTTTTTTCCCGCTATTTCTTTGATATCATCTTCCCATCTCATTTTTGGTCTTCCAACTTTTCTCTTTCCTATGGGGCCTTTCCATTTTGTAGTTTCAATTGTCCATCTTCTGTCTGTATATCTGGCTAGGTGCCCTGCCCATCTCCATTTCTTCTGGAGTGCGTGCTCGAGAGCGTCCGTCAGCTTTGTTCTTTCTCTTATTTCTACATTTCTGACCTTTTGGATATTTCTTAGTTTTAAAATACTTCTTTCCATTGCATGTTGGCATGACTTTATTTTATTTGCTATCCTCTTAGTAAATGTCCAGGTTTGGCATCCATATGTGAGACATGGTAGAATGCAGGTGTCTAGAACTATCTTTTTTAGTTTAAGGCATTAGAAGCTTATTGAGAAAAAAGTCATTGTGAGCTTTCATTAGCGTACTATACAGGCTGTTAATTTCATAGAGGGACATACATTAAGGCGGAGTTAAACTCATGAAAATGAACAACATTTTTTTACAAGAATTATCAAAATAGGGCCACTGGTTTGGTCTATTTTGATACAAAGAAACAAACATACATGTATACCCTCATACCCTCCTCAGCCAGAACAAAAAAATCTGCTTAAACCCTAGTAAAAATTGTTTCTGTTTTAAGTTACATGCGAGCCATACTTTTTAAACCCGTATACACAACAATAAAATTGATTAACCCACTGTCTTGTTCTCAACGTTACAGCAAGAAATACGTGATGACTCGAAGAGCGGTGACTCCGGTGACTCAGCGGTAGCGACTATGCCTAGGAAGTTGACTAGAGCGCTTGCAGCACGTGTATCAAGAATGGCGACCGCGTCCCGACGGACCAACACAGACACCGACTCCGATGTTGATGATAAGAGCAATGATAAGACGTAAGTAGCTTAATCAATTAGCTAAAACTAGTTGACTAAGCCTCCTCGACGGAAGTGTGATCAGTCAGCAATAAACTATAAACCTTTAGAATGCTTTTGTCAGGTGATAAGCAGACGCGTGCCCTATACTCCATACGACACAAATGTGTGACAAAACAGCTTGATGTGTCGCCATATGCACCTAGGCGAGGCCAATGTAATTTAATTTTCAAACATTTGCGCCAAACAGTACTAGTCTAAGATCCGCGCCTAAAACCGACTCTCATTCATCGACTTTCAATCAAGGCAAGATCGAGTATGTCTGCTTCGTTAAGTCTAATCACTCTCTACTACATTTTATATGTATGTAATGGAAGAAGTAAATTGGACGCAAGGCAAGAATAATTATGATTAAGAGTTCAACTTCATCTGTACGAGACCACGTAGTATTAGAGAATTTTACAACTATTATATACTCGTAACTGTCACTATCACTACATATTTTAAAACCAAAGTCCTTCGCCGCGTCTGTCTGTCTGTTTGCGATAAACTCAAAAACTACTCCACCGATTTTCATGCTGTTTTCATTAATTTATAGAGTGGTTCTCGAGGAAGGTTTTAGTATATAATTGGTACGCGGGTGAAGCCGCAGGCCGCTAGTAAATAAACTCTATATAAATACGAAAGTTTGTGAGTATGTATGGATGTGTTACTCTTTCACGCAAAAAACTACCGAATAGATTTCAATGAAATTTATTATACAGATAGCTTACAACCTGGATTAACACATATTATACTTTTTATCGTGGTAGTGCGATCACGTGGGACAATTATCGAACTCGATGCGGGCGAAACCGCGTGCTTAAGCTGGTCTGAAATATTTTAGGTTTCCGGTTTCTATTCTGTTGTGTAGCAATTTGTTGCTAAGTTACAAATGTAACGATGTGTCAAAACGTCTATAAAGATAACATCATAAAGGGACATGGTCTACAATAAAAATTATAATATGAATTGTTAATAATGAATGATAGAAAGTACCAGAACTTTGTCAATATTATTATGACATTATTTTATTTGATGTAGAGTTTTATATAAGGTGACATCGACTAAAGTCTCGTTACACCATAATATTTTACTAGTTAAGGAATAATAGTGTACAGGATTAATCAATATCCTCAGCAAGTTTTTATTTTGGGTACACCTTTTCTAAAGTACCCCGTGGCTTTTTATGTCTTTTAAATAAATAAACATGGACTCCAAATTCGACTGGTGTCCGGTAGATGGCAATAGGCACGCCCCTATTCCATGGAACTCGAACATAAGTGACGAAATGTAGGTGCACTATTTGTATAATATCTGTCGAATAATTGATTCTTTTTGCGTTGGATAGTCCATTTATCGAGGAAGGCTATGGGCTATATAACATCACGCTATAACCAATAGGAGCGGAGCTGCAATAAGAAATGTTGCAAGCGGGAAAAAAGCTTCCGTTGAGCAGGCGAAGCGTTGCTATATCAAATTTTACGCGAACGAAGTCGCGGGCAGAAGCTAATTTAAAATAAAATCTTAAAAAAAAAACTGGCTTCAAAAACACACAAAAAAAGTGAAATATAACTTTAGCCGGTGACCTTTGTTTGATTGATTTAGTTTTATTCACTGACAACGAAAAGTTTTTAGTGGTTTCATGTGCTTACCTCTTCACAGCGTACCGGCGTGATGTTATGCTATGAATGACGTGAGATTTCAGGAATCCCAGTCCATTTGCTATCATTTATTGAGGGAACAAACATAAAATAAGAAAAAGGCTCCGACGTATTGAGAACTCCCTCCTTTTTGAAGTCGGTTAAAAAATCCCAGTTGTCTTAGTAGATAAACATTTTTTTAGGAGCAGCAACAGTACTAGTAACAGCACTAGTAACAACAGCAAAGACAGCAAGAAGTCGATCCGAGGCCGCGCCCCCCCCGCGCGCTCCCCGGTCGTGCTCCCCTCCCCGCAGGAGCCGGCCAGGCAGCGGTGTCCTGTACGCGGATGTGACTCCAGTGGACATCTGGGTAAGTGCTCCATAGATGATCGTAGACCTCAGTAAGAAATCGTAATCCTAACTTTTAACCTACAGACTACCGATATAAGTGAAAACTAAGTATACTAAATCTGCTACGGGTTGTGCCCCGTGCACGCCTAAGTGGTTATACGCCTTAGTGGATCGGCTACGAGTGCTACGTAGAGTTAAGTGACGGTCACGCGAGTTCCATGATTTTTGTTGAGCAGTTTTTGGGTAAAAAGTGCTTAACGTGAAGTAAAAGAAGTTTTCACCTCAGAAATCGGATTCAGCTCATAAATATTCTCTTTGTTGGGACACATACTAATCCTCTCTATGAGAGGGGCTGGACCAGGGTGAAACATAGTTTTCAAATTCTTAATTCTAATAATGCTGGTTTCATCACGATTTTGAAAGCAGTGGTTATGAAAAAATTACACAAAGATAACTATTGGTGGAGCGACGATCTTCGCAGAGCAGCTGGTAGCAACTAGATGAGAGTTGCCGAGAATCGAGTTACGTGGTGTGCGATTGAAGAAGCTTATGTCCAGCTGTGGACTGCTGTAGGCTGATGATGATGATGAAGTGGAAGACCAGGTCCCGTATTCACAACGTTTCGATTCGATTTCAATTCGGGAAGTCCTATATCTATCTCGCTCGCTTTCGTTATGCCAAAAAAGGATAGACATACTGACTTGTCGAATCGAAAATTCATTCGATGCGTTGTGAATACGGGACCAGGTTCGATCTCACAGTTCGTAAGTCGCGACAGTTGCCATTTGGTCACCACTGCGCAATCTTCCTCAATAATAACATTTGGAATACAAACATTTTCCCGTTTCTCTGTCCGCAATGGTTTGAGAAACAAAAACGGTAATTTGCTTTCTACTTACTTATTCCCAGGGGGTAAATCCAACAAGCACATGACATGGGACGCATGCCCGCTGTACCACAACGTGACGTCAGCGTGGTGTGTAGCGGCGGGGGAGGAGAGGGCGGCGGCGGCGGGCGCGCGGCGCAGGGCGCTGCAGCAGCTGCACCAGCGTCCGCGCGCCATGCCCACCTTGGAGCAGAGAGCCTACCAGCTCAAAGTGAAGGTAATGTGTGACGTCAGCGTGGTGTGTAGCGGCGCTGCAGCAGCTGCACCAGCGTCCGCGCGCCATGCCCACCTTGGAGCAGAGAGCCTACCAGCTCAAAGTGAAGGTAATGTGTGACGTCAGCGTGGTGTGTAGCGGCGCTGCAGCAGCTGCACCAGCGTCCGCGCGCCATGCCCACCTTGGAGCAGAGAGCCTACCAGCTCAAAGTGAAGGTAATGTGTGACGTCAGCGTGGTGTGTAGCGGCGCTGCAGCAGCTGCACCAGCGTCCGCGCGCCATGCCCACCTTGGAGCAGAGAGCCTACCAGCTCAAAGTGAAGGTAATGTGTGACGTCAGCGTGGTGTGTAGCGGCGCTGCAGCAGCTGCACCAGCGTCCCCGCGCCATGCCCACCTTGGAGCAGAGAGCCTACCAGCTCAAAGTGAAGGTAATGTGTGACGTCAGCGTGGTGTGTAGCGGCGCTGCAGCAGCTGCACCAGCGTCCCCGCGCCATGCCCACCTTGGAGCAGAGAGCCTACCAGCTCAAAGTGAAGGTAATGTGTGACGTCAGCGTGGTGTGTAGCGGCGCTGCAGCAGCTGCACCAGCGTCCGCGCGCCATGCCCACCTTGGAGCAGAGAGCCTACCAGCTCAAAGTGAAGGTAATGTGTGACGTCAGCGTGGTGTGTAGCGGCGCTGCAGCAGCTGCACCAGCGTCCCCGCGCCATGCCCACCTTGGAGCAGAGAGCCTACCAGCTCAAAGTGAAGGTAATGTGTGACGTCAGCGTGGTGTGTAGCGGCGCTGCAGCAGCTGCACCAGCGTCCCCGCGCCATGCCCACCTTGGAGCAGAGAGCCTACCAGCTCAAAGTGAAGGTAATGTGTGACGTCAGCGTGGTGTGTAGCGGCGCTGCAGCAGCTGCACCAGCGTCCCCGCGCCATGCCCACCTTGGAGCAGAGAGCCTACCAGCTCAAAGTGAAGGTAATGTGTGACGTCAGCGTGGTGTGTAGCGGCGCTGCAGCAGCTGCACCAGCGTCCCCGCGCCATGCCCACCTTGGAGCAGAGAGCCTACCAGCTCAAAGTGAAGGTAATGTGTGACGTCAGCGTGGTGTGTAGCGGCGCTGCAGCAGCTGCACCAGCGTCCCCGCGCCATGCCCACCTTGGAGCAGAGAGCCTACCAGCTCAAAGTGAAGGTAATGTGTGACGTCAGCGTGGTGTGTAGCGGCGCTGCAGCAGCTGCACCAGCGTCCCCGCGCCATGCCCACCTTGGAGCAGAGAGCCTACCAGCTCAAAGTGAAGGTAATGTGTGACGTCAGCGTGGTGTGTAGCGGCGCTGCAGCAGCTGCACCAGCGTCCCCGCGCCATGCCCACCTTGGAGCAGAGAGCCTACCAGCTCAAAGTGAAGGTAATGTGTGACGTCAGCGTGGTGTGTAGCGGCGCTGCAGCAGCTGCACCAGCGTCCCCGCGCCATGCCCACCTTGGAGCAGAGAGCCTACCAGCTCAAAGTGAAGGTAATGTGTGACGTCAGCGTGGTGTGTAGCGGCGCTGCAGCAGCTGCACCAGCGTCCCCGCGCCATGCCCACCTTGGAGCAGAGAGCCTACCAGCTCAAAGTGAAGGTAATGTGTGACGTCAGCGTGGTGTGTAGCGGCGCTGCAGCAGCTGCACCAGCGTCCCCGCGCCATGCCCACCTTGGAGCAGAGAGCCTACCAGCTCAAAGTGAAGGTAATGTGTGACGTCAGCGTGGTGTGTAGCGGCGCTGCAGCAGCTGCACCAGCGTCCCCGCGCCATGCCCACCTTGGAGCAGAGAGCCTACCAGCTCAAAGTGAAGGTAATGTGTGACGTCAGCGTGGTGTGTAGCGGCGCTGCAGCAGCTGCACCAGCGTCCCCGCGCCATGCCCACCTTGGAGCAGAGAGCCTACCAGCTCAAAGTGAAGGTAATGTGTGACGTCAGCGTGGTGTGTAGCGGCGCTGCAGCAGCTGCACCAGCGTCCCCGCGCCATGCCCACCTTGGAGCAGAGAGCCTACCAGCTCAAAGTGAAGGTAATGTGTGACGTCAGCGTGGTGTGTAGCGGCGCTGCAGCAGCTGCACCAGCGTCCCCGCGCCATGCCCACCTTGGAGCAGAGAGCCTACCAGCTCAAAGTGAAGGTAATGTGTGACGTCAGCGTGGTGTGTAGCGGCGCTGCAGCAGCTGCACCAGCGTCCCCGCGCCATGCCCACCTTGGAGCAGAGAGCCTACCAGCTCAAAGTGAAGGTAATGTGTGACGTCAGCGTGGTGTGTAGCGGCGCTGCAGCAGCTGCACCAGCGTCCCCGCGCCATGCCCACCTTGGAGCAGAGAGCCTACCAGCTCAAAGTGAAGGTAATGTGTGACGTCAGCGTGGTGTGTAGCGGCGCTGCAGCAGCTGCACCAGCGTCCCCGCGCCATGCCCACCTTGGAGCAGAGAGCCTACCAGCTCAAAGTGAAGGTAATGTGTGACGTCAGCGTGGTGTGTAGCGGCGCTGCAGCAGCTGCACCAGCGTCCCCGCGCCATGCCCACCTTGGAGCAGAGAGCCTACCAGCTCAAAGTGAAGGTAATGTGTGACGTCAGCGTGGTGTGTAGCGGCGCTGCAGCAGCTGCACCAGCGTCCCCGCGCCATGCCCACCTTGGAGCAGAGAGCCTACCAGCTCAAAGTGAAGGTAATGTGTGACGTCAGCGTGGTGTGTAGCGGCGCTGCAGCAGCTGCACCAGCGTCCCCGCGCCATGCCCACCTTGGAGCAGAGAGCCTACCAGCTCAAAGTGAAGGTAATGTGTGACGTCAGCGTGGTGTGTAGCGGCGCTGCAGCAGCTGCACCAGCGTCCCCGCGCCATGCCCACCTTGGAGCAGAGAGCCTACCAGCTCAAAGTGAAGGTAATGTGTGACGTCAGCGTGGTGTGTAGCGGCGCTGCAGCAGCTGCACCAGCGTCCCCGCGCCATGCGGGGGAAGGACCTATAAAGTTGTCCAGATTTCGTAGATTAATAAGAAAGTAAGATGATTCAAAGAAAAAAGTTTTTTTAGCAGGCCAGTGCATAATTTTAATAATGTTTGAAAAAACCATACACAAATGGTTTGAAATGTATAAGTAGTTTTAGTCATGTTTGGGCAATCACGTCCTAACTGAATTACCTACATTGTTTTACTTTTGGCAATCGTAGCCTCCAGTACAGTGGTTGTTCTGAAAGGAAGCCGGTAGGTTTCGAGTTGTATAATAATAATAATAAATTTATTCAAAAAATATAAGGTAAACGTTTACAGTTTTTCTTAAATCTATGTCAAGTTCACACTATGTTTTGAGCCTGAACTAGGTAATCCTGTGTTTCAGGCAATTTGAGGTAAAATTAATTGATTTAATAATCACATATGATAATAAGATTATCGGTACTAATATGAAAAGGTATATAGAATAATACTATCTTAACTTAGTTAACTAGTTTAAAAAATAACAATTCTATGAACAATGTTTATTTTAGCACAAGTAATAAATTCTCTGTATCTTCATAGGACATAGTTTGAAGAGCTTCCATAAGGATTTTCTTGCAATTATTGCCATTTAAAGAATAGATGTTTACTTTTTCATTTAGCCTGTTATAGAGTAGCGGTCCGAGGAACATATAAAACTTGCCCGTGAAAGCATGTTTTGTACTTTTTTGAGGGCAAACTATATCTTTCCGTCTTTTTTTAGTAAATTCAGTGCTGTATGGAATATGGTAAATAACTGTCGAACTGTTAGTACTTCGCAAGATTTATACAGGAGGTTAGTGGGGAAAAGGAAAGGGCGGCAAGAAGCCACCTTGAGAATAGCTCTTTGAGCTCTTTCAATGGGCAATAACAAAGTTTTATTCGCCCCACCCCATGAGGTAATGCAATAGGTCAGAATTGACTGACAAAGAGCAAAATATTAGTATGAACCCCTCGCCACTGATTATTAGGTCTGCTGGCATCGCAAATCAATAAATGCAGTTAATGGTAAACATCAATCTCTGAAAATACTGAATTGTTTCCGGTAAGATCCCAATTAAAATAAATAAATAAATATCGCTGGACATTAACACACAGCGCCACCTAGTGCCACACTAAGCAAAGCTTGTGTCGTGGACACTAGATAGTTGATATACTACATATATACTTTTTGTTTGTAAATACATACTTATTATACATATTTATAAACATCCATGACTCGGAAACAAATGTCCGTGCTCATCACACAAACATTTGCTCCTACCGGGATTCGAACCCAAGACCCTAAGAACATAAGGCAGCGTCACTACCACTACGCTAATCGGGTCGCCAATTGAAGCGTATGCAACGTCAAAGCACGGTTATGTACGTTCGATTTTAAAACCCTAAGAACGAGCGAACCCTTAATGAATATTATGATCAAAAATCGATATGTACTACTTAGATGGTCGCAAGCGTGACTGCTGAGCGTGGGGTCCGGGGTTCGATTCCCAGATCGGTCAAAAAGTCTCTTCTTCGTTCTCAATAGCAGTCGCGTAGTCTGGGTTTGTGCCCGGTTGATGGCAATAAGGCGCCCCCTATTACATGGAACTTAAACATAACTTGCGAAATATGAGTGTACTTTTAGGTACACCTTTTTTATTACAAATACAAATCCAAAAAAAGATTTATTTCCGTAAAACAATATTTCTTAACACTATAATCCTTATGTTATGAATGTATATGAGAGGTTAATGGTAAAAGTTGAGTGGCACACATACACACATACACAAATACACAAATCATCAGGGGCAGGTAACTAATTAATAAAGTAGACGATGGGTAGTGGACAAATATAATTTATTGTCACAATCACGGTTATAAAACAAGAAAAATCACAGTACAAGTACAAAAAATAACAAAACGTGACCGTTTACGACAGTGATGCGAGCCGGACTGGACTGGACAGTGACGCGTCAGTACTAAGCTCGCTGCTAAAAAGCGCGGGCGCCTTGTTACTATGCCCTCCTTCAAGCGTTTATAGTATGAACCATTCCATTTAAGAAACATAAAAACTGATAAGAATCATAATATTTGCTTTACAAAAATATACCTTACTCCCCAGGACATGCGTTCAAAATGGAAAGGCAGTCAGGAGTTACGTGAGAAGCTAGCGGCGTCAGGAAACGAAGAGATCTCGGACGATCGGGAGCCTATCCTTGAGGGATTTGCACCGGATTATGACCTTAGACTGTTCAGAGAAGCGCAGGCGTTGGCGGCCATCAAGATTGAAGAGGAACTTGGGGATATACCTACTGATAAGGGCACAAGGTAGGATACTAGTCATCTTCTGCCTAGCCTTTTCCCAATATGTTGGGGTAGGCGTCCAGTCTTACCGGATGCAGCTGAATATCAGTATTTTAGATGGAGGGGCTGCCTATCTGACCTCCACAACCCAGTTAGTACTGGGTAATACGATACCACTTGGTAAAACTGGTTGTCAGACTTTTTGGGCCACTGACTACCTGCAAATGACAGCCGGGACCAACAGCTTAATATGCTTTCCGACGCACGGAGGTCATGGTCATGGAGGAGGATGGTCACCCATCCACAGACCAACCTAAGCAAGCATGGCTTAACTTAAAGATCAACCGAGCGGCTGTTTTTATTTAGCCGCGAGCTCCTTCTAGGATATCATTAATATATTATTTTAAAATATTATTCTTCTAGATCTAAAAGCATCTGTTTAGACTCTGGAAGCCGACCTCAACATGGTTGGGAAAAGTCCAGCCAGATGATGATGATGATGATGACGTAGAGAGATAATATTCATTTGTTTGTGATAATGAGAAACAGAAAGATTATACTTATATAAATAATTTAACACATGGTAACACCACAGGGTGTGATCCTTGTAACTAAAGATTTCTACGGAAACAAGGGTCTGCCTCTGAGTTAAATAAAACCGACTTCTAAAAACACAAAATCTTTCTTCACTTTTAGTGGTTCACAGGTGCTTACCCCTTCACAGCGCACTGGCATGATGTTATGTTATGAACTGGTGTAAACAAAAGACAGATATGAGATTTCAGCAATCCCAGTACATTTGCTATCATTTATTGAAGAGTTCCATTGCCTATCTCCGAAGTTCTTCATCAGATCTTCACCAAATTGAAGTGAAAACACTCCGTGCTCTTCCGAAAATTACCCAAATCGTTTCATGTGTGCCTATAAAATTTTAAGAGTTCTCTCAATTTCTCCAGGATTCCATCATCAGATCCTGACTTGATGATTATGGGAACACCTGTGAAGCCACCCTTTCATACAAAATAAAAATTATCCAAATCTTTGAGTAATCGGGGAACATACATAAAACAAAAAAAAAAGTTCCGACGAATTGAGAACCTCCTCCTTTTGGAAGTCGGTCAAGAAGAATAGGGGATAATCCTAAATAAATGTAATAAGTCCGTCAGATAGATTTCCAAAAAATATTGGACACGTATTTTTTTATTTTTTCGTGTAAACAAAAATGAAGACGATACAGTGCGTAGAAAACTTGCGTGACGTCATATATAGGTACACTTTGTACTAGTTATTACCCACAGGTGACGTCACAAGCCCCGACTCATGATCGTTGATGCGTTTTATCTTCGTTTTTTTTAATGATATGATAAAACAAAAAAACATGTATGCAATATTTTTCGTTAATCTAACTGACGGACTAAATAGAATCACAGTTTTTTTGTTAGGAGTATCCCCTATTACCCTAGTAATCATTTTGTTCTATAACATCATAGTTTCGGTTTTCGTCCTGGGCCTCAATTCTGCTATTAGCTACTTCAACTTCAACTCTTAGTTAATGGCTTTTGTGGAAGAGTCACCACAATTTTGCCAATATCCCGTACATCTAATGATAGACCATAGTGTCAGAATAGGCGATTATTGATCTCATAATGATCAAGTTCTGTCAAGTTTTGTCAAGTTTGGTAATCTGCTAATATAATGGCGTCATTATGACTTCTCAATAAACATTAACCACTGACACTCCATTGAAAGAAATGTCATAGAATATTAATAATATTAATCTCGTACATGAAATCTGGCATGAAAACCATTTGTACGAATGGTATTATAATAATGGCAATACGAAAATGCCATTAAAACACTTTTTTTTTTCAAATTACGAGACCATCGACCGACCATTGTGAATTTAGCAGATTACGAACTTTAAGCAAAGTGACAATGGGATGAGAATGGAATCGTGTTGGAGTGACGAATTTATTAAAGTAGCAGAATTAGGCCCCTGAAGTGAATCGCAGAAACTCACTCTGTGTGGTTTTTTTAATTCATTCAATCATTTGAGTGCGACACACCGCGCACCGGTGTATATAATATACAATAATTTGTATTTAAATAAACCTTATAGTAAACTGAAATTTTCTTTTCCTCCAGATACGTAGTAATGGGCAAATTTATGATGGAGGTGTGGTACCAGTCTCCGTACCCGGGCGACGCTTCCAGGGTGCCTCGTCTGTTTGTCTGCGAGTTCTGTCTCAACCATCACAAGAGTGCGACCGGAGCCGAGAGACACAAGGCCAAGTGCGTTTGGAAACATCCACCGGGTGACGAGGTAAGCTAAATAAATAACAAATATCGCTGGACATTACACACACAGCCATCTAGTGCCACACTAAGCAACAAGGCTTGATATAACAACACGCCTTAGGGTCCTCCACGACCAGGGCTGCGGGACTG
Organism: Xestia c-nigrum; assembly: GCA_916618015.1. Lineage (NCBI taxonomy): Eukaryota > Metazoa > Arthropoda > Insecta > Lepidoptera > Noctuidae > Xestia > Xestia c-nigrum. The sequence continues at coordinate 21,856,890 of OU745252.1, read as the reverse complement.
TTCGAAAGAGATACCGTGGCCCCGGAACATAAAGGGCGAAGAAGGAACATGGATGGGTTTTAGTCAGTGATTTGATGATTTCTATTCGAACAAAAGGGGCCTCCTCGAGCGAGAGAATCGCGGCGATATCATCGTCGTGCCATCTATTTCTATACAGTAATATCGTCACAAGTCCCTCGTTCGTAGAGACAGCTTCTACGTGTATAGAAACACGTGGTACGACGGTAATATCGCCGCGAACCCCTTAAAGGAGGTAGGCTCGAGTGGAGAGCACACGTTCCGCCAGTAAGTACCATGTGTTGGGGACTAGTCTATATCAATTAGGACACGAATCTATAGTCCCCGCCCCGAGAAGCTATACATTTTGCAAACACATTCGGATTGGCAACCTTTGGTCAAATTTAAAAATGACAGCGTCAGCGTGATCTTACTTCAAAATGGTGGCCCAAATGTTTACGTTCCATGATGTCAGATCCAGTACCACAACACGTTAGACGACAGCGCTTTGTATCGCCAAAATATAACCCGAGAATAATATAAGATATTGTTAAAATATGAGATATTGTGGTTGTTAAATAAGCTAGTATGATAGTGTTTTGAAAACATAATGCAATTAATTTTGCTCGATAAAAAAAAATCATAAAATTATCTCTAAAACCTTCTTTTAACGACTAAAAAACCATACTAAAATACATGCGATCATTCTGATTTTTTGGCAAGTAATTCTACAAGTTACATTATTAGCATAATAGTGTTTTATTTTTTTAGTCCAGTCAATAGATTTTTTTGTAAATCGATCGAAACCACACACTATTCGACCCGCAGTGACTGACGTAACAACCACTTTGTAGTGCAAGCTGATTAGAACTTAATTCTAACAGTATTTCAAACGAAGTTTGAACCACCACAAATAGAGTTGCTAATTTAGCTGTAGTCCTCTTAACCTTTTGGACGCCATTGTCACATATACGTGACAAGCAAGCGCGTGCCCTGTACGCCAAACGACACAAATATGTGACAAAATAGTAGATGAAATTGTGGCTCGGCGTGGAGGGCTCGCGCGAGCGTTTATGCTGTGGTGGTCAAAAGGTAAACTACATATTTTTAAAACTCATGGCCAACTTGTGTATTCTAACTGTGATACAACCTAACGAATCACCATCTTCGACAGGTTTACAGAAAAGACAACCTAAGCGTCTGGCAGGTAGACGGACGCAAACACAAGCAGTATTGCCAACAGTTGTGCCTCCTAGCGAAGTTCTTCCTCGACCACAAGACGCTGTACTACGACGTAGAACCGTTTCTATTCTACGTCATGACCAACGCCGACCATGAGGGCTGCCATATCGTCGGGTATTTCAGTAAGGTAAGAATTTTCAAGTAAATTATTTGACTAATGTATTGTACAACGAGCTGGTGTCCGCAACTCCACGTCAAAGCGAGTATGTTGCGTATGGGCTATAATCCACGACGCGGGCCCAGTGCGGGTTGGTAGATGTCACATGTCTTCGAGTTTTAGGTTCTAGGACATGCCGGTTTCCTCACGATGTTTTCCTTCACCGTTTTGTGAGCAGTGGTGATGAAATAAATTACACAAAGTAATGCGCCTGCCTGGGTTCGAACCCACGACTTGAGTTCTTAGCCCAGTTACACGACTGCGCTCCCACCCGGCAAAAATAATATAATTCGAAAATGGGCTTTAAGCATTGATTGTTAAGTTATAATTTACATTGGCAACATAAATTAGCAGACAGCTCGCTGTCAGCGAACTTACCACCGTCAATGCCAATGTGAAGTATATATCTAAAGAAGAATACATAAAGCCCATAATTGAATTGTATTATTTTTGTTGAGTGGGGGCGGAGTTGTTTATGTGGGCTTAGAGCTTTACTGTTAATTCGACTTACTGTCTGTAAGTCGGGGCCGCCACCAGTGGGTCACATTTTTAGGCCTTTTGTTTGGACCCAGTACTAACTGGGCTGTTCGCTCTATGTAAAATAGTAATATTCAGCTGCCTTCGGTTAGACTGGAAGCCGACCCCAACATTTGGGAAAATACTAGGCAGATGATGTCTTTTGAGAAGTTTAGCTCATTCTGGATAGTTTCATTACCAATACTGGGGGAACAAACAGGTTAACCGCATTAAGGATTATTTTTACGTGAATAAAACTGTGTTATGTGTGTGTGTGATTCCGTGTACAGTCGAGGAATTAAATGATTTAGCATCTTCGGGGCATTTACGAACAAGCTATTTGGTTTACATTTTACAATGTGATTTATGGGTTAAACTGTAAACCAAATAGCTGGTTCGACCGTACAGTTTTGGGGATATAATAAATATCGCTGGACATTACACACAGCGCCATCTAGTGCCACACTAAGCAAGGCTCGTGTCGTGGCCACCAGACAGTTGGACATACACTTTGGACTACATATATACTTTTTGTTTGTAAATACATACTTATTATACATATAAACATCCATGACTCGTAAACAAATGTCCATGTTCATCACACAAACATTTGCTCCTATCGGGATTCGAACCCGGGACCCTGAGAACGTAAGGCAGTCTCACTACCGCTGCGCCATTCGGGTCGTCGAATATATGAAAAGGGTATAAGAGCATTGAGCAATATTTAGCTTGAAAGTAACAGACAGCTGTGTTCCTATGTTTAAAAGCCATATTATGGCATGTGCCATTTTATTAAATAAATGTTATTACTCCGTATCGGAATTCTTAGCTGATAAATTTTAGTTGTGAGTCAATGTTCGCATGTTTGATAATGAACTGCATCAATGTTTGCATGCCAAAATGGTAGAATGTACAAGGATTCTCTAACATTATTGTAACCATCTTATTGTAATACTCGGTGTTAAATCAACGGATCGTGTTCGAAACACAACACTGCGCTCCAAAAAAGGTGTACCTAGTTGACGTGGCTCAAAAGGCTGCCCATCTGAAATGGGACTTAGGGAATAGAATAAAGGGGGGGGGGTTAAAGTTCTACATCCCCATTGAAAAGGAAGGATCCTCCAACCAGACACTTGTTCTCCACGTTATTTTTTTGTTCTACACCATACCTTACCACCACGTAACTAGAATGTTCCCCCTTCTAGTTACTTCTCTCTAGAAGTAACTAGAAGGGGGAACATTCTAGTTAAAAAAAAACCTAGTAAAAAACTTGAAACTTTGATCCCCAATCTCTATTGGGGATCAAAGTTTCAAGTTTTTTACTAGGTTTTTTTTTTAAATAAGTACAGAATCTTGTTGCATGATTTTTACTTTAAACACCTCTACGACCCTCGTACAAAATCTAAAATTATGCATAATTACCAACTAAAAAGGGTGTAAGAAAAACCTCTTAACGAAGCTGAAAGGCACTTGTTCTCCCCGTCAGTGGTATAATTTTTTATTTTACACCATACCTAGGAACCTTCTAGTTACGGAGATATTGGGAGTCTAAAGTGCCAACTTTTTCACAAGTATTTTTTAAATACAAGTTTTTTAGTGTAACATTATTACTTTAAACACATCTAAGACCCCCATACTATTCAATCCATCCATCAGCACAATTTTTTAAGTGCGTTGCATTAAGTTCTGCTACAAAACATGATTTTTCACCCCAATATAAAGTCGCTTCTCAGCAATATTTTTTTCGTGAAGTTACTTAGATTGATGTACAGAATGCTTGGTTGACAGCTTAGTGATGAGTTTCTTAACACCTTGTATACTCTAAGTCGCGGATAATGTTGCATGCGCGATGTAGGAATCTTGCTGTTTAGTTCCTCATTTTTGTCAAAGATGGCGCTGTAAATGCTGTACTACTTTTTGTAACGCCGCTACACAGTCATCCAAACTTGCTCGTGACCACCGTAAGGACTATTCCTGCTTGCCGCACCCGACCGCTATTAACACTTAAAAAATTTTCCTTCATCATGATGTCTTGAATCTTGACATCGATGAAAGCTCTTAAAAGTTTGGCACTAGTTCACTCTGTCATTGCCATCATTTTTCTGTTCTACACCATACCTGGGAACATCCTACTTCCTACTAATATTCCTACTAAACATAAAAGTTTGTGATGGAGGTATGGATGTTTGTTACTCTTTCACGCAAAAACTATTGAACGGATTTGGATGAAATTTTGCACACAGATAGTTTATAACCGGGATTAACACATAGGATACTTTTTATCCCGGTAGTAAGATCCCATGGGGCAATTATCAAACTTCACGCGAGCGAAGCCGCTGGCAAAAGGCCCTTTCTAGCAATATCATCTTTCAACTATCATTTCTCGTTCTGCCCTTACTCTTGAAGCGTTCCACATTCACACTCAAAATCTTCCTCATTACTCCGTATTTTTCTACTTACTTTATCCTCAAACAAATCTCTCAAACAAATCTCTCATACAAGTAGCCATAAGAATATACCATTAACCAGTCAATCAGCATACTAAACAGCATCCATTTACAAGCAGGCAGAGCATAAATAATCCATACATTTCCTGCCAGACAGACATATAGATGTACTTACCTTTCTCTCGCTAACCCGCGCGATAGGGGTGCCTCACAAACGTCTCGGTATGCTAGATAAACTTTTGCAAAGAGAATCTCTTTATACCAAAATACCAGCTGAAATGGTTTGGAAAATATTGTTCAACGTCATCATCAATTCATCATAACAAGCTTATATCATTCTATCGTCAGCAATTTAAGATTTTGTCCAATAAAACGTACGAAAAAAATAGACTTTTCAACCCAAAAAATCAGCTGAAGATATGACGACTTGGTGCCGTAGTAAAAAATACTCGGGCGGGCCTCCTCAACAGTGGAGATTTTTTTGTTTTCGTTGGTGTTGTTTTTGGGCCGAGTTTTGGTTTTTGGGCCGAACTTTGTAAGAACCGTGAATGGTCTCCTTTGCCGAAGTGCTGAACCGCTCCGAAAGTGGTTGAGCCCGAGCATACGTTCTTTTTCGGGTTCCGTACCCAAAGGGTAAAAACGGTATCCTATCACTAAGACACACTGTCCGTCTGTCCGTCTGTCTGTCACCAGGCTCTATCTCATGAACCGTGACAGCTATACAGTTGAAATTTTCACAGATTATGTATTTCTGTTGCCGCTATAACAAGAAATAAAAAATAATAAAACATACAACAAACGTGTTTTTTTGCGCTTTATTCTAATGTTGTATAGATAATGGTACGGACCCCGTCGTGTACGAGTCCGACTCACACTTGGCTGATTTTTCTTCTTGACGTATCTCTTTGACAAAATTGTGTCAGACTAATTGTGACAATATTACGGTTTCACTTCGATAGATTACAACCTACCGAAAAATAATGCGTTATATTGTAAGCAGTATGTTCGTTTGACAAACTTTCGAGTGTTTACAATCTCGCTAGTTTTCTTACAATATAACGGGTTTTACAATTTTACGGTGACATAAATATAGAATAGTTTATTCAAATTAGGCACTTTTTGAATGTCAAAGCTTACACGAGACATTCTCCCAAATGCCCTTTGCCATTTGCTAATGTTATAGCTGGGAAGAAGAAATGTCTCCAGGCAGTTTCCCGTTCGGGATTAAACCATTTTGAAAAATATGGATTATGTTTGAGAACATAGATATTCCGTAATCCAATCGAAATAAATACAAACTACCTTAGGAATATGTTTAATTCACAAATTATTTTGGTATTACGTTTGTATGAAATACTCATGCTCCGCAGGCGTCTTAATGGGTTTTATCTTCGTCATTTTTTTATTAATTTGATAAAACAAAAATATGTATCCAATATTTTTGAATAATGTAACTGATGGACTAAACAGAATATTTATTTTTACTCAGTAACATCCCCTATTGAATGTGCCTACAGGACTAAGAATGTAACACCCCTAATGTTGCTCAAGTCTATACAGTCTCCGTTCCACAATAATCTGATTTGAAGCCGCAGTCTAAGATGAAATCTTTATCGGATGTTGCGAAATCTTGATAGGTTATTTAAGAAACTTACAATCCGATCACGTGAAACTTAATTGAAGTCTGATGTAAAGAGTAATCGTATTATAAAAAGAATGTAAGAGTTATCATGAAATTAGGTGTAAACAGAAGTCGCAGAAGACCTGCCCGCTTAGCATGACCACCGGAGAAACGAGAGAGACTCGACAAATCTTTTGTTCATCTGTCATTGAATCGACAAACTGACAGATGAACAAAAGATTTGTCGACTCGTTGTCGTGTCTACGGTGGTCATACTACGCGGGCAGTTGGTCTTATGATCATACATGTCATACTCCTTTCGCCTCGTCCACGCTCATACATCAGCCCGCGTAGCATGAACACCGTAGAAACGGTTTTCTTCGAAGACAGCTGCTATTCTGCTGTCATTTTTCTGATTCTACGTCGACAAAGCCCGTTTCTACGATGGTCATACTACGCGAGCTATAACACACACGCCTTAATGGGAAAAACGCGTGTATGGAATGATTTAGACGACACGAATGGCGTAGTGAAGCTGCCTTACGTTCATAGGGTCCTGGGTTCGAATCCCGGTAGGAGCAAATGTTTGTGTGATGAGCATGGACATTTGTTTCCGAGTCATGGATGTTTATATGTATAATAAGTATGTATTTACAAACAAAAAAGTATTTAAGTAGTATATCAACTATCTGGTGTCCACGACACAAGCCTTGCTTAGTGTGGCACTAGATGGCGCTGTGTGTTAATGTCCAGCGATATTATTTATTTATTATTTCATACAGTATAACGCATTCTATTTTCGCCTTTAGGTCTTTAAGGAGTTGTATTTTACATACAGATCCAAATTACATCTACTATGTCTGTCTGTCTGTTTCCTCTTCCCGTGGCGTTTGTTTTGTCGAAGTTATTCAACATTATTTCTAGTAATATTGTAGTTTGTCGTCCACTACACTTCTTAATTACAATTGAAAACATCGTGAGGCAACCAGCAGGTTTGACAGATATTTCTTGACGGCATGTTAGGACGAGTCAGAGGCTCGTGTGCGGCATAAGAACTCTGCCACCAGACCCCGTATTCACAAACGTTCGACTCGTTTCCGATTCGACAACTCGTATATCTGTCTTCTTCTGGCATTACGAAAACGACCGAGATCGACATACGACTTCCCGAATCGGATGCGAATCGAAGTGTTGTGAATACGGGGGCAGGTTAGGCACCACACGATAAATGAAGAAGTTGACTACAATAACTTTCAACGTTAAAAAATCTATCTGGAGGTCATTGCAAACCGGTTGAAAACACTGAAAATTGCAAAATACCCAACGCATTACATTCAATTCTACGTTACCAGAACATCAAACAACAAATTCCTAATTTCCGCATCCAGGCACAAATCATGAGCGTGAAAAACCATAATTATGCAGCAAATAGTGCTTACATTGATTGCTTTATAGTACTACCACCATACTATCATAGTATACTACTATTCCCCCGTACTATGCCCGCCATTGAGCGTCGGCGTCAGCTGTGCGGTCAATGACCTGGGGGGAATGGGGGAAGAGAGCCACGCCTCCAAAATGCAGCCCCCTTCGTGTGAGAGGGTACAGCAATACGTGAAAATTAGAAACTTGATTATTAATATTTTGTGGGTAGTTGAGAATGTTTAGGGTTTTGTAATTGTAAATGTTTTTTTTAATTGTGTTAATGTTTCAAACTTGTGAAAATAGGCTTGACGAAAGTGTCTTAAAATTGCACGTCTATTTAGGTCCATGTTCACCGAAAAGATAACCGTCTGTTTATCCAAAAACAGCTGTCACTGTGACATGTTCCCATACAAACGTCAGTTAGAGTATTGGAAAATAATGGACACGCATTTTTTGTTTTTGTAAATCAATGAATATTGACAATGATAAAACGCATCAAAACTCGAGAGCTCGTGACGTCAGAACTCACTAAAAATTAAGTATACCAAGGCGTGACGTATTGAGAATTTTAAAAGCGTCGTATCTTCGTCAATTTTGGTTTACGTAAGAAAAGAAAAAACAACAGGTCAAATATTTATTGAAAATCTTACTAATGGACTAATTCGTTTTTTTTTGTCGTCTAGTCAATTATGGTGTGATAATATGCAAGTGTGCACGGAAAAAAATGGGGTCTGGCAAAGTTTTAATTCAAGAATAAAATTATTCTCAAGTATATTGTTTAATCTCAAGCATATATTTACTTAAGGTAACAATAATATCTTGAATAAAATAAAATGGAATTCTTCTAGATATATAATATTATTCTTCATTTATTTATTTACATCAAGAATATTTTTTTGGATCAAGACGATATTTACTCTTGACTGTAGAAAACATTTGCATTTTGAAACAAGTCATTAAGAATTCTTACTCTGAATATAAAAGGCTTTAGCTTAAGAAGCTCAGAGATTAGGGCCAAGAATAAAAATAAATTATTGGTTCAAGAAAATGTGTAAATTCGTTCAACAATAATATTATTGTGAGAAAAGTTTTATATTCTTCATAGAAGTATTTACTATTCTCGTAATCAGAAAGCAGGAACGTTTTCGATGGAGAAAAATATTTTTTGTTCTAAGAAGAAAACATTAAATGTGAGAAAATAACGGATTTGAAAGAAGAATCTGAAATGATTCGAAATAAGAAAGACTTAAATTTTATCATAATAAAATAAATGTTTGGTTTAAGAAGAGTTTGTTTTTTGGTTAAGTATATAGTTGCATTGACGTAAGAATCTAAATTATTCAAGTAAAGGTAGTCAAATGTTTTCGAACAAGGCCTTTTTTTCTTTGGAAATAAGTTATGGTGTTGAACTAAGAATCTAAATTGTTTCAAAATAAGACATACTAACGTGTTTTAGTAAGAAAAAACTCCATTTAATGTGAGAAAATAACGGATTTGAAAGAAGAATCTAAAATGATTCGAAACACGAAAGACTTACATTTTGTAATAATACAATAAATGTTTGGTTTAAGAAGAGTTTGTTTTTTGGGTAAGTATACAGTTGCATTGACGTAAGAGTCTAAATTATTAAAGCAAAGGTAGTCAAATGTTTTCGAATAAGACATGTTTGTTTTGTGGAAATAAGTTATGGTGTTGAACTAAGAATCTAAATTGTTTCAAAATAATATATACTAACGTATTTTAGTAAGAAAGTATATGTTTGGTTTGAGAAAAAAATGTTTTTGGGTAAGTATATAGTTGCATTGACGTAAGAATCTAAATTATTCAGGTAAAGGTAGTCAAATGTTTTCGAACAAGACATTCTTGTTTTGAGGAAAGAAGTTATGGTGTTGATATAGGAATGTAGATTGTTTCAAAATAAAATATACTAACGTGTTTTAGTAAGAACATATATGCTTGGTTTGAGAAAAAATTGTTTTTGGGTAAGTAAATAGTTGTATTGACGTAATAATCTTAATTATTCAAGTGAAGGCAGCCAAATGTTTTCGAACAAGACATTCTTGATTTGTGGAAATAAGTTATGGTGTTGAACTAGGAATATAAATTGTTTCAAAATAAAATATACTAACGTGCTTTAGTAAGAAAATATAAGTTTGGTTTCAGAAGAGTTTGTTTTGGGGTAAGTAAATAGTTGCATTGGCGTAAGAATCGAAATTATTCAAGTAAAGGTAGTCAAATGTTTTCGAACAAGACATTCTTGTTTTGAGGAAAGAAGTTATGGTGTTGAATTATGAATGTAAATTGTTTGAAAATAAGATATACTAACGTGTTTTAGTAAGAACAAATATGCTTGGTTTGAGAAAAAATTGTTTTTGGGTAAGTAAATAGTTGTATTGACGTAAGAATCTAAATTATTCAAGTAAAGATAGTCAAATGTTTTCGAACAAGACATTCTTGTTTTGTGGAAGTAAGTTATGGTGTTGAACTAGGAATCTAAATTGTTTTAAAATAAGATATTCTAACGTTTTCTGGTATGAAAATATATGTTTAGTTTAAGACGATTACACGAGCTAAACGCGAGTTTTATAATTAGTAAAAGTATATGATTCACTGCTATAAACAAGATCAGAAAAATATATGATATTCTTCAGGATATATGCTAGCATGATACTGTTTTGAAAACATAATACAATTAATTTGGCTCGAGAAAAAGAAATCACGAACTTACCTCTAAAGATATCTTTCAAACAATAAAAAACATACTAATATGCATGCGATCATTCTGATTTTTTGGCAAATAAATCTACAAGCAATATATTAGCATGATACTGTTTTAGTTTTTTAATCCAATCAAAAGTTTTTTTGCAAATCGATCGAAACCACTCATTTCGCGCTGTTTGGCCCGCAGTGGCTGACGTAACAACCACTTTGTAGTGCAAGCTGATTAGAACTTTATTCTAACAGCATTTCAAACGAAGTTTGAACCACCACAAATAGAGTTGCTAATTTAGCTCGTATAAGCGCCTTAAGAAAAGTTTGTTTCTGGTTAAGTATTAAATAGTTGCATTGACGTAGACACTAAATTATTCAAGTAAAGGTAGGTACTCAAATGTTTTCGAATAAGACATTTTTGTTTTGTGGAAATAAGTTATGGTGTTGAACTAGGAATATAAATTGTTTCAAAATAAGATATACTTACTAACGTTTTTTAGTACGATAATGTTTTGATCAGATTTTTTTAATGCCGGGTCACATTCTTACTGTCAACAAGTTTTTACACTGACAGCCGTACCTATACACGTTGTATAGCGTCTGTATTAATAGTTACACAACGATTTGTCTTCTTCTCTCGAATGTCAAATTACTGACGACTGAAAGAGAGAAATCTGTGGAGAAATCAGTGTGTAACTATAAATTATTCACCTGCTATGCAACGGTTATTAGTAAGGCAGTGAGCAAAGAAAGCCCATAATACCTAATCTAATCTGTTTTCGATCATCTTTTGAATGACCTTTCAATTGTAGCCGTAGCCTATGGCATTGCCAACAAAACTTATAGGGTTGTTTTCACCTTTCGTCGCTGCGCTTGCGAATCCGCGTAAGAGCATCTTGTTAAGACCGCGTATTTACTTTTTGGTCATTTTACAGGAGGAAGAAAAAACTTAATATCTCAGCGATTTCAAATCTTATTACCGACTGAACTTAACAGCTAGTTCTTTACAACTGTCTTTAATGGAAAATAACGTAAATTTACTCGTAGTTGGCTTACATTTTGTGTAGTCACTTACGCGGTTTTTTTAACTGATTACAAAATAAGTAGATTTTTATTGAAGGTACGTGTTTTTGAAATAAAATAATTTACGAGTGTTGTATTTATTATTCGAAAAATCAAACCTGAAACAATATAATCTAACAAAAATATTATGTACTTATTTATCATCGAAATCAGTTTCGTTACAAAATTATTTCTATTACCTATGTGCTGTACAACCATCTGGAAATATAACAACATCCTTGCAACCATTATCCAGTAATTTTAATATTAGTCAGAACCATTAAATTAAAACAGAATTACATGTAATTTAAATATAGTAGCATACCTAAACACATTACAAACGAAAAATAACATAACATAAATGGTGGTTATTCACGGCAAAATAATTATTTTCGGGAGGGCACACTAGGTAATCACGTCGGTGCCTCATTGGAACTTTGATCTTTTTTAGTTTTTTGCCACCGACTAGGCAGGCAGGTAATAAACACTGCTCAAAATGCCGCAGGCTACAGTGGGGCTGGGCTGGCCATGTCTGCCGTATGCCTGACGAGCTGTGGGCCAAAATAACCAAAATGTGGAGCCCTGACACAACCAAAAGGCGACGCGGTAGACCTCGCAGGAGATGGCGGGATGAGCTAGACAAAACCAACGACCAGTGGCCCACATTGGCCCTGGATCGAAAAATTTGGAAGTCATGGGGAGAGGCCTTTGCCCAGCAGTGGGATGACACAGGCTAACAGTAACGAGTATTTAGGTTGCTTCAGCTTTACTAAAGTTTTTTATCTACCTATTAGGTAAGGAAGAATTAATACTATGTATGTACCTACCTAAGTCAAAAGGTACTATGCTTACTTATTTTTATTTAAAAATAATATTTTTACAATAACGTGCAAGTACCTCTATTAATATCTATAAATATCCTACATAGAACTATTACACTGCCGCGTATCTACATAATTACCTATTTTTCGAGAGCCACATTTGTGACAAATGGACGGACCGAAAAACCCTAATAGCAGGTACCTATTCCCTTCCATAATCCAAAAAGAATTAGGTACCTACCAGCTAGGCCTACTTAAACATCTGAAATTATGTACAGCCTACGTAATATTTATTGCTATGGCAGTGCTAAGTACCTACCTATGGTATGTTGGTAACTAACTACCTACCTAAGTACCTACCTATTTAATTTTATAACAATATAAAAATGATTATCAAATGTGAAGCCTGATTGCTGACCAAAACTTAATTAGAAAGGTACATACGGAGACAACGGAAATAGGTTTTAAAGTTTATAATAAACCCTCATTTTATTCCCTGTAATATTGTCGAAATTTTATAGGTACCTACAAGTCGTAGGAAAGACAACAAACTCGTACAAGACTTTTAATCTACATATACCTAATTAATACCTAACTACGTGAAGCAAAAAATTTGCTTAGGTAGGTTGGTACCTACCTACCCCTTTTTACGAAAATTGCGCGGACGGAGGAGTATGAATTTCGCACACTTAAAGTTTTTAAAGAGAAGCAGTGCAAAATGCTAATATTTTTATAAAGTAAAGATATGTACCTACTTATAAAAAAATCGAAAAGCGAAATCTGAGATTATAGAAGTAGGTAGGTATAGTCTTTGATAATAGAACCTTATCAATGTTCAAACTTATAATTTAAATTAATTATGGTCGAATTTCGACAACTGGGCGACCAATTAGCACCAGAACAGTACCTACATCTTTCAAGAATCACGAATTTGATTTAAGACTCGTTATTCTTAAACCAAATTCGCGTTTTTTGAAAATATGCTACGTCACAACCGTCGTCAACAAAAAGGTTGCAATTTCACAAATTGTTTCCCCAATTTTTGGGAGTATGTTTATACCAATCTGTTTTTAGAGGCACGATGTTCGATCATTAGTAGTGTATGAAATAAAGTAGGTACAAAAGCCATTCGTTCCGTTTGGTTGTAATGAACTTAAATAATATAAAAACTATTTGGAGAACTTAGTGGAAAATACCTTAGTATTTTCCACCAAGTTCTCCAAATAGGTTTTATTTTTTATTTTATTTTATTTATTAGATCTGCCAACAATTGTTTACACTAATTTACAAACAAAAATAAAACATGCCTTTAAACTCTACAAAGCGCAACAATTACTTAGAGGTAAACACCACATGGACAAAAAAAAACAATAATAAGTAGTTTCATACGTTACTATCATTAAACTCTACCTACCCCTATCTACTCCAGGTTTTTTTATCAATAAAAGCATAATAGTTATAGTCTATGTAGGTATAACTATTTTTATCACCATTACAAAAATAAATTATTACAAAATGGAAATCAAGAGTAATCATGGCATTGTGGTAATAAAATAAAGCTGGTAGGTGCTCTTCTAAACTACTAAGCAATCTTGCCATAACATTATTTTAAAAGTAATTTTTAAAGTAAACGTGGAGTATGATTATCGTTACTCAGACACCGTGAAATAGGTTTTATGTATGCATAATGTTATTAATAATAAATTTCGTAGTAAGTCGGAAAAATAGTGGACGTGACAGATTCGGCCTTATTTTTGGTAAATAACATTTCGTAGCAGGCAACACACTTTTTGTCTGTGTACTCTGTGCCCTGTGGACTTGGATTTGGATGTGCCGGCGCAGTGCACATGAAATTCATTACCGGCATTACGTCTTCTGCAAGTGTCAGTTCGTTCGTGGTGACTCTGCTCTGTCGAGTGATTCTTTTGCGTTGTTGGAGATTGTGTTGTGTTGTGTGTGCTTAGGTAAGTGTTTAATTATTGGAATATACATCTAATTAAGTTATTGCATTTTAAAGATCGACTAACACACGATGAATGACGGCACCGGGGCCGGCTAGGCGCCATGTTGTGAGCAAAAATCATCTTACTTGTTTTACTACCTATTTACCTACCCATAGTTAAATAACTCAATGTACCTACCTATTCGGTTCGATTATGGGTGCACTAATTGTAAAATGATAGGCTGGTAGTAGGTAGATATGCGAAGCGGTAGACATTTCGCGGTTCCCTTACGAATTCTGCTCAAAAAAATGCTTTGCGCTTCAATGTTCAAATTTACCGGTAGGTACCTACCTACCACGCAACCGCATTCCCGGCATTCTCTTCTCACTGTGATAGGAAGCTGCTTTTTACGTTCAGAATCTAGGCAGACCCGGCCGGTAGATGTAGGCATCTAGCTGGTGAAAATACCACCAGCCGCCTGACCGCCAAGTTTGGTGAAGTTCACCGAGCCTATGCAACTTCTGATTCCAATCTGGTAGGTCAGAATCAGAGGTGTGTAAGCTCGGTGAACTTCACCAAACATGGTGGAAAAGGCTGCTGGACTGCCTTTCACGTTAGGTACCTATGTCTCTGGGTGATGGAAAATGTAATCACTACCTAACTTAATGAGCATGAGGTTATTGTTACTTTAATAAAGGCTATACCGTAGCTACAATGCTAAACCTGCTGAATGTTTATCCTACCCGGCTGTTTTTTACATACTTAGTTAGGTACTAGAATAATCACTAATTTATGTTCTGTCTATTTGCAGATTTAAATCAAAACCTGTATCAGCATACCATACTATCTTTAATAACTTATAGAGGATATTAAAATGGAGTTGCTTCTTAGGGAATGGAATATCCCACAGGATATAATTACAAATTTCAACGGTAGGTGAATATTTATACTTATAAACATTTTGTCCGGAAAAGGCCATCAAGTGAGTACTCTAACTGTACTAATAATATTACTATTCCAAAAAGAAATGTACAAAGTTGTAAATAATAACAGATAAATTCATTTAAACACAATTTTAATGTGTTAATGAACTTTAGGCTGCTTAACAGCCGGTATAATTAAGATACATTCAGATACATCAGCATTAGGGCTTGTTTGAATGTTATAAAATTTAGGTAATTAGTATTTTGTTTAAACTTGTCTAGTGATTATGGAAATTTTGTTTTAGAAAATGATGTAACTGTGGATCAATTAAAGGAAATCAATGACAATATCCTGAAAGAACTGTGCCCAAAGATTGGACTAAGAATAGAACTAAAAAAAAAAATTGATGAGTATTTAGTAGCGACTAGCACAGTAAGTTACCTACCTATTGAATATTCTATTATCCTGTTTATATTATGGGGTTTTCTAAGGGGACAATTTGGCATCGTATCTTTGTATGTATGTAGGTACATACGTATAAATATAAAACTTCGTCAAAAGTCAGAGGGGGGGGGGAGAGGTCGAGAGGTATTTTTTCAGTTGGTCGGCCAGGTCCTTTGCTTTTTCTTGTTTATTTTTTTTGTAACAAATTAAGTACCTACCTTAGTTTAAAACAGTTAGATTTAAAACATCAAAGCCGATCTACAGGCAAAAACTCCAAGTCAAAGCATTTATTTCAATTAGACCATTACGGCAGTTTTTAATGTCAACAATACAAAAAAAAAACTACAGTCACAGTCACAAGGCATTATAACTTGAGAAAGTACTGTAGGTGAACATTCTCTAGCGTAGATCTCTATGGAGAAGAACGGCTTTCTTACAATTATTACTTAAATGTTTTCAGACTAATACAGTAACAAATAGCAGCATCACTGCTCCTTATCTATTCACGGAGAACGAGGACCTGGAAGACTTACAAGATATCCTTACAGGCGATATTTATGTCCGACCAAATTTCCCTGATTTTGACCTCAAGACGCTTCTAACAGTAACACCATGTGGCAAGAGTATATTAAATTATTACACTGCAAATAGTACCTTGACAAACAAGCACCGAAATCAACTCACTGATATCATTGTTAGACATCTCTTCACACGTGTCGTAAATTAGTAAGTACCTACCAGTACATACTCGTTCATTCATTTTCCCACTATACTTTTATGTGGTTCTTTGAGCACAAACTGGGGGAAGCAATAAAAGCATATCCCTTCTCTTAATGGACCTTGTGGATGGAGAGGGCCTAAGGATCATTTATTGTGGCATTTTAGATAAACGGGAAGGCAGTATGTATTCACTAGCTGATGATGATAATACTATGTTGTATGCTAGCTGACCTGCAAAGCACGAAACTAATAAGTTCTAATCTAAAAAATATTTTTATCATTCTTAAGATTCCGAAGTCCAACAATGAACAATGAACCCTTATACTTAGATTTATTTTTTACCTATTTCAGTAAAATAACATATGAAGAATACAACATTTTAACCGCAAAAATAATAGCTTTATTTCCATTTGAAAACACTGGCACATACTTTGTACCACCAATTAAAAAAAGACAGTCCATATCCGGTAAACCTTCATTTGCTAAAGGCAAGCTGGTTGATAAAATTCGGAATACCCTGTATAAGTCTGGTGAAAAGAGAAAAAAATCAACATCAGAAGAGAATGTCATTCCAAATAAAACAAAAAAATATGAGGAGTTGAAAGGTTTTAAATGATTACTTGACCTACATAAATAGTAGCTAGAGTAGTTACTTGTCTGTATACATGAGATGGCGAATTTTTGCAAAATGTGTGTAATATTGTTATTAATATCTAATTATTGTGTAGTCGGTAGTTAGGTACTTAATAAGTAGGTAAGTACTTTGTAGATCATAAAAGTTATAGGGTAAGCAGTAGTGCCCTGTCAGGTAGTTTGCTTCAGTAATACCTACAACCAATTTATTTATATCTGTCTTACATATTGGCTAACATAATTTTTCTATATTACAGAAGATCACACAGACCAAATAATTTTTCTTAAGAATAACAATGAGCCATGGAGTGAAATCATGGACTGTTGGAACAAAACATTCAAAGTGAGGCAGTGTAGCACCAACAACAACATTTCGGATTTTATTGATGAGTGGAACATTTTAAATGATCCAAGGAGTGATAGTTTGGTAAGTATTCTTTTTTGTACAAAAAATACAAAAAGTTTATTTTCTTTCACATTTTTTTTTAATTTTCTTAACAGTAGGTACCTATTTGAAACCGTTATTGGCTTAAAGTTGTATTTATAAGATACATTTTGTACAGCTATGGGTTTTGTTAATAAATAAAAGTAGTTATGTATTTACAAAAAAAGTACCTATAATATGAATATCAGAGCTTTGCTTAGTTTGTTTATGTTTATTTCTTTTTAGATTGACATTTTCATTATTGTTATTTAGAGCTGTTCAATGTTTCACTGTTCACTAGCCAATTTGAATCTACATTTACTGGAATTTAGGGCTAGATAGTGTTGTGTGGATTGCCCACAAATATTTTTATTTGTTTATGTTGTCTGTAACTAGATTGGTCCAACTCCAGCATGCCAAATACGTTTCTGAAAAATTGTTTACGTTTCTAGATAAACCTGGACTTTGAAAGACTGTATCCTGAAAGATCAACATGCTTTTTCAGGAATTGGAAATGGTTTATTAATAAAATCATCAGCCTCAAATTTGGAGAATCAAAAGATGACACGTTGAGTACTTTATATGAAAGTATTCAAGAGCAGCCTGATGATGGTAATAAACAGTTTAATTTTCATTTATTAGGTTTACCTTCAGCGTCACCGTCACTATTCTTATTTATATTATTTACGTTACTAGCATCCGCTCGTGGCTCCGCTCGCATGGTACCTACTTACTTCAAAATAAATCACCTGTTTTATACATTTCAGATCTAAAAGTGCCAGATCAAATAAAACTGTTGTCCTACCTGATTCCCCCGAGAGGAAGACTGAACAAGCGTAGAAAATTTTCCACATTAGAATGCGTCGAAAACTTCATAATTTACGTCCAGGTAAATATATTGGGGTACTATTTTATTAAGTTGAATGGTATGGTATTTAATATCTATACCTCGCGGTTACGTAATTTTATGGAATGTTTTGGTTTTTTCCTGGATAAAGAGTAACATCTGTTAACCAGGGTATAATTTACATTCATACCAAATTTCATCCAAATTTTCAGATCAGATTCAATCACAAGCTTTCCCATTTATAATATTAGTAGTAAACACGCGTGCTTTGTAGGTATGTTCATCAGTTTTGCAATTTTTATATGTTTGCTATTATTTTCAGAATCCTGGAGATATACAAACGAAAATTGATGAAGTAAAAGACAAGGCTCTACGCAGCAAGCAAAGTGTTCAACCGTACGTAATTAAATGTGGTGCTGCCGATGATGGTAACGATATCTATTATTTGGTAATAGACAAGGTTATGTGGAAGTTTACCTCGCCAATGAAAGCTTTTGACACATTGTTCAAATCATACCATGCGCTTCACGCCACATATCCAGCAGCTGCTGCGCATTTATACGTGCTGATTCAGCGTTGTGTCTATCAAATAGAAACAAAGTATGATAAGATAGTACCATACATCGCAGATTTGTTGTCGCTTGCGAAAATGTAAACAAAATTGTTGTTTAATCTTGTTGAAATTAACTATAAATAATTGCACGATGAAGTGCCTTGAATGTCGCAACGAATATCAAGATTTTCAGCAATACTTTGTGCATTTGCGTTACGCGCATAGTATTGTTAATTATTTTAAATGTCCTGAAGAAAATTGTGCCAGGTTATATCACTCTAAGAGTGATCTAAAGAAGCATTTAACTCATTATCATGAAACCTCGAGTAGCAATCTCGTCTCAGATGCCAATGTATTTGATGTTAGTGGTAAAGCAAACTGTAATTCCGGTTCAACGTCTGAATTAACACCTTTGAACGAAGCCCCTAAATTGAATAATAATACTAAAAATGAAACCTCAAATTTATCTGATTTTCAAATAGAAGTCGATAATGCGTTACTTACATTTATTGCAAAATTATATAACATGTCCAATTTGCCAAGAAGTGTTATCCAAAATATAATTGAAATCGTGTCTGAGCTGTTTATATCGGAGCCGTTTAACATTATTAGACAATCCCTAATAATGTCAAAGAATGATTTGAATAATGATAGTTTGCTGATGTTATCAATACTTCAAGATTCGTTTAAAAACATCAATACCGATTATAAAAGAATAGAACATTTCAAAAAATTAAGATCGTATGTCAAACCTATTAAAAAAACCATTGGTGTTTCCGAAGATAGTAATCGTAGGAATAACACTGTTGAAATGGTAATCAAAAATAGATTTTCTTATTTTATACCTTTGCGTGACACTCTTAAGGAGTTTCTCGAAGCAGCAAATACATTAGAAATTATAATTAACCACCAGAAAAAAGTAAGCGAAGAGAAAGATGTCCTTAGAAACATAATAAATGGCACATCTTGGCAGGATACAAAAGAAAAATGTAATCACGGAACCATTCTACCTTTGACAGTGTATTATGATGATTTTGAATCTGGCAATCCACTAGGCAGTCACGCTGGAAATCAGAAAATAGGTGCTGTATATGTAACTATATCTACAATACCACCACAGTTCTGCAGTCGTTTAGATAATGTCTTACCAGTTCTTTTGTTTTATACACAAGATAGAAACACTTTTGGTAGTGAACCTGTTTTCAGACCGTTACTTAAAGAATTAAAGTTTTTACAGGAGGAAGGGATAAACGTAAAATCTAAGAAATCTAGTATATGTGTTACTTTTTGTGTAGCCAATATTTCAGGAGACAATTTAGGGCTTCATTCAATTTTAGGTTTTCACGAAAGTTTTTCTTCCAATAATTTTTGTAGATTTTGCACAGTACAAAAAGAGCAAACAAAAACTGACACCAAAGAGCGATCTGAATACATTCGTAAAAAAGAAGAATATAATGCACATTATACTAACAAAATTGGCGTTAAAGAAAAATGCATATGGCATGATTTAAATTATTTCCATGTTTACAACAATTTCACGTGCGATGTTATGCACGATTTGTGTGAGGGCATACACCGTTATGACATGTGCTTAATAATCAAACATTTTATTGATAACAATATTTTTGATTTGGACAACTTAAATTCAAGAATAAAATACTATACTTATTTAAAGTCTGAAAAAAATTGTCCTCCACCTGTCACAAAACAAAACTTGTTAAATGGCAAAATAATGTTTTCGGCTTCTGAGATGTTGTGTCTTGTTCGTAATTTTAGGTACATAATTGGTGACTTAATTGCGGAGCATGATCCAGTATGGAAACAATATTTAACTCTGTTAGAAATTACAGAGATATTAACATCTCAGATTTTCACTTCACACTTGATTGATTACTTGAAAACTTCAATCGAAGCTTACTTGGAAAATTTAATTCAATTATTTAACTGTACATTAAAACCGAAACATCATTTTCTCCTACATTACCCAAGAATAATACAAAAAGTTGGTCCACCAATATTAATAAGTGCCTTTAAATTTGAGGCTAAGCACAAAGAGTTGAAAAAAATAGCACAATCAATAGCTAGCCGTAAAAACTTGCCACTAACACTTGCAACAAGACATCAATTGACGAATAGTCATAAATTACTTGTTAATACTGGACTTACTGATCGCTATTTACACGGAAAAATATTAAAACTAAATAATATGACAGAAATTGATGGTGATGTTTATAATTGTGTTGGTTTTATAGAGATTAATGGTATAACATATTGTGAAAAAAATGTTATCTTGTATAGGTATGCAGTCCAAGATCTACCATTATTTTTGAAAATTGAACAAGTGTTATTTAACGAATCTGATAAAAGTAAAATTTACTTTAAGTGTAGAGTTCTTAAAACAATTAATTATTCTCCTCATTACATGGCGTTTTTGGTCAATTGTACAAGTAGTTTTGAAGTTATTTCCTTACAAGATTGCTATAGCACAACACCGAATATAATTCATAAAATAGGTATGAATCAATATGTTGATTTGAGAAGTTGATTCATTATTAATGATTATTAACAATACAAAATGGAACATACAATACGGCCAGCGGATCTTGGCAGTTCTGAAGTGAGTCATTGGTGCGAAAATGGCCAATGAATGACTGACGAAAGATTCGCAAAACGGCTAACTTCAGACCCGGCCAAGATCAGCCGGCCGTATTGTATCTTGTGTAGATATGAACGAGAATAGCTGTTTGTTACAATTTTAAGATTGAATTCATTTTTTTATAAGAATTGATGGTATAACCCGCGCCAATAAAGCAATTAACGAATCTTAAATAGCGACGTTAATCTATCTCTAAAGTACTAGAGTAAGCAATAGTGTATAAGTGAGAGGTAATGATTTACGCTGCCATTTCAGATTGTTTTTTTTTTATTGACGTGCGTGGGTTATAGCTAAAGCTTATTATGTGTAAATAATATTCAGGGGTGGAAATTTACTAACCAATTTTTGCATAATAATCTGATGGTATAATAATAACCTGCGCCAATAGAGGAACGAACTAAGTTTCGTTTCTTTATTGAGGCGGGTTATATAAAGTAAAATTCACATAATGAGTGATCATAAGTATGTTTATTGGCGGCCATAATATTACCGTCATCAGTTTATAAAAAATCGCAAGTAGCGATGTTGTGTGCAACACGGTTGAGCAAAAACATACTTTTGATCCAAACAAATTTGCCTTCCAAAAAGTTTGCAAAAGTATGAAAATCAGTAAGGCAAACTTTTTGGTAGAAAAACGTGTTTGGATTAAAATATTTTTTTTTGCTAAACTGCAATATAATGTTAAAATGTATAAAGTTGTCAAATACCTACCCAAATAACACACAAAATAATGTTAAAATGTATAAAGTTGTCAAATAACTTCAAAATATTATGAATAAGCGATTATGATTAAATTAAGATATTAACATTATATTTCAGTTGCTATTGATAGGATTTGACAAATATTTTGTATGACTATAAAAATGTGATAGTAGGCGGGTTGCCAGCACCTTAAGATTAAGAATGATCATGATAAAGCGATATTATCAAGATATTAAGTATTGTATTTAAGATGATAATTACTGAATTCCTAGGTACCTACTCGTATTATTACGTATAAGAATCTGATGGTATAGGTCCAATAAAGAAACAAATCTTAAATGGCGGCGCTAATTTATACTTCTTATGAGTGCAGCTAGGCAGCTAATGTAAACAATAGTTTGCGATGTCCCCTTAAGTAATATTCACAGTAATAACATTAGGTAATATGATTAATACCTAGAATATATTTAAATAAAATGATCAATACTTTTGTTTTAGGAAGTTTATTTTTTAATAAATGATTTCATAGAATTAAATCCATTGTATTATTTTATCTATTATTAATTTGAGTACCTCCCACTTATTTACCTACCTCTATTTACAGGCATGAAATAACACGCGGAGATCAGATTGAAAGATGTGATGGTGCATCAGACTCGAAATTCTGTAAGTGAGTTTTAGTGCTTTTTCTTGTTCATTTTATGTTTCAAATGGTACTCAATAATCATGGTATTTTAGTGAAGCCGTTTCAGTTCTATGTACAGATTCAAGTGCTTTGTTAAATACGGAGTTAAGGTTGTCTTAATTGAATTACAATAGTCTTGGTTCAATGCTTAAGATGCGTTTCAGTCAATATTTTTCAGTTCATCGTTCGATTTATTCAAGCTAAAGTTTAGTCACAATGTGAACATTTTGTTTAATTACATTTTGACTAAACTTTAACTTGAAAAATCGAACGATGAACTGAAAAAAATTTACTGAAACGCATTTCAACCATTGAACCAAGACTATTGTAATTCTTTAAATAAGACAAGCTGACTTTCGTATGAAACATGCCATGATTTGAATCAAGAACTGAAAATTCTTACAGTAAAATACTTTATTATTGAGCCAAGAGATCTCTTATCTCCGTATGAAACATGCAATGAATTAGATCAAGAACTAAAACTTCTTTACTGAAGTACAGGGTTTTTAGATCAATAATAATGACATTATTTGTTGGAAACAATCTGATCTTCGTATGAAACATGACATGCATTGAACCAAGAACTGAGATTTCTTGCAGTGAAATACACTAATATTGAGCTAAGAGATTTCTGATCTCCGAATGAAACATGCAATGAATTAGATCAAAAACTATAACTTCTTCAGTTAAGTACCTGCAGTCCTGCACGTTCTTAAATAAACAATATTAACATTATTGATTGGAGACAATCTGATCTCCGTATCAATTGCTTATTGATTTGAATTAAGAACTGGGCTTCTTCACTGAAATACGCTATAAATATTGAACTAAGAACATTGATATTGTTCTTTCTAGACAACGTGATCTCCGCTTAAATTCGATTAAATTATTAAACTAAGAAATAAAACTTCTTCACTAAAAACGCATGATTATTGAACTAAGAACATTGAGACTATCTTTTTAAAACAACGTGATCTCCAGAGAATAACTTATTGTTATTGAACTAGTACCATAAACTTCTTCACTGAAGAGCATCTACTAGTAATTAAGATTGTTGGTATTTTTCATTAGAGATAAATTTTCTCAGTGTGAAAATAGAATTAAATTGATGCAAGAGTTAAAGCTGCTTCACTGAAATATGCCGTAGCATACAGACAACTCATTTATTTTTCATACTGAGAATTTATTTTCTTGTAAGAAAACTCCGGGATCCGTTTGACAAAGTGTTCAACTGAGAAAAGCATTATTCTCAAATATATTGTTTAATCACAAGTATGTAAATTCTAGAAGGAAGACAAATATCTTGACTTAACTATTTATTTACTAGCATTGAGAATAATTGTGTTTTGATACAACCATTTATTGTTTTCCCCATATATGAATCACGGAAATTCTTGACCAATAGATATATTCTTGATCAGAAACAATGACATTTCTTGTCCAATAAATATATTCTTGATAAAAGATATTGCTCTTCATAGTCGGAGGAGTAATCGGAGAACTTCGAGGAGTACAATCTAGATTTAAGACATAATTGTCTTAAATTTGAGAATTTAATATTCTAGACTTAAAAAAAAAAAACTTACTTATGCAAAGAAAACGTTTCTTTCTGATTGCAAGAATAGGATATTGCCTTGGTTAGTGAGTATAAATACTTGGAAGAAAAATGAATAACAAGACAAATATTTACTAATTTTAAGAATAAAATGTTTTCCCCATATATGAATCACGCAATGTCTTGACCAAGTGAAATATTCTTAGTTTAAAACAATTTTTTTTTTCCGTGTGTTAATAACTTCTATCATTGGTAGATTAAGTAAATATTCGTACGTCATTTTGTCATTTGGAAACAAAATTGCTGTTAGAACCCATAAATTCAATTAAGTTATTTTCTCGTGCTTAATTTTCTATTTGGCTTTTTTTTTCGGAACTTAAATTGTCCCACTGCTGGGCAATGGCCTCCCCCATTCCAGGCCTTCCACTTTTCTGTCTACGCGGATTTTTCCGATCAATCTCGCACAAACGAATCTAAATCGTCACGCCAGCGTTTTCTTGGCTTTTAAAGCTTATTAATACCTACCAAACAAAATCTTCACCGATTACCTATAAATATTTTGGTCTTGTACAGGACAAATTCTGTTTTGTATTTTGTTTTTGTTTGTTTTTTCTTATGATTTTGTTTTTTTTTTCTCTCACTATGTTTACTTTATACTAGTGTTATAATCACAATTTTACCATTTTATTGTTATTTTTTTTTCTCTCACTACTTATATTTACTGTAAACTAGTGTTATAATCACAATTTTACCATTTGTTTTTTCTTATGATTTTGTTATTTAATTTATTTAATTTGTAATATACTCGTAAGTCGGAAAATGGTTCAATAGAAATGTGAATTGTAATAAAATAATATTTTGGAAATTGTTCTTGTTTTTACTCATAGCCGCACGTACCCCGGGGGGTACGCGTACCACTAATTGGGAAACACTGGTGTAGAACATAAAAATGATCGCAATGACGGGGAGAACAAGTGGTTTTCGGATTCGTTAAGAGGTGTTTTACACCCTTTATACTTTTTGTTTGTATTTTATAAAGAATTACATTAAAAGCATGTACACATCTCGCAGTGTCACAGAGTAGAGAGCACAAAGTAAAGTTTAGCCAAAGACACAGATTAACAAAAATAAAATGATGACATTAGAAGGCGCGTAATTTAAAATAACGTTTCAATATTTTTAAATAACCGTAAATCAATCCAGTACAAAATTCCACGTATATCGATCAATACACCCCTCTGCATTTTCGATTCAAATCAAAAATTTAATTCTCCCGTTACAAATGCCAGACAGACTGACACCTCTACATCTAGCCATAGCCGGGGGTCGAATATTAAAAGAATGGAGTGCTCAAACTGTGTATTGCTCTGTGTTGCTTTATATTGCTCTATGTTGCTCACGTGCGTTATGGAAGGCTTTTTTGTTGGTTTGGTTTTGGGATTTTGATTGCTAGAAGTTCGGTTTTCAAATTTTTGTCTTCTCTTTTTTGGCAACGTTTTAAAACTTTTTTTTTTGTTTTGAACTAGCCTCCTCTAATTTTATTCGTGTGAAATTATTATAAAATGTGACATCCTTATTAGGGTCGGATTTTGTTGACATTTAAATAAATTAAAAATTAATGAATAAATATCAGTGGACTTTACACGGCGCCATCTAGTGCCACACTAAGCAACGTCTGTCTGTACGTCCGTATGTCACAGCCACTTTTTTCCGAAACTCGAAGAACTGCTGTTGAAACTTGGTAAGTAGATGTATTCTGTGAACCGCATTAAGATTTTCACACAAAAATAGTAAAAAAAAAATAAATTTTGGTGGTTCCCCATACTTAGAACTGAAACTCAAAATTTTTGTTTTCATCAAACCCGCACGTGTGGGGTATCTATGGATAGGTCTTCAAAAATTATATTTGTATTTTTTTTTTTCTAAACTGAATAGTTTGTGCGAGAGGCACTTCCAAAGTAGTTAAATGTGTCGTCGTCCCCGTGTAACTTCTAAATTAAGAGACTGATAAAACTAAAAAATATTATATGAAAATTGGTTTGAACGAGATCTAGTTAGTAGTTTTTTTTAATACGTCATAAATGGTAAACTGCATTTTACACAATTTTGATACGAAACCATGGGCGAGTCCGACTCACACTTGGCCCCTTTTTTATTATATCTTTCGATAAAATCGCAACCTAAAAATCACTTTATTTCAAAAATTAACTGCCATCTCAAGTAATCCGCGTAAAAGCTTTTATTTCATTACGGTTAAACAAATTATGAACACCATTTTACATACAAAATCCATAAATAACTCCACGAAAATCGCTAAAACCGTAAATGTGACTGTATAAATATTTTCATTAACTTTGACACTCTGCCGTAGCATATTAAAAATTCATATCAATACACAACTTAAAACCAACCTTAGTTGCATTGTGATACCGTTGAATTTTGGACAGGAGAGGAAATTCTCCAAATGCAAAGCTACGTACTGTCTACGCCAGGCGTAGCGTCGTAGCACTCGACGTACTACGTGACGTAGCCCGTCTACGGCGTAGTAGAGTCGAGTATTCAGTCTCTATGTAGAGATAAATGAATGTTTTATGCAGCTTTTACTGGTGCTCTGTTTCTTTTTTTATTATGGAGTTGGCAGTATTATAGCGTTTTATTGTTTAGCATGAAAGTTTTGATATATGATAGAGTTTGCAATAGTGTTCTCGCTATTGCAAGCTATTGACGACTCGAATGGCGTAGTGGTAGTGACGCTGCCTTACGTTCTTAGAGTCCTGGGTTCGAATCCCGGTAGGAGCAAATGTTTGTGTGATGAGCATGGACATTTGTTTCCGAGTCATGGATGTTTATATGTATAATAAGTATGTATTTACAAACAAAAAAGTATATATGTAGTATATCAACTATCTAGTGTCCACGACACAAGCTTTGCTTAGTGTGGTACTAGGTGGCGCTGTGTGTTAATGTCCAGCGATATTTATTTATTTATTATTTATCTAGTTTGAAACTTATTCGTTTGGTCTTTTTTATTGGTGGATGAATTTCTTTACCTGTGTGGACATAATTGCTTTATCGCCCAATAATAGAATATTTATTTAATGTCGCTTGTTATTGTAAGAAAATAAAAGCTCATTCTCGTCGAAATATGACATCAAAATATTCATTCTATATTCATTAATATTGCAGCCATTTGCCAGCAACACGACCTGAAAATTAACAAAGAAATTCTTTATTTGAACGGAGCTATACCAGTAACACCGTATTACTTTTCCTGAAATTCAAAAAAAAAGAACTTTTCACGGTCTACGCACTGTCTACAAAAACAATCTTTAACAAACCAACTAAATTCTTCAGCACAACCTCATTAATCGCAACTATCCATTAAAAAAACCCACACAACCGAACGGTCAAAAGGTGAAACTTCACAACTCTCCCCCCACTCCCCCTCCCCCTCCATCCCTCTCCCCGCAACTCGCCCCCTCGTCTGCGTCGTAGACACCATGATCGATCGTAACACGGTACTGTAAAATTCGCATCTTAAACGTATACATAGACTTAAGACCCAGACGTCTGTCCCGGCCTCCGGGGTGAATGCCCTGTGCATCCGGATACGCCGCGTACTGCTGGCTAGACGTCGTTTTGTGCGTTTAGATGTAGATGGGAGTTCTGGGGGTAAGGTTTCGTAAGGGCTGCGGGACTGTTCGAAAGAGATACCGTGGCCCCGGAACATAAAGGGCGAGGGAGGAACATGGATGGGTTTTAGTCAGTAAAAGTCTGATACAACGCTCCGCCCAGAGTGGGAGAAGTCATTTGATGATTTCCCATCCGAAAAAAAAGGGTTGGATGTTGATAGAGGTGTTCCTGGCTTAGTAATAGCCGCAGGTCGATCAAAAGTCCAGCTACACTTGCCAAGGTGGGGGTCTGTCAATGTGTGACAGACTGTCTACTACATGGCTCTTTAGTAAACTGATCCCGCTCACTTGGATCCTGCGGGATCAGTTTACGAAATATCGAGACCTCTTTGTGCTTCAGAAAGCACTTAGCCGTAGACTCGGCTGTTTTCGAGGTCTGTGACAGTAGATTCAATTAGTCACAAGCCTGAGTCTGACAATTAGTCTCACCAATAGATATCGGTTTCAGGTTTCGGAGGTCAGACAGGCAGTCGCTTTAGGTAAGATGTTGCCGATCAAAGACTGGAAACCAACCCGACATATTTGCGAAAATCCTAAGTAGATGATGAATGTCCTCCTCTTGCTTCCAATTTTGAGTTTTATGTTCATTAGAGCAACGGTGGCCCAGTAGTGTAGTGGAATTAATCATGGGTTCGAACCCAGACAGGCGCATTACTTTGTGTAATGCATTTCATGACCACTGCTCTCAAAACGGTGAAGGAAAACATCGTGAGGAAACCGACATGTCCTAGATCCGAAAAAATCGCAGGCATGTGACATCCACCAACCCGCACTGGGCCTGCGTGGTGGATTATAGCCCATTCCCTCTTTTATTTTACTGTATTTTAAAGACTACCATATACCACCTACCATGTAGGTGATCTTAAAAGGGGTCTACCTAGCAGTCCTATCTACCAAGCCTCGTTACTAATGCGCTTGCCAAGATATTTTTTTGTCAAGAAACACCTTTGGTCTCTCATAGGAGTTGCATGAAATCATATAATACGCCAAGACGTGCTTACACGCAATTTACCACGGAAGGCTTATAAAGCGTCATTTCTACGCATAAGCATCGTTCTGGGTGCGTTAAGCTTTTACCCCCTTTCAAAATGACGTCATCACTATCTAGGTAGGAAACTTACTACCTACAGATGGATATGTCACCGTAAAATTATCAAACACGTTATATTACAATATAACGTGTTTCTCTCAAGCGATATTGTAAACTCTCGAATTATTGTCAACTGAACATACGGAAGTATCTCTGCCCCCATAATCCGGACTTGGGGCACCCCCTCGTTAGGTTAGTTAGGTTCCTTTAAACCCTGCACTCGGAAATAGGGGCCCCGCGAAGCGGGGCTCCGTCGACTACGCTTTTTAGGAGAATATAAAGTGTTTTAAGGTTAGGTTATATTAATCGATATTTCTCAGGAATGGTACAGGGACCCCGTGCATTTCACGAAAAATAATGCGTTTTATTGTAAGCAGTAAGTTCATTTGACAATAATTCGAGAGTTTACAATATCGCTAGAGAGATTACAATATAACGTGTTTGACAATTTTACGGTGACATATATACCTACCTACCTTCCTACAGACGTGTATATCTCACCAGCTACGCACCGTCTGGTGTCCGATCCCACGCACTACGCCCACACTTCACGCCACTTGAATACATTTCTACCCTGTGAAGTAACGCGAGCGTGAATAGAAAATCATTCGTTTTTCAGTAGTTTTATTTTCTTAAGGTTTTCTTTTAGGGAAGGGTTGAATTTTCTTGCATTTGCCAACAGCCTCTTTCTTCCCTTTC
Organism: Xestia c-nigrum; assembly: GCA_916618015.1. NCBI lineage: Eukaryota > Metazoa > Arthropoda > Insecta > Lepidoptera > Noctuidae > Xestia > Xestia c-nigrum. The sequence continues at coordinate 21,827,323 of OU745252.1, read as the reverse complement.
TCTCTATAGCAACGTATGAAAAGGTGGAGAAGATGATTATCCGAATAAAATATAATTATGCAGTGTGTGCTTTTATTTAGGAAACAATATTTGCTTGATTTCTAACTTCACACACCAATTTGTATTCGTCTAAAATTTTAGTAAAAGAAACCCTTCCAGTTGTAACCGGCACATCAAAACTCGCAGTTAATACACATCATAAACACGATAACAAAGCATACGTATGTAGCGGTAGGTTATGGTTCCGTGACGTCCAAATATCGGCGGCTGATTTCGTACTTTGCTCCCCCAATGTTACCGCCCACGTTCAGTTTTAGGGTTGCCTCGTGAGAATAGAACCTTTTTAGCTATTGATTAGTCATTTATCCTTATTTCTCGATATTTTTCCAATCATCATCATCATCAGCATTTGAGCCGGAAGACGTCCATTGCTAGACATAGGCCCCAAGTGTCGCCATATTGACCTGTCCCGTGCGTCTCGCATCTAGCGGATCCCCGACCCTTCACCAGGGTATCGGTCTACCCAGTGAGCGGATTTTTCAGTTGTTCTGGCAATTGATCTTGCTGCGAAACCTTATTTTTTATTTTTATAGGATGGGAAATCATCAAATAACTTCTCCCATTCTGGGCGGAGCGGGAGGGAGTGTCAGACTTTTACTGATTAAAACCCATCCATGTTCTTTCCTCGCCCTTTATGTTCCGGGGCCACGGTATTTCTTTCGAATAGGCCCGCAACCCCGTGGAGTTATCATCCGTTGTGTTTATTGCATACCCATGAACGTAGATTGTGCATTTTCGTGCTTACATTGCAGGAGGCAACAAATCATCGCGTTCAAATTTCCAAGACGTGTGTGACACGTAAAACGGGTCTGTTCGCCATCTGAAGCCAGGTCTTGTCCCCTTTCGATATAAGCAAATCCTCATAAAGGGTGTAAAACACCTCTTCACGAAGCCGAAAGACACTTGTTCTCCCCATCATTGCGATCATTTTTTTGTTCTACACCATACCTGGGAACCTTCTAGATACGGAGATATGGGTCAAAGTTACAACTTTTTGACAAGTTTTTTTGCAAGATTTTAACTATTAACACGTCCACGACCCCCGTTCTATTCAAACCATCCATCAGAACAATGTTTTAAGTGCGTTACATTGAGTTCTACCACAAAACATGATTTATAACCTCAAAATGCTTCCCAGCAATATTTTTTGCTTGAAGTTACTTAGTTTGATGTACAGAATGCTTGGCTAACGGCTTTGTGATGAGGTGGTTTGCACCCTGTATGTCATGCTGTTGCTGGTTATATAGCATAGGTGCTTCTAACACAACAATCAAACAGAATCCACGCACACCCCTGCCACCGAGTGACAATTTAGCGATGTAAACAGGCGGGCGCAGACGTCTAGACGTCGGTAGCCGCGCCGCTGTACCCGCTATTATATTGCGAGAATTCATTACAGACCAGACACGTATGGGACCCGCCACCGATGTTTTTACATGAAATTTTATTAGGATATTCATGGTAATGGGGGATTTGTAAAGGGAAGCCGAAAATTTGAGATTAATTACGCCTGGCTTGAGTGGTTCATTTGAATTTGGTGTTCTTTTGTGGATATGATGGTCTGTCCTTCTAAATAGATGTGACAAAAACGTTTTTAAATTAAAAAGTTATTGGAAATATGCATAACGTCGGTGCCTACGTACAAAGCAATATGTCTTCATGGCACATGGTTTAGTGTACAAGAGAGCGATATAAAGACTCATACGGTCCTAAAATCAATATTATGAAAAAAAAAATGCAATATAATTATAATTAGTCCTATGTCAATTTAGTCCTCAAAATGAACAATTTTGATTGGAGTGTGTTACCGGCTTATAACGTTACGTTCTCCTGTAAACCATGGGTTTACGCATGTCGCCTTGTACGTAGGGACCGTCGAGAAGTAAGTATGTAATTACAATCAGTACTTACTACAGCAATATTGTTTGGAAACGTCCTCTATGATCTTTAGACCAAAGTTTATTGATAAAGGTACCCTTCCATATACTTGAACAAGTTACGTGTACCAAGCTAGATATTTTTATTAAAAACAAATAAGAAAATGGCTGCAATGGGTTTCGCAGCTCGTTGAGCAATTTGAGTCTCTAAGAAAACATCACGATATCAGACGTTGAAACGGCCACTAATTGGCCATGTTTAGACTAGACTTTGAAGCTACTTTAACTTTAGTTTAGCTTTAGCTGTTTGTTTGGTTGGTTGGTTGAACGCGCTAATCTCAGGTACTGATGATTGGAACTGTAAAATATTTTTGTGTAGGATAGTCCATTTATCAAGGAAGGTTTTGTGTATAAATGAGGACGTCTTTATGAGTAGAGAAAGAGCAAAGGAACGGGAGATGGAGTGTGTGGAGGATGATGTGGGAAGATAGGAGGTGTCTGAAGAGATGACGACTAATATAGAAGTATTGAAGAAGAATACATTCTGCGCTGACCTATACTAATATTATAAAGCAGAAGAGTTTGTTTGTTTGTTTGTTTGGTTGAACGCGCTAATCTCAGGAACTACCGGCTCGAATTGAAAAATTATTTTTGTGTTGGATAGTCCATTTATCGAGGAAGGCTTTAGGCTATATTACATCTCGCTATGATTATTAGGAGCGAAGCAGGAATGGAAAATGTTGCAAAAACGGGGTTCTTTCGTTTTTCTCTCTTAAGTGACGCAAACGAAGTTGCGTGGGTCAGCTAGTCTCAAATAAAATGGGATAAGAGCAGGAGAATGAGAGGCACAGATATAAGCTCAGGCCTATCTGTGAGAAAGAGCCTAGAAAGGATCATTTTCCCAGCAATAGGAATCTTATAGGCTAATTAAGATTATGATAGACTTATAATTTTAGCGGCTAATGCGGTTTAGGTTGTTCGTCCCCTATTATATGGGATTTCATCTGAACTGGCGAAATCCCATAGAAAATGTACCCAGGCCCGACACAAATGGAACATATGCCAGTTTTTTTGTTACTTTAAATATAGCTAAAATATTTTCGAAATCAATGGCTAACACCAAAATATTGCCTTGTGTTTTAGTTTAGGAGACTTAAAAAAACACCGTAATTGTATGTAACTTCACGATACCCATAGCTTTAACCTTTCCCCATGTTAGGGTCGGCTTCCAGTCTAACTCGTTGCAGCCAGTATTTTACATGGAGTGACTGCCTATCTGACTTCCACAACCCTGTTACTACTGGGAAATGCGATACCCCTTGGTAAGACTGGTTGTCTGGCTTTTTGGGCTACTTATAACGACTGTCAGAGATCTAAATGACAACCGGGACCAACAGCTTAACGTGCTTTCCGAGGCATGGAGGAAACTCGGTATGTAAGGGTGGTCAATCATTCACTGACCAACCTCGCGAGCGGCTGTTATTATTTTGTCACGAGCAGATCAATAATCTACAAATATCTTCCGCCATCTTATTTACTAACAAGGAGTTTAGTTACAATATTTGCACACAGAGGTCAGAGTTTATTTTTAATGTTTCGGGAAGCGACGCGTCCCCCTTGCACCCTCCACCCCTACCTACCCCGCAGGGTTCGTCGACCTGATGCTGCAGACAGTCGAGGTTTTGTCTAGATTTAAGGTGAAACTTTAAAGTTTTAACTTAAAATGTGCATTAGTTATCGTATGTCTGGCTCTGCTGCTGGTATTTGCGTACTTGGAAAGTGGGTATTTTTAGCCCCGTTTGCGTAGACTGGTGGTTAATCCTAATGGATACTATTTACTATTGAAATAAAGCACGTTAAGACAGGCCGTTTCACAGTTGTTACAGGTAGTCGGTAGCCCAACAAAGTCTGACAACCAGTCTTACCAAGTGGTATCGTATTACCCAGTATTAACTGAGTTGTGGAGGTCAGATAGCCAGTTGCTCCATGTAAAAGCTGCATCCGCTTGGACTGGACATAATTGGGAAAAGGCTAGGCAGATGATGATGATGATGATGATGATGATGATCTATGAACGTGAATGAGATAGCTAGGTTCTACCTACACCCGCAGGGAAAATGTGTGAGTTTATGTATGTTTAATGCACACGATTTTAATCCTCTAAGGATTAGACAGAGATGAACCTTAATGGATTCATCTCTGTCTACAGACATATTTCACCAATTGTATTAACTGGTGCACTGGTGTAGGTTGGCTGGTGTAGCCATCAACCGAGCACGAATCCAGTCTAAGAGTCAACGAAGAGAGAGAGGAATAATCCCCGCGTGGTCTCGGGTTTTCTTTACGGATCGCGTATGCTCGAGCGTATTTTCGAGGACGCGAGAGCATTTTTCGTCAGGTTCAAGCATTTATGCACTTTTTTGTAACATTTTTAAAGTTTATTTTCAAGTGCGTCAATAAAATCCTCTCCGCTGCGCTCCGTTCTATCTGCGGTAAGCCTAAGTGGTTGCTAATGGTCACAAATTCAAAAACCCAATAACAGTTTGCCCGACCTCATTCGAACACAGGCCCTCCTATTCAGAAATACTGTTTATTTACTTACTGATTTTTTGAATATGTAAAAGTTTTGTAAAGATGTTTATTGGTCAATCAAGTGACATGTGCCAAAATCACTTGTATACTAGAGTACCTTCTTGTGGCATCATATTTTTAAAACAAACCCATTTCCTGAACTCAACGCGAGCTGACGTCAAAAGCTAGTAAAAATAACTATCTTGATAAAAAGGCGCGCATTTGTTATTCTTAAAACCTGTCTGCCATGTGCAATTTTTGCTACAAACAAAATTCCTAACACAGAAACGTGTTTATACTATTTCTAATTCCCCGAAACATTGCGTACACATTCGATTCATTCAGAAAACCAAATCTTTAGCTTAAAAAAATAACGTTTGTATACCATTTCCTTTTTCCATTAACTATCTGTCTGTTTTAAGAAACGCACATGCCATAGACACATAGACGTACCGTCTGCGTCGTAGACTAAGTACAGAAGTAGACAAGTCACTAAAAATGTAGTAAGATACTTAGACTTATTGAAACCAGTAGCAAGAGTAAACGAGACACTGTAATGTATTTACTTTATCTCCTTTTTGTTCTCTACCTTTATTCATATTACCTGTAGGGCTATTACGTAACTCTGTTGACAGTTCGAAATGATAGTAACTGGGCTCAGTGTATATCAATTAACTGTCAAAAGGCCAGTTTCGTATTTTGTATGACCAGCCGCGATCAAATATGACGTCATTGGTGCCCTTCGTGGCTGTTAGTCCCCTTTAACCCTATATCTTCTGTGTGTTAGTCACCGTAAAGTGATATGCACTCAGTGTGATACTTAATACCAATGTTATGACATTCTCGGTTGCTATCAAAGTTCGGTGTACAACCGAAGCTCGTTAGTCACTGGTATCAGAAAGTTACGTAATAGCCAAGCAGGTCCCAGTTGTTGTTTCTTACCTGAAGCCGAGTGAAGTAAACGGGTCATGGAGCTGTTTAGAGTAACCAACCATGACATTAAAAAAAAAACCGTGAAAATGTTGAAATTTTTACCTCCTATATCTCCGTAACAAGAAGGTTCACAGGTATGGCCAAATATAAAGAAGTAATCCTAATCTTCGAAACCCTTGACCCTTAACAAAGCCGCAAGAACAAGTGACTTTCGGCTTCACTATAGGACCCCTGCATTCTAGCTTACAAACATTACCTCAATATTAGTGTAGATTACCGCTGTGTAAGTGATTATCAATGTCTATCGCCATCTCATAGGGCTGATTCTGTCAGCTAATCTGTATAATACGCTGCGGTCTGTGCGTCATGGCGTACGTCAACGAGACTTATTTTTAAACCGTTTTATAATAAAAAAACCTATTTGCATGTATAGGCTGGACAATGACGTCTCTGCCATTTTGTACGTAGTTGTAGTCATTCTTAGTTTTTACTGAATACGTAATATATTAAGCCTAATGTAATTATTAGGCTCGCCTAAATATAATAAGGAAGTAATCTAATTTGGGATTCCGTCTTGTTTTATTCTGCTAGCCTTACGTTCAGTTCTTAGAACAATGCTCACGGTCTTCGAGTCTGAGTCTTCTTTTACATTGGTCCTTCTTGCACGACGCAGACTGCATTCTAGTACTGAATCAATGTAAGTTAGCCTTTATTTTTCTCAAGTACAAAATATACTAAAATGTGTTTTTTTTTTGTCTATGACAGGAGAAGAACTCGTTCCTGAACTACAACGTGTCGTGCATTCTGACGCTGCCTCCCTACCAGAGACAAGGATACGGCAGACTGCTTATAGATTTCAGTAAGTACCAGGATAATCCTTTCGCAGCTACCTTATCTGTGACAACTTGGTTCAGCCTTGGTTGTTCAGCCAAAATTGAATAAAACACCTTATCATCGCAGCTTTAAAAACTAAGTCGGTTTTATTTTTTGCAATAAAGTATTTATTCTTCACTTTTTAGTGGTTCACATGTGCTTGGTACGTGACATGGAAAGTGCATACCGTTACAATTATTTCAAGCCCAAACACGACTAGGATACACTGTCCCATTATGGAGTTCCGGTGCCTGACTCTTGGGTTCATCATCAGATCTGATGGTAGAATGGTTCTTATTGAACGCAAATGTTTCATTTGTTGTAGAAAATACCAAAATCGCTGTACGTTATCCTAATTAAAAGAGTTCCCTCAATTTCGCCAAGATTCCATCATCAGATCCCAACTTGGTGATTATGGGACCATTTGGAAAGTATACCCTTTCCAACAAAAAAATATATTTTTCAAATCGATTGGTAAGCGACGGAGTTATGTGCGAACCAAAAATAAAAATAAAATAAAATAGAAACAAATTTTCAAATTGAGAACCTCCTCCTTTTTTAGAAGTCGGTTAAAAATAGTATATTTAAGTATAATATAAACAAGCGTAAAAACTTATGACGGCTAAGTTTGTTGCAGCTGTTTCAAAATAATATTTTGCCGTGTAAAGTGTTTGTAAAAACCAATTTACAAAATAAACACGATTTAATTAAAGTTACGATTGTACGAGTAGGTACCTAAAAATTAACCCTACACCGCTGTTGAACACAAAAAATACAACTATTATTATTTTGCATAAAACAACATAGATAACATAGTAACGCTAAAACTTACAAAGGTTATACCAAACAAACAATACTTAAACAGAAAAATAACACAATTAAGCGTCCCCGAAAACGAACATCTCGTTATTATTGCTATTATACCTCAAAAATATCCCATTACAGTGACAATATATTAACTTTAGCAACCCTAGCCAGACGGACATAATTCACAAGGGCTTAACCTTTAATAACGCAAAAAGTCATACAAATTGCCCTCAGCGACGCGCGTAGAATAGTTCATTGCGAATGTCAATGTCACAGTGGCATTGCCCGTCATTACCGTGGCAACAGACGATTGGTTTATGTGTAATTTGTCTATGGAGGAATGTTATATTTTTTTAAGCATAGACTAAAGTGTGTATTTATGGGAGATTTATGGGAGAAACGTTCAGTTGTCATTTGTAACTTGCAGTGGGGTGAATGACATTTTGATGGGGTGTAAATGATTAATTATCTAAAATTCCTTAGATTTTGTAAGGGGTGAAGTCATTCCTCAAAGTCCTAATTATGTTTAAGTACAGCATTACGCCTTGTAAAGTTTACAATTACTAATACAAGATTAGTAATTGTAAACTTTAAAAAGCCTACAGCCGCGATATTGACTCTTAACTGACTAACAATAGGGGCGCTACATCAAACCGTTCAGCTAAATCCCGTAGCGTGCCACACTCGCGTCTCCCATGTCAACACAGCCGATGCGTAATTCTTACAAATCGCAAACCTATAGCAGCACCTGTGCGGTCAACGTGATAAACCCTCCAACTGCGGGTTTGTTTTGTCCCGGGCAGGGGGCGTCGCGACGCGCCGGCCGTCGACCCGACCTCGATCGATGCACTGCAGTATGGATCGGTCTGCCGTCTAGACTCACACCCCCTCCGGTCTGCCCAGAGGATGGGGGCGACGGGCCCACCGTGAGACGTAAATAGGGTTGCCATGTGTAACATAACTAACCTAGGATAAGCTGGTTTGTTGCAGACGTCTTTTTTGGCAATTTGCGATTGGGTTTTTTTATTGTTTTATTTTTGATGGAGAGGATCGTTTAGATTGAGTCGATTGGAATGGCTAGACGCGTGCTTGTTACAATTGAAGTTTAAATTCAACAACAACACTATGACATTAATAATCATCATATTAAGTAATCTTCCAGAAATTATATCGAAAATCTAAATAAATTCACATAACAGAAAAGCAACAAAACAATCAAGAATCAAGTATTCAGATAACTGACAGGTTCCACTCTAATTTGAACCTGTAACGCCCGAAATCCATTTCATATTCTACTTAACCCTTACAAAGCAGGCCATGAATTTACGAAACGCTACCCGACACTAACAAATGATTCGATTTACGCTGATCCGACAGCCCTGTCTACCCGCCAGATTGTAGACGCGAGGTATTTTGATAGGTACCTTAATTATTATTGTAGGTGTAAACTCGCTGATTGAAGTAACGGGAATATTTATCGGTGAAATATTTTATTCATGAAGTTTGACCGACAACTTCAAACATGTCTCTCTCTATTTGAATTTTGAAATTGTAATTAGTGGTGGAATATTAATCGTGCTCCGAGAGAATTTGAATCGAATAACTTTGAGTGTGATTACTAATCACTTTAACAAGTTTAAATTTTATGGTACTAAAGGGGTTGAATTAACTCAGAATTTATTAACTGTCTATGTTTTCTATACTTACAAATTAGATGGTTTGAACGAGATGTGTATCAGTAGCGAACTGATATGATATGATACGCCACTGATATGTATATTTATTATGTACGTCGTTTTAGTTTCTGTTTCAACAAAAAATAGAAAGATTTACCTATTTACACCTGTTATCCCCGAAGAGTCAGGCAGAGGTGTAATCAAAAAAAAAATCAAAATCAAAAATCATTTATTTCAATCCCTTTAGGATCATAATCAAAACATAATTCGATATAAATTAACCATTACAAAATTAAAATTTCAATCAGTAGGTACATAAAAAATATTAGTCAATTAGGTAGTGTAAATTGAAACTAAAAACATAAAAAATAACAATTATAAAAATTAACAATTATAAAAATTAAAATGTAAATCGCTAAAAGTACAAAAATAATTAATAAATAAACATGTCATTAAAACTCTAAAATTACAATGGAAGACTAATAATACACCTGCCTCTGAGTCATTTGTTTGTTTGTCATTACATTAACCATATAACAATGGCTAATGTAACAACAATCAAACCTGTTCGAAAATACGTTCAGGATAGTGTTGGAGGTAGCCCGGAGCCTGCGCCCCAGAGATGTGCACCGCTTTCGCATCGTCGTGTAGAAACAGTCGACACCAGCATCAGCGAACATCCCCGACGCGCTGCAGTGCCTGGGCAGCCCCAACAGCACCCTGAACGCATTATTATACTGAACACGGAGAGCGTTGTACTGTTTAATAATAATAATTTACCTGGTGTTACGTAAAAAACATAGTTGAAAAGTAATTCTTAGTACTTATTCGAAAGCCCTGTATCATTAGGGGTTAACTATCAAAAGGCTTTTGTTTTAATTGACTAGATTAATTAAGACTAAGCCGGGTATTTTAACTACTTTCAAACTTTATTTTATAGTAGTCATTCTTGCTAAGTAATTTGAGGTATTTTATTTTTAATCTTCAGAGATTCTTTTGTTAGTAGACGAAGCATTTTAAATAGCATTTGTCATCACTATCACTATCACTACATCACTACATATTATAAAACAAAGTCTCCCGCCGCGTCTGTCTGTCCCTATGTATGCTTAGATCTTTAAAACTAAGCAACGGATTCTGATGTGTTTTTTTTTTAATAGATAGAGTGATCCAAGTGAAAGGTTTTAGTATATAATTTTACACGAGCGATGCCGCGGGCATCGGCTAGAAAATAATAAGATTGGACTATTAATTTTTAACAACAAGCATTTGTCTATCTTTTCTAACAGTTTTTGCTCACCTTCATTTGACACTACAGTATATGTGTAATGTCTATAAAACATTTTATTTACAGCAATTTGCCAATGATATTGTGAGAGCTTCGACAGTCTGCGATTAATTTAACGTCGTCACTTCCCTGCCGTCTGCGGTTTAGAGGGTTCTATTATAAAATTAATTAACTGATAGGTACGGCTAAGGCCTGAATTCTTGTCGCGCTGATTGTCGGTCGGTCACGTACGAGTAAACTTTGTGTTCTATATACCACCACACTGCGACACTGACTTCAGCGGCGTGAAAAGTTACAAATGATACATTTTCAGGACGTCTAAATGTTCATTATTGTGGACATCAAACAATAAAGAGAAAACCAAATGAGCTCGACCAACAATTGGATAACTTTGAATTCGTGGAGTAATCTTATCAACGCATGGGGTTGTTGCATCGCGTACGAATTTAACCACTCGGTGCGGGGGAGAAAATATAAATGAAGGGCGATAGTGCTGGGATATTTAAAATTAAAAAGTGGTGCGTTTTAAGGTTACACAAAAAGAAAATAAAAAATAATTCATTTGATTCTCGGGTCAGGCAAATTGTTCTTGGGTTTTTCTTTAGGAATTTCACAATAGCAGCCACGGAGGCTGAATTTATGTCCGCTTGATGGCAAAAGGCTTGTCTCTATTGGACTTTAACATTACTGGCGACATGTGGGAGTACTATTTGGTACACCTCTGCCTAAATCTTCGGGTAATACATGCGTGATACGTGATGCGAACTCAAAAACAACAAGGCACCGGGGGATGACGGAATTACTGCCGAACTCCTGAAGGCGGGTAGAAAACCGGTACTTAAGGCCCTTCAGAAGCTGTTCAATTCCGTCATACTCGAGGGGAAAACGCCACAGGCATGGTGCAGGGGTGTGGTGGTGCTCTTCTTCAAGAAGAGTGACAATGCCCGGTTGAAGAATTACAGGCCCATCTCACTTCTAAGCCATGTTTACAAGTTGTTTTCAAGAGTCATCACGAATCGTCTCGCGCGCAGGTTTGACGATTTCCAGCCACCCGAACAAGCCGGTTTCCGAAAAGGTTTTAGCACCGTGGACCACATACATACGCTTCGGCAGGTTATACAGAAGACCGAAGAGTATAACTTGCCTCTCTGCTTAGCGTGTGTGGACTACGAAAAAGCCTTTGATTCGATCGAAACCTGGGCTGTACTGCAGTCTCTCCAACGGTGCCAAATTGACTATCGGTACATCGAGGTGTTGAAGTGTTTGTACAAAAACGCCACCATGTCAGTCCGACTTCAGGACCAAGCCTCGGAACCTATCCTTCTGCAGCGAGGTGTAAGACAGGGAGACGTCATATCTCCGAAACTGTTCACCGCTGCATTGGAGGATGTCTTCAAGGTTCTGGACTGGAGAGGGCTAGGCATCAACGTGAATGGCGAGTACATCACTCACCTTCGGTTTGCTGACGATATTGTGGTCATGGCTGAGACCATGGAGGACCTCAGTACAATGCTCGATGACCTCAGTAGAGCCTCCAAAAGAGTGGGTCTAAAAATGAACATGGACAAGACGAAGGTCATGTTGAATGCCCATGTCACACCCATTCCTATCAAGATCGGAGACTCTACACTCGAAATTGTAGACGATTATGTATACCTAGGACAAACGGTCCAGTTAGGTAGGTCTAACTTCGAGAAAGAGGTCAATCGTCGAATCCGACTCGGCTGGGCAGCGTTCGGGAAGCTGCGCGGTATCTTCTCGTCCAACTTACCGCAGTGTCTCAAGATGAAATTTTATGACCAGTGTGTGTTGCCAGTGATTACATCATCATCATCATCATCATCATCAGCCTTTAATGTTCCCACTGCTGGGACACGGCCTCCTCTCAATGAGAGGGAATGGGCTATAATCTACCGCGCGGGCCCAGTGCGGATTGGTAGATGTCACATGTCTTCGAATTTTTGGTTCTAGGACAAGCCGGTTTCCTCACGATGTTTTCCTTCACCGTTTTGAGAGCAGCGGTGATGAAAATAACTTACACAAAGTAATGCGCCTACCTGGGTTCGAACCCACGACTTACTGTGCGTAAGTCGGGGCCGCCACCACTGGGCCACCGCTGCTCTCAGTCGGGGCCGCCACCACTGGCATAGTGATTACATACGGGACCGAAACGTGGTCGCTCACAATGGGCCTTATCAAAAGGCTTAAAGTCACCCAAAGGGCAATGGAGAGGGCTATGCTCGGAGTTTCCTTGCGTGATCGAATCAGAAATGAAGAGATCCGCAAGAGAACCAAGGTCACCGACGTAGCCCGAAGAATTGCTAAACTTAAGTGGCAGTGGGCAGGGCACATTGCTCGCAGAACGGATGGCCGATGGGGCCGAAAAGTTCTGGAGTGGCGACCGCGAACCGGAAGACGATGCGTTGGAAGACCTCCCACTAGGTGGACCGATGACCTGGTGAAGGTTGCGGGAATCCGGTGGATGCGAGTAGCAAGGGACCGGTCAATGTGGCGACACTTGGGGGAGGCCTATGTCCAGCAGTGGACGTCTTTCGGCTGAGATGATGATGATGATGATACGTGATGCGTGAACATAAAAATGACAACATTGAAGCTTTTATCGTAATGCAGTGTACCGATGTAATTTTTCTGCCGGGAGTGGCATTAGTTGAACTTTACTGACCAAAATCCAGATACTACCATCAGTTTTTCCATCATCATACAACCTACATAGCATACCGTCCGTCACGCAAAAATCAAACACCGCAAAAAATTCGAACGATCACTATTTATAGAGAAACCTGCAAACGTAGGCAGTCCACCAGATAGAACAACCATCGCAGACAGCTCAGAGAATCATAAGTCATAAGTCATTTATATCACCAGGTTACCTCCTGACCAAAGAAGAAGGCAAGGTCGGGTCTCCAGAAACTCCACTATCTGACCTCGGTCTGATCTCCTACCGGTCCTACTGGAAGGAGGCTTTGCTGAAGAGGTTGTGCTCCGCGCCAGGTCCCACACTCTGCATCAGGGACCTTAGCAAGGACCTGGCCATAGCGTCTTCGGATATAGTCTCCACGTTGCAGGAGCGAGGGCTTATGAAGTATTGGAAGGGCAAGCATATTGTGTTGAAGAAACAGGTACGTGAGTCTTTAGTACCTTTGAAGTTTTGGAGGCTTTTTGGGTGAGTATCTTCTTTTGGTGAACATTTTAGGGAACGCACTTCGATTTACTTTACGATCTTCATCGCCCACAGGCCGTTTTCATCCACTGCTGTTATTAGCATCTGTTTTTGTGTCAATATCCACGTTCTTGAGTAAGCCCTCCAGGATTTACTTAATTTTCTTTGCAAACATAAAATAGAGTTAGTGGGCTCGAACATATTTTATAATGCATCATTGCTGCCAGTTTAGATGATAATAGCGGTAATTGCCCCTTCCCTAATATCTCTGTATATGATGAACCAAAACAAATGAACCATGTATTGTTTTACATCAGAAAAAATGTTGAAGATAGGTGACAATAATTTAAGACTTGAACAAACTCTAAGATAGTGAATCCACGGCAGAACATGACATGCATCTTGTATGAATGGCCGGCAATATGAAGAACTGTTCTTGACACAGCATCTATTCCCCTTAGGAGGTGCTAGAAGAGGTGTCTCGTCGTGCGGCGCGCGCGCGCTGCGTGGACGGCGCCTGCCTGCGCTGGTGGGGCTCGGGCGCGGCGCCGCCGGCACGCTGACGCCGCGCCGCCGCGCGCCGCCCCAACAGCAGCGCCGCGCGCGCTCTCTTATAGAACACACACAGGTGAGTGTACGCTGCGTGCACGTGCCGTGGAAACGGCGTCAAAGCGGCGTGATTAGCGTGGAATGTTGATTTCAAAATTTTGTAACGACTTTACTAACTTTAGATTGGTCTAGAAATGTTCCATTTTTACGCAAAGCCTTTTCCTACGTCTTATTTTAGACAAAAAAAATCTTACATGCAGTTTTTTATATGCCTCAAAGACTAGATCAATTTTAACGTGTTTCTTCCCCTAATTATTAGATTATACATATATTAAGATATAATAAACTTCACCTTGCATATACAGAAAGCGGTGCGCGGGCGAAAATATTTAACTCGCGGCGTCGGGATCGCGAAAGACCTTGTGTGCCGTGTACAATGCAGGATAGCATTGCCGACTCAGTGTGACACAAGCCTAAACATGTGTTACTGAATAATTGTGTAATTTTAAGCATATGGTGACTGTGTTTTAGCTATCACGAGACTTTTAAGATTAAGATTTAAGGATTTTATAATAGGGTTAGTATTTTGTTATAGATTAATAATTTATTGTATGTTGGAATTTGTTACAGTACCTTTATTTTTAATGATATTGAGGTGGTATTTCGCCCGAATAATTGACAATCGATCATGTGAAATTATTATACTTAATTTATTTATTAATGCTTTCGAATGACTTACGTGAAATTATTATTCTAATATAAGAATGTTGTTTGAATGTACCTATTCCCTACATTAGTACTCATGAAATTGTTTTTTTTTTTAAATAAACGTCTGTGACGTGGTATCTAGCCTTTGCGCAAAAGTAAAGTCCCAAGCTTGGGACTTGTTTCATAATAAGTATTGTTTGTGGTTTATATTCTCTGTATGTACTTATTTACTGTGAAATACTTATAGGGCGTATTTTAATAATCTACATATAAATAATATTAAATGTTGAAAAAAAAAAATGTATGTTAGCTACATTTTTACGCATGGCAACGTTCGTCCTTTGTGTTGTCCTTTTAAGCCTCAAGGTGATGGCAACACTCAATAAATACCTCTTTAAAATAAGGTGAAAAATGAAATAAAAAAGTATTAAGTATCCAAATTCAATGTTATTAAATTAATATATGTAATTATAATAAAGCAATATTCAACTATATCAATTGAATTTATTGGAAACTTCATAAGAGGGTGACCTCTTTGGTCGCCATTTTGAAATATGTCACGCCAAATTATTTGCGCCTGGTGCCGCCAGATGGCGTTCTTTAAAAAAAACTGCGTATTATTCTAAAATAGGTAGTCCAATGTAACTAACAAGAAATATTTCTAAACAACATGTTAAAGAACTTAAAATGAATCTAGTGTTATTTACTTTTACATAATAATTTTTACCTTATATTCCTTATAGAATGATAGTTTGATGGAAATATTATGGTACCGGTACGATAAGGAATAAAATAAAATAGTTAAAAGAAATTCTGTAAAAGGATAAATTTAAGGTATACTTTTAACATATTACATTTAATTTGTAAATAATTAATTAGATACAATATAACACAAAATATGATTGTGTATAATAAGGTGTTGAACTAAGTACTGGATTCAGCATAATTGTAAGATTTAATTTTAAATCACTGTGAAATCAGCAATTAGCCAGGATGGTTTAAATAAAAGAAACGGAGTTAAATGACAGTAAATTTTACGTTTAAATTAGGTTACTCACCCTATCTTCCAGCAATAATATAAATCATTTTTATAAATTATTTATTATTGATAGCCCGTGTTTTTTACTTATTATATCATGTTTTATGGTCATGAATTCATGATTAGGTAAAATGAAATACTTAAAATATTGTTTTGACGAGAATGTCCTCCATTTGAAAATCCCTGCTCAATGATTGTGTTTCTTACAATACAATTAAGTAGTTAGAAAATTTGTCGACATAGTTAATAGTAATTTACTAATTTTTACATATATTTTTTTCATAATTTTAACGTTATTGATTATTATGTACAAATGAATAAGAATGATTGAATTTTTGAAGTTGTAAATAGTTTATCTGTATAAATGTGACGTATTAAATGAGTGGTTATTATCAAAATATTGTAGTTTTACTTTCACTAGCATCCTGCGGTCAGAGACAACCATTGTCCAAACTATACTAATAATGGAAATACAGTGTACCAGTAAGTCTGTCTTAGGCCCCATTCCTACTATGTCTTGACGACAGATAATCGTGTAGTTTTAAGTATGCCACTCTAAAGCCACGACGGCTTTTGTATATTATTGGGTTTAATATTAAATAAAAAAAAAAAAAACAAAAAAAAAACGGCATGTATTGTTAGGAGGTTCCTCTCTCAAGAGCCCTGACCACCGGCAGCTCGGACCCTGTCCCCAGCGCTGGTAGGCTACTGTTTTTTAAATTTTTAAATGTTTTATTGTTTAAATTTAGTTTTATAAATAAATATTTATAAATGTAATTAATATGTTAAGAAATGAATAAAAGAAATAAAAACAAAAATAAATAAATAAACTTTTTCACAATTAAACTACTGAACTGATCGTAATTCAATTTGATATCTAGGTACCCTATTGGAACATGGAAAAGGACATACTTATCATCCCAGACGGCAGAATAAGCCGCGAGCAACAGCTATTTTTTAAGTAAATATATCTTTTTAGGAAGAGTACTTTATTTATGATTTTTATATTTGCTTGAATTTTAATCGTTTAATAATAATTTATTTATTAGCTCAGACAACAAAGATCCACGTGTTAGTAACAAAAAACTTACAGAACTATGTTAGTGTATAATATGACTAGCTTCTGCCAGCGGCTTCGCCCGCGTGAAGTTTGATAATTGTCCCATGGGATCTTACTACCAGGATAAAAAGTATCCTATGTTTTAATCCAGGTTATAGACTATCTGTGTGCAAAATTTCATCCAAGTCCGGTCAGTAGTTTCTGCGTGAAAGTGTAACAATCAAACTTACATTCACATTTATAATGTTAGTACGAATTACGCTCTCTAAACAAAACAACAAACAAACATTTAAAAAATCATCGATGATGCATCATTCCTGCCTCATCAACATCCGCATGAAATGGTTAATCATCGGTGAATCAAATTTATCCATTATCTTCCTCAGAATGCTATTAGGACTCGACCGCATTCTTTCTAATAGTGACACGGTTTTCCTTCTCACATTGCGTGGAAGTCGTGAACACGCGCCTGAACGAACATGCCTAAGGTACTACAGAAACGCGGTAATCCCAAGAGCATTCTGAAGCAGTTATTGTATTGAACCCTCAGCCGTCCATTATTTTCCGCGTGTAGTTGGCTCAGAGGCCACTTGTGTACAAGGTCTGGCAGTAAGCCTTAAACAACGTAACTTTAACCTCCTTGCTACAACAAGCAAACCTGCGAACCAACATATTGCAGGAAGCAAGTGAAAATTTTGTAGGCCTTTGACAGTCGTTACAGGTAGTCAGTGGCCTAAAAAGCCTGACAACCAGTCTTACCAAGGGGTTATAGTATTACCCAGTATTAACTGGGTTGTGGAGGTCAGACAGGCAGTCGTTCCATGTAAAATGCTGGTATTCAGCTGCATCCGGTTAGACGGGAAGCTCACCCTAACATTGTTGGTAAAAGGCTAGGCAGATGATGAAGCAGCAAGAGGCGTTCGTACGGGGGTCGTAGAGGTGTTTAAAGGAAAAATCTTACAATAAAAACTTGTGTGTAAAAAAATACTTGTCGAAAAGTTACTTTGATCCCCAATATATCCGTAAGTAAAGGGTTCCCAGGTATGTTGTAGAACAAAAAAAATATCGCAATGACGGGAGAACAAGTGCCTTTCAGCTTCGTTAAGAGGGGTTTTACACCCTTTTGTAAAAGAAATCGCTATTTATTCTATCTTATAATCGAGTACTGTCCTATAATCGACGACTGGTCTATTTTAGTTACTTCCATAGTATTATGTCTTACGGTATTTTGCTATGGGGACGGGCTGCTGATATTGAGTCTATATTTATTCTGCAGAAAAGAGCCATCAGAGCCATATATAATCTTCGTAGGCGCGATTCTCTAAGGGAACTATTTAAGGATATTGGCATCATGACGGTTCATTGCCAATACATCTACGAAAACATAATGTACGTCAGAAAAAATCTGCATCTTTTTGGTAAAAGAGGTGACAGACACAATTACAGTACTAGAAATAGGAACCAACTAGTTCAGCCAGGCTTTAGACTCGCTAAAGTAGACTCATCTTTCATGGGGTACTGTTTGAGATGCTATAATAAAATTCCACAAAGTATTCTTGAACTGAATGAGAAAAAATTTAAACATGCATTAAACGCACACTATGTAAACAAGCATATTACAAGTTGAGCGATTATATCGCTGATAAAAATGTTTGGCTTAATACTGGTCCTGCTCCACATGGACAGGGGCGCAAAAATTGATAGCATTAAATGGTATTGTTGGAGCTGCTGAAGATTCTACAACTATCTTTGCATTGTATAGATTCAATGTTAGTATTATATAATCGCATAGCCCATATTGTGTGAGTACTATGTACTAGTAAGCTATCATTCACTGGAAACCTACGGCAGTTCTTGACTTGGATGTGCCCTGGCGGTTGAGAGTATGTCATGCTCTCTCAAATGTCTCGCTGATGGTGGCGCGTGTGTCGGACCATTTAGTTCCCTTCAAAATGGTTGAGCTGAATGGTGCTGATCCATGCGTCATGTTCGTGAACGGGCGCTGTCAGTTGTGACTGGTCATCTCTTAGTCGCCATGGGTTATTTGAATTAATTATTTTGTTTTTGAGTTGTATTTTATTTTTGTTTTGCTATGGACACTTTTAACGTGCACATCTTGCTACATTGTTCTCACATAATATACCATCTCAACAAGAATGATGTAACCAAGATTTTGTAACAATATTTTGATTTAAAAGAGTGTCCATGGAGTGTCTTGCCCGTTCTTCTCCATAGAGATCTACGTTAGGGAATGGGCAACTACAGTACTTTCACAGTTTTTATGTCTTGTGACTAGGACTGTAGCTACTTTAAATGTTCATTTTTCTTTCGACAATTCAAAAGTGCCTGTAACTGGCCTACTTGAAATAAATGTTTTGATTTTGATTTTGATTTGAGTAGCTATCAACTAATGTTTGTTTAAGAAATTAAGTAAAACTTCGATTTGCGTCATAGATTAAACCACTAAGGTCATTTTGAAGTGGGAACACTTGAGAATTTCTTAGAAACGTAATTATACTTGCCTGCTTCGTTGGTATGGCGGTCTCAACACTGGAAACTGTCTTCTTGACGCAATTATCTAATCCACATAAATATCAAATCAGTGAAACTGGTGAATAAAATACAGTGACGAGTGGCAGAAACTCACCAGTTGTACTCTGGCTCAAAATATCATGTAGCAAAGGGCAGAATACTGACGACATCTGACCTGATCCCGTATTCACAAACGTTCGACTCGTTTCCGATTCGACAACTCGTATACCTGTCTTCTTCTGGCATTACGAAAACGAGCGAGATAGACACACGACTTTCCGAATCGGAAGCGAGTCGAATGGTTGTGAATAAGTCTTTTGAGAAATGTTTCAGACACATTTTAAGTTTAACTGCTTCGGCAGTCAGTATGCATGGATAGGCTATTGAGTGGTCCACCGTATCATAAGGAACAAAGTGTTCGAATAGCCCTTAAAGATCTCTGGCCAGCATAAGACAGGGCCTGTAAGCCTCGAACTTGGGTGGGACTGAGTCATCGTTCGATCAGACCGGCCCAAAGAGCCAGCGAGAGTGTTCTCTAGCACGCTCTGGTAAGTCGCACTTGGTGATGGGACCCGCCAGGCTGATACCCAAGGTGTTCAAGGTGCGCGCGAATGTACCTGTATCTCTCGGGGTCTCCAACTCATGGTAGTAACTAGTACGAATGGAGTATTAGTTGGTAAGAGAAGAAGACGAAGAAATTGAGGATTTTAAGAAAATAGAGCGCAGCCTATAGTTCTGTAGGTGCTTATGGCTTCAATGGTGGTGTGTTTGTGCGCTGATATTTCAAGCAGTGGAGCGATGGTAAAAACTCCAGCTTACCTGCCCTTTTTTTTTCTTTCGGATGGGAAATCATAAATCGGAGCGTGAAGGATTGTCAGACTTTTACTGACTAAAACCCATCCGAACGACGGGTCATGACGACCCGAATGGCGTAGTGGTAGTGAGGCTGCCTTACGTTCTTAGGGTCCTGGGTTCGAATCCCAGTAAGAGCAAATGTTTGTGTGATGAGCATGGACATTTGTTTCCGAGTCATGGATGTTTATATGTATAATAAGTATGTATTTACAAACAAAAAGGTATATATGTAGTATATCACCTATCTAGTGTCCACGACACAAGCTTTGCTTAGTGTGGCACGAGGTGGCGCTGTGTGTTAATGTCCAGCGATATTTATTTATTTATTTTATCCATGTTCCTTCCTCGCCCTTTATGTTCCGGGGCCATAGTATTTCTTTCGAACAGTCCCGCAGCCACCAGCTAATTACCTGCCCTAAGTCATAGATTCCTACCCAGGCACTCTTTTTTTGTAATTTCGTCACCATTGCTCTTTAAACGGCGAATGAAAACATAGTAAGGAAACCGCCATATGCTGGAACCGAAAATTGCAATACATATGACATCTAACCCAAGCCCACGAGGTGGATTATAGCCCACTCTCTCTCACATTGAGGATGTCTGCGTTCCAGCTGCAGAAAATGGCTGATTTACCAAGCAAAGTATTCACCTTTCATGCCACAGCACCAACAAACATTAACAAACCTTAAAACTTGTTTTTTCTCCTCAGTACACGCGCGTAAATCATTTTATCATTTCTCATTAGCCGTATAAACGTTGGACATTATCACTTTAATTGTCTGACGTCAGTGGCCAACGAACTCTGTGGCCTCAAGGTCTTGCCGTTTTGAACCACTTTTTTATTTACATACAAGCCTATATACATAACTAAACAGATATGTATGCTTTAAAACCTGACCTTGCTTGAGAACGTGCGCACCTATATAAAATAGCGCCTGTGTTGCGGCTTGATAACCGGTGGAGGCTATAAATCTATGAGCGGCAGTGCGGCACGGTGTTCAACAAACATATTAGTAAAAAGGTTCATAGTCATAACTTCTCTAAGTCACGTAGTCTTCTCTTGCCCTGTGTCTATGAGCGGCACGGTGTTCAACAAACATATTAGTAAAAAGGTTCATAGTCATAACTTCTCTAAGTCACGTGGTCTTCTCTGGCCCTGTGTCTATGAGCGGCACGGTGTTCAACAAACATATTAGTAAAAAGGTTCATAGTCATAACTTCTCTAAGTCACGTAGTCTTCTCTTGCCCTGTGTCTATGAGCGGCACGGTGTTCAACAAACATATTAGTAAAAAGGTTCATAGTCATAACTTCTCTAAGTCACGTAGTCTTCTCTGGCCCTGTGTCTATGAGCGGCACGGTGTTCAACAAACATACCTATTAGTAAAAAGGTTCATAGTCATAACTTCTCTAAGTCACGTAGTCTTCTCTTGCCCTGTGTCTATGAGCGGCACGGTGTTCAACAAACATATTAGTAAAAAGGTTCATAGTCATAACTTCTCTAAGTCACGTAGTCTTCTCTGGCCCTGTGTCTATGAGCGGCACGGTGTTCAACAAACATATTAAATTAGTAAAAAGGTTCATAGTCATAACTTCTCTAAGTCACGTAGTCTTCTCTTGCCCTGTGTCTATGAGCGGCACGGTGTTTAACAAACATATTAGTATAAGGTTCATAGTCATAACTTCTCTAAGTCACGTAGTCTTCTCTTGTCCTGTGTCTTCTTATTCCAAACTTCTCTGTTAATCGTCATTTCAGCAATCAGCTCCTTTCTGGTCAGCGGTTTCGAATCCTCTCTTAAGATCGCGGTTTTTCGACAGAATTTTGTTACGTAATGTATACTAATATTATAAAGCAGAAGAGTTTGTTTGTTTGTTTGGTTAGACGCGCTAATCTCAGGAACTACTGGTTGGAATTAAAAATTATTTTTGTGTTGGATAGTCCATTTATCGAGGAAGGCTTTAGGCAATATAACATCACGCTACAATTATTAGGAGCGGAGCAGGAATGAAAAATGTTGCAAAAACGGGGTTTTTATTTCCTTTTTTTTTCTCTTATGTGACGCAGACGAAGTTGCGCGGGTCAGCTAGTGATGTATAAATCTATGAGCCCAAGGGAGGAAACATAACTTAACATCACGCCTGTTATTCCCGAAGGATTAAGCGGAGGTGAACCTAATGATAGTAACCACATTCCGCCAGTTATTTTTAAGTAGTCCTTGTAATAGGCGAGCTTATTGCCGTCACAAATCCAGAATCCGCCGCGTTGCTGCTACTGAGAAAGTCCTGATGGAAACCCGCAATAAAACTGTATGACCTGGGAATCGAACCTAGGACCTCATCCTCAGCATTCGCGATTGCGACCACTACACCAACCAGGCAGCCCAAAAGGGAAAAGTGGACTATTGAGATAGCTAGCTTAGCGTGTTCACCATAAATTCACAGGTAAAGTGAATTTACCTGTAGGATATATTCTGTAATCCAATCAAAATATATAAACACTACCTTAAGAATATGTTTGATTTATAAATTATTTGGTATGAAATTCGCATGCTCTGTAGGCCTCTTAACAACCGAATTTTTTCGTTGTTTTTTTAGCGATCGAAAGTTTGCGATAGCGTTTTCTATGTCGAGACTACTGTTCTAGCTACGAATAAGAAATAGAGTTTTGAACCTCTAACTTGCATCTTTAACCAACCACCTGTCAAGGCCCCAAAAGTTTGACGTAGCCATTCTTTCTTAGACAAAAACGTGATAAGCAAAGGTGTGGCCGATAAAACCTAATGTTCTTAACAGACACGTTATTGTCCAATCATTTATCATATCAGTTGGAACCTCACGCAGCGGCAAAGATTATAGAGTATTAGCAAATAAAATTCATTTTATCTAATAACAATAATTTCCCTTATCATGGCAGACAATAATTTAAGTCGACAGTCGTTGTAGTCCGTGATTGCCTAGCTGTGTCTGTGGATGATCCCTTAACATACTGAATTTCCTACGTGCCTCGGAAAGCACGTTAAGCCATTGGTACAGCTGTCATTTGTAGATCTTTGACAGTCGTTACAAGTAGTCAGTAGCCCAAAAGTCTGACAACCAGTCTTGCCAAGTGGTATCGTATTACCCAGTACTAACTGGGTTGTAGAGGTCAGATAGGCAGTAGGGTGGTTCGCTCTTGTATGGAGTTTTTTTTTCTATTGAATTTCCTTGTCGCGGTATGCGGGATAGATGCTCTGGCACCTATCGATTACAACTACTAAATATTATTTAAAAATAACAATTAGAAGTACTGCCACAAAGTCGTTAAAGTTTTCGAAAATCAGAGAGAATTGATATTTACACAAAATAGATTTATTTTAATTTACGTTTACTTATTCAACGATTTTTTATATATAATCCGTTTTTGATCAGACAATGAATCAATTGCATGAAATATCTACTTTCCTTCATACACTTTTCCCGCGTAAAATTGATCAGAATTTTGCCTATTTTGCTGTAGCTCAACCCCAGCCACGCGAGCCCCCGGGTTGCGGTGTGCGGGACGCGGGTGTGAGTGGATAGGAGCGGATTGTCATATTATTAGTATTTGTTTCAATTGCACAATTGAAGCACATTGTTTTGGGTTTTAAACTGTGATTGTGAGTACGAACGAAAGTATAATGAGTTTGCGTAGTAGTGATAAAATCTGCCCCATATTTGGTTCTGGCAAAGAACTACCTACAAGTTTGTTACCGACCTATGAAGACATGATGAAATATTTCATATTATGCAATAAATCAGAGAAACGACTACAAGATTTAGTAAGAAACACTAGTGAAATTGTTACAACTGACATCGAATTGATCTGGAAAAAAGCGTCATTACCTATTATAAAACATCGTACAATCTCGGCCAGAATTAAAGCATATCATGATAAATACCGCATGATTTTAAAACCCTATCAAGCTAGAAAAAACAGTGAAAGCTACAGAAACAAGTTGAATAAGTTTAAAATGGATAGTAAGGCTTTGTTCGATATTGCTACTTGCAAATGTAGTTCGTTTGACATTTGTTGTTGTGAAAAGGTGCGTAAAATACCAATCAAGGAAAGAGACTTCCTATTAGATCAGCGAGGTAAAAGAAAAATGATGATTAGCTCGTTGGATAGAGAAACTACAAAGAAAAATGAGAGCAAACGTAAACGCAACCATTATGCGTTTACGGGTCACAACACTTGCACGAGACAATCGTACTGTCTCGCTATCTTCCAAACCACTTGAAGAAAATAGTAGATCCGGTGATCCAACGTAATGGATTTTTTGGGCATTGCGAGAATATTTTGATTGCTATGTTAGCTGACGAAAGAAAACCTATAAGAGAGCTAGCGCTTCGACGAATAGGTAAAATCCGCGAACGTTCTTCGGGTTTTACGCCGATAAGGGTTTTTAAACTACCACTGTTTAATTTCAATGCAAAAGACTACATTGACATGATCGACTGGGATAAGATATCGGAATCACCACTGACTTAACAAATAGCAGATGAGACCATTTACGAAGCCATTAAAAATCTGGACATAGTTGAAAGTGAAATTTTGCCTTTATTTCGATTGATGCCATGTCACACGCAAGCTACTGACAGATGCATCAAGTTGGTCACAGAATCCTGTTCTGCAGTTTGTGGGCCAGAAAGACGTGAAGGATGGATCAGAAACCAACTTCAATCGTGTCGTATCATGCCCGGTCTTTAATACAAAAAAAACATTACAAAACTGTGTGATTTCTTGAATTTCGTGTCTTTTTTTTTAATTTTGGTTGTTGTTTTCGTCTGTTTATTGGATTTTTATTCTTATTTACAATTATAGTTCCAGTTTTAAGTATTAAAAAAATAATAATTACCGTACATCATTTAAAAAAATCGTTTAATTAAGCTCCGACTGAATCCTAGATTTAGACGATTAATGAAAACTTCAATATACTTGTGGCAGTACTTTCACTTAAAATATCATAATACTGTCATATTAACTTTTAATTGTCTCCTCTTAGAGCATCTTTTCCACACCCCGCCTCAAAAAAATATCAAAAAAAAAAAAACGATCCACCCTAATAGGCAGTCGCTCCATGTAAAATACTAGTATTCAGCTGCATCCGGTTAAACTGGAGGTCGACCCCAACATAAGGCTTGTTAGATGATGATGTCACACAATAATCTTAGTCCTTTTGGAGCTGATGAAATATGGAATTGTGACTACTGCAAGGTTTCAACATCCTGAACGCCACAGTATAAACGAGGCCTTCACGCCAAGCCACAATTTAACCTACTATGTTGGTCATATACAACATTATTTTTTGTTTATACTAAAACCGAAAAGGGGTCATTTTACTCATCATTTTGAACAAGTTTTTCTATGGGAAGAACCTTGAAATCGCGAAAAAAAATCAGCTGTCCCCTACATTTATGTTCGCACAACTCGTCAAAATGTAGGGAACAGCTGATTTTTTTCGCGATTTCAAGGTTCGTCCCATAGAAAAAACTGTTCAAAATGATGAGTAAAATGACCCCTTTTCGGTTTTAGTATAAACAAAAAATAATGTTGTATATTTGTGTTGTTTGCCATACAAGGTACTCGTTTGCTTGTCACGTATATGTGACAATGGTGGTCAAAAGGCTTAAGGGTTCCTGTGGCTGGTCGTCTAAAGAAGTCGACTGAAATAACCATTTCAATATGACGTGCAGATCATAATAAAATTGATATTGCCCCAAAACATATTGGAGTTATTTTTGCCACCACGCTGCGCGGAGCTGTTGCCCGAACACAGTTTATGAACTTGTAGGGTTGTATTGATGAATTTGATTATTATAATTCTGTAACTACATACGTCTTACAGTCGCGATTCGTATTTTCATCAACAACCAACCTAGCACTGGCCTACAAATTGTAAAAAACGTAAAAAAAAAATGAATTTCACGGGTCACCCTTTTTATTCCCGGATGGGAAATCATCAAATGACCTCTCCCACTCTGGGCGGAGCGGGAGGGAGTGTCAGACTTTTACTGACTAAAACTCATCCATGTTCCATCCTCGCCCTTTATGTTCCGGGGCTACGGTATTTTTTTCGAACAGTCTCGTAGCCCCGGGGGCTACCCAGAAACATCAGCCAAAACATCGGGAGGATACGAAGATCAAAACAACTCTGCCTTTCAATTTAGTGATTGTAAGCGTGATGTTTTTAATTACTAAATACAAAGAAATTGTTTGCTCAATAAGATAGTCTATGTTGTGGTTATTGCAGCACGATTTCCAATTAACAGAATGTTTAATTTGGTCTGAAAAAAGTGCAATTCGGTATTAGTGCACTTTCTAAAGATTGAAGTTATTATTTTTATAGTTGCTCTCTTTTGCTGCTTTTTCAGTGCAAATGTTAATTTAATTTGAACTGAGTTAATAACAAACGAACGTTTTCAAGCAAAATTTCAGCAGGTGGTGATGGCAACTTCGGATCTGAGTCATTATCATCTGTGTAGGCTTTATCCAACTATGTTGGGGTGGGCTTAGAGTCTAACCGAACGCAGCTGATTACCAGTATTTTACATGGAGCGACTGCCTAGCTGTCCTCCACAACCAAGTTAGTACTGAGTATACGATAACCGTTGGTAATACATGTCAGACTTGTTGGGCCACTGACTACCTGTAACGACTGTCAAAGGTCTACAAATGTCAGATGGAACCAATTGCTTAACGTGCTTTCCGAGGCACGAAAATTTTCTGTTTGTGATAGGTGGTCACCTATCCACAGACCAACCTAGGCAAGCACGACTTCACCTAAAGATCGATCCCAGTGGCTGTTATTATTTAGCCACGAGCTCCGGACCGGAGTCGATGGAGGGTAACTGTCTATTTAAAAGGGTCCAGTGACCACGATCCTCAGTGATGAGAGACCGATTGAAGAAAAGTTTATAAAAAAAATGTTAACGCGTAACTTAACTTGGCATAATAATAATTGTAAAAAGGATTGGAAAGCCATGGGGGAGGCCTTTGCCGAGCAGTGGGACAGAACTGGCTGAAAAAAAATACAAAAAATATTTGAGCAATTGTCTATGCCTTTAAATCTTATCCGCTCGTGTGTTGTCTGCATTGTTTGTCTATGTGATCTGTCACTTGAGTTACTTCCTTCCTTTTGACCTGTGAACGTGAACACACTTATGTTATGAATGTTGCTTGCATTTTATAATACTAATGTAATCCATTGTAGTAATAAGCTATCTTTATCGATATAAATTTGGATGTCTATAACGATCGATTCATGTATTATATTTTTGAGGAATATACGTCGTGTATCGTGCTGGCTGGTTTCATTTATCAAGCTGTTACCATCAGCATACTGCTGCAGAGGTTTAAAGCCCCACGGGTTCCTCATCGGTGCCGGGTTTGTGCTCCAAAAAAAAACGTAACTTGCACGACAACTGATTTAAGATACTTAACCTTAACATATCTTAATGTTAATTAAAATATATTATTGTTAACTATTGTATAGAACTTGTTATGCTTACGTACCACCATTGTAAAGTTCCCTTACTCAATCATTTAAATATTAACCTGATTGCGAAGTTAAACAAAACCTACTTAGACAAACGTGTATTAAAAACGTAACTTAACGAACTTGATCAACACATTGGCTATGGCCAACTTATTACCATAGCTAAGCATTGTTCCAGATACCAAGCAGTGGAGTTATTTAATATGTTACTGATGATGATTTAAAAACTAAGAATGTCATCAAAATATTTTCATGTTAAATGTTGCCAAGATGTGAAAATATGACTCGCACTGTCAAAAAAATTACAGCCAAGCTTCTAACTCTACACTCTACATGGTCTTCATTCACAAACCCCTACAGCTTAGTCAAATTATTATTAAAACTTTTTATTTCAGACAATTACTCCATAATGTAATAGTAAAACAACTTAAAAAAGTGGTATTTATTAACTATTGTATACTTAACAGAAAAGTTATGAATAAGGGATAAATTTTCCCCTTACGTCCATGTAAATGTAGCAAAATGGCCAATACACATATTTTGACTAAGACGTACGAGTTTGTCGTGTGTGTGTGACGTCGAGGTAGCGTAGGTGCCGTATTCCCGAAGAGAAGCCGTCAAGAATCGAGTTCTTAGGGGCCTTCGGGTCTGGTATCATCATCATCATCATCATTCCAGCCGAAAGACGTCCGCTGCTGGACATAGGCCTCCCCCAAGTGTCACCACATTGACCGGTCCCGTGCGACTCGCATCGACTCGGTATGTTGATATGTACGAGTATTTAGTCACCTGACGACAGTTCAAAGTTGCAACTGGTTGATTCCAATCATCATCTGCCTAGCCTGCTCCCAACTATGTTGAGGTCGGCTTCCAGTCTAACCGCGCTGAATACCAGTATTTTACCAGGAGACACTGCCTGACTTCCACAAGTCCTGGGTAATACGCTACCTCTTTGGCAAGACTAGTTATCAGACTTTTTGGGTCACTGACTACCTGTAATGACTGTCAAAGGTCTACAAATGACAGCCGGGACCAACATCTTAACGTGCTTTCCGAGGCACGGAAAAAAATTGGTATGTAATGTGTAAGATATTTGGTATAAATAATACTGGTTATCAGACTTTTTGGGCCACTGACTACCTGTAACAACTGTTAAAGGTCTACAAATGACAGCTGGGACTAGTTGGTCAGAATTTTCTTAGATTTTTTTTTGAATTCTGTTTGTGATGGGTGGTCACCCATCCACAGACCCACCTAGGCAAGCACGGCTTAACCTAAAGATCGACCCGAGCGGCTGATATTATTTAGTCACTAGCTTTTCAACCGGTCTGTAAAAAAAGGGTGGTGACTAAACTTCAGCTATAAACAACTCTACTAGACATCAGTATTCCCTTGAAGCGACTTTCGTCTAACCTCTAGCTCCCTATAGGGAATACTAGTACCTACAGCTATTATTATGACTATTCAGTCCAAATAATTCACTTTTATTGTCGCTCTCCCCCGCCACAGAGTAAGGTTAGAACAGAGGTCGCAACGAACCCTTCTATACAAACTGTTGTTCTGCCAAATACAAACGAATATCTCTCGTCAGACAAAAGGAATAGTGGTGATTATTCAACTGATATAAAACAAATTAGAGGTAGGGTTGGTTGGTTTGTTTTCGTCAGACATAATCGAAGGACACAATTATTTACTTAAGATCA
This sequence comes from Xestia c-nigrum, assembly GCA_916618015.1. Lineage (NCBI taxonomy): Eukaryota > Metazoa > Arthropoda > Insecta > Lepidoptera > Noctuidae > Xestia > Xestia c-nigrum. The sequence goes on along the minus strand of OU745252.1, from coordinate 21,798,099 downwards.
AAGGGAGAGAAGTTGGCAATTACAGGTGTGATGTTATGTTATGTATTTGTCACCGTAAAATTGTCAAATACGTTATATTGTAACTCTAGCGTTGTGTTTTTGTATCTCTAGCGATATTGTAAAGTCTCGAATTATTGTCAAATGAACATACTGCTTACAAGAAAACGCATTATTTTTCGTGAAATGCATGCGATGGTAGTCAACTTACGCGGTGTGGAGGGAAGGAGAGGTCCCCCTTGCCCAGTGGCACAACTCTCATGACAATATAATGCACCATTCCTGAGAAATACCGATTAATGTAACATAACCTTAAAACACTTTATATTCCCCCTAAAAAGCGTAGTCGACGGGCCCCTATTTCCGAGTGCAGGGTTTAAAGGAACCTAACTAACCTAACGGGGGGGTGCCCCAAGTCCCGATTATGGGGGCAGAGATACTTCCGTATGTTCAGTTGACAATAATTCGAGACATTACAATATCGCGAGAAAAAACACGTTATATTGTAATATAACGTGTTTGACAATTTTACGGTGACATATTCATGAAATAAATCTTAAAATAACAGGATTGAAACCTATCATAATTTGGTCCATTTAATAACCCAGTGACATGAACACATTAGTTATCCACTTATGAGTCCCATGAAGTCATAAATGTAGTAAAATTGTCCACAGCTTCATACACAAGACGGAGTCGCTTTGTACCATCACGATATTCACCAAGACAGGTAGATAGCGTTGTAAGCAACATCAGGTCATTCTCAAAAATTGAAAGTGTAAGCCCTAATCAAAGGTTCTCGCACTCTGACTGGGGTTGAAAAAACGTTGAGGTCAACGGAGCGCCCTCAGAGGCATTGTCTCGTCAATGTGAACCTAGAGGTTCACCCCGCGCCCTTCGAAAGGTGACATACTACTTCGGAAAGGATAGACGTCTTCGACTTAGTATGTAGATAGTGATACGAAAGCTGGGAGATAATTTTATTATGCGTTGTGGTCGTAACTTGGAATCTGACTTCTTGTAACTGCCTATGTGAATTTTCTTTATCTTTATAGTTACCCGACTGCAAAGAAGTATTATGTTTTCTCGAATAACAACACAAACACCAAAAATAAAAGTAAAGTTAGAGTGACAGGGTAGTGGGGTTTTTCCCGCCCCATCATTGGGGCAAAGCAGTGGCGTCAGCTGGTATACACCATCTAATCATACCCAATTTAACAATTATAAAGAGATGTATGAACTATACTTATTCACTTGCGAATAAAGCTTTTACAGGACAAAAACATTGAATTTCAAAAATCCATTCACTCAGTCCAAACCAAAGTCAACCTTATAACTTAAAACATACGGTCCTTCGAGCCGGATTGATCTTCAGGCCATACAAGATTACGTTAAGGATTCGAACCTGTGAAACGCTCACCTTTACCAAATGACACCCACCCACTATGTCAATCTGTAAAACACAGTTACAGAAAATTATACAAGTTAGTAAAGCAGAAAATACGTTATTGAATGTGATAATTTTGAATCAGTAACTATGTGGGAGATCTGACTTAATGATTGACTTCAAATATCACGTAAATCGTGAAGAAATCAGTATGCTTGAGAGATATTTCTTAACGGCATGTAAAGCCAAGTCAGAGGCCAATAAAAACTCTGACCAGGTTACGCAATTACCACACAAAACGAGACTACTCCAAATATGTTAGTATCTACGCATTTACTACAGTATAATCTTATTAACACAACCCCAACTTAACCACATAACCACTCCTTTAACGTTAATTTCTTAAAAACTCGGGACAGTCACTTTATTTTTGTTTTTGAAACAAAAGCTTGGCGAAGGTTACGACTACCGCTCGTCCCCTGACGTCACTCAGTGTCACCTTCCTTCACCCCAGGCTCGCGAGGTCTCTGACACGTCCTACAGGGCAACGCCATCCAGTGGCAGTGTTCAAGTGGTCTTATTGTTTGGATGGAAGGACATACTTTTGGACCTGCTATCCGCGAAACCGAGGTAACCAAGACCTTTGTATACATACTTTTGTACATAGATTTACGTCTCTCTCTCATAAAACACATCACATAAATAACATCGCACCTGTGATCCCCGGAGGGTTAGGCAGAGGTGTATCTGTCACCGTAAAATTGTCAAACACGTTAGATTGTAATCTCTCTAGCGAGGTTGTAAACTCTCTAAATATTGTCAACTGAACATATGGAAGTATGTTAATAATCGGGACTTGAGGCACCCCCACGTTAGGTTAGTTAGGTTCCTTTAAACCCTGCACTTGGAAACAGGGGCCCGCGTAGCGGGGCTTCGTCGACCACGTTTTTTAAGGGGAATATAAAGTGTTTTAAGGTTAGGTTATATTAATCGGTATTTCTCAGGAATGGTACATATCTTTTCATGAGAGTTGTACCACTGGGCAAGGAAGCTCCTCCTTCCCTCCACACCGCGTGAGTTGACTGCCATCACATGTATTCCACGAAAAATTATGCGTTTTATTGTAAGCAGTATGTTCGTTTGACAGTATTTCGAGAGTTTACAATCTCTCTAATTATTTTACAATCTAACGTGTTTGACAATTTTACGGTGACATAGATACGAGTATGTACAGTCACGTCTAATAATATGTATACACTTTCCTTAATATTATAGCTATTTTTGCGATAAATAACGATTGTAACTAGGAAATAGGACCTTTTTCATAAAAATATGAGTTCCAGAATATTATGTACGTAATAACATTAAATTTTAATAAGTACATTATGAGAAACACAATTTAAAAAATTCTTAAGTGTTTACATATTATTAGACGTGACTGTACACCCACATTTTACCACTTATGTTTAAGCCCCCTGTAAAAAGGGGCGAGCTTAATGCTATCCACCGGGCACAATTCCATTTCGTTGGTCTAGTGGTTCCAAGCATTACTGCCAAGCATGAGATCTGAGGTTCATTTTTTCATTAGTTTAGTTCCGCTGGATAATTTAGTTTGACCCTGAATACTCGTTGACATTAGTATTATAAGCCGATTAAGAGTAATCGCTATAGTAGATACTTAATATAATATCATCCCTGTAAGCCACGGAGGGTTAGATAGACGTGTTCCTACTATAGTACACACACGTTTCGACAGATATGTTTAAACCCCATTTATCCAGACTGCTAAATCGCTTACGACCACTAGACCAATGAAGCAGTTCCTCCATTATTTCATACTAAAGCCAGTAGCGCAGCGGTAAGGTTACAAGTTACGAGTAGGTCGTAGGATCGGACTCAGTCAAACACTTTAACGTGTAATTGAATTCATCACCACTGCTCTGAAAATAGTGAAGGAAAACATGAAGTGGAAACTGGAGCAATAAGACACCTGTCTTATTATTTTTTTATTCTTGGACATCCACCAATCTCCACTGGCCCCGCGTGGCGAGTAACGACCCACACCCTAACACAGAAAGGTCCCTTTAGTTTTAACATCATCGACACCTGGCAAGCTTTTTCCAAACTATGTCGGGGTCGGCTTCCAGTCTTACCGGATGCAGCTGAGTAGGTACCAGTATTATACACGAAGCTACTGCCTATCTGACTTCCACAACGCAGTTAGCACTGGGCAATTCAATACCCCTTGGTAAAACTGGTTGTCCGACTTTCGGATCATTAGATTAATTAACATTAACGGCTAATTATGCTAATATATTTCTAGGGAAGTATAATAAACAGTTTTCTCCTAATCTACTTATTTTAATAGCAAACAGATAAGTGCAACAGCCCACAACCAATTTCAAAAGTAACATTGATTTTAATTGAGACTATACACCTCGCACGAATTGTTCTGGTCTGGTAACTAGCAGTTTTTTTTAAAGCAATAGTAAAGTGCCGGCACTATATGGCTGCATTGAATGCCAATTATTCATCGTGATTACTGGCCAATTAAAATATCTGTTTACTTTATTTATATGCTCTATTTACGTTGGGGTTACGCCAGTTCAATTGTAGTAAGGAGGTCCTCTGTTGGAAGGTGTTTTAATGGTAATTCTTGAATAATTTCCAATAAATTGTGTCATTTATTAGATACTAACGAACCCCCCCGATATCGCACGGGTGCAATGTTGATGTGTGATGCATGCACATAATGTAAACCTAACCTTTTGAACCACTCTATGTATTGCTGTAAACTGCATTAAAATCTGTTGCGTAGTTTAAAAGAATTAAAGGCATAAACAGCGGGAGCGACTTCGTTTTATAGATTTTCAAGAAATAATTGTGTTCAAAAAGAAGCCCTGGAAATCTCCATAAGCCGAGGTATATTAACTTCATTTATATATGGGTACCACCTCTGACTACCTTCTCGTTGATTAAAGATGTGATGTTATGAATTATACATATGTGGAGTTTTAGGACAGCCTTGGTTTCTTTGAACTAACCTTGGCCATCACTTGGTAAAAGTTTTGTTCCATCGGCCATCGCCGCGTCCAGCCAGATGTCCTACCCAAGTCTACCTGAGGCGCACCGTCTCTCCGTCTCCGTCATCGTAGACTTTCGCAAGATGCATCCACTTACTTGCGACAAAATATTGACTTTTTTATTAAGCCTTTATTGCTGAAGAACTAAACACTAGTAATATCTAATAATAATCTATGACGACTCGAATGGCGTAGTGGTAGTGACGCTGCCTTACGTTCTTAGGGTCCTGGGTTCGAATCCCGGTAGGAGCAAATGTTTGTGGGATGAGCATGGACATTTGTTTCCGAGTCATGGATGTTTATATAAACATCCATGACTCGGAAACAAATGTCCATGCTCATCGACACCTCTGGGCTCAAAGGTCGTAAAGGACATTTTGGCGAAAATGACTTTTTGATGTAGTTTTACTCAGTTTTTATTTCTCTATCGATCTGTATATTCCGTTGGACGAAATTCGCAAAAAAAATGCCTTTACGACCCACATAATTTGAGACGTTAAACAAAATGTACCGTTAAAATATGGAAGTAAATAACACTCAGTTACCAGAGCGAACTCATATTGGTAGTAAAGCAAAATAAAAAAAAACAACTTTTGGGGTTAAAAAACATTAAAAATGTCAATTGTCCTTTACCTCCTTAGGTGGTTAATATGTCATTTTAAAAATTTGGATGTAAAGGACATCGTCTTTGCAAATTGTCCTTTACACCCTTACAAGTTAAAATAAAGGAACATAAAGTGTCCTTTACTACCTAGTTTATTTTCAATTATGTGCTTCCACTAAGGGCGTATTATAAACTTAAGTGAGAAATTGTCCCATAAATCCTAGAATATTCAGATAACAAAGAATTTAATTTCAACCTACCAACTTAAAATTAAACAAAACTATTAACTCACGATCTCGTAAAATGTAGGTAGGTATTAATAAATTACAAGAATGTTCAAGTTTTGGTATCTTCTTCAACCCCTACCTTATTAAAATGATTCTAATTATATTCAACATACACAATTCATTATTATCACATAGGTAAGTAATATTCAAATAGCCTCCAGTATAACTACGAACTATAACTACGACACTTAAATAAAATGTCCTTTAAAACCCAGAAAAAATAATTGAAAATACATAATATTATTATTATTATGTCGTTTATTCATTTTTCTTATTTTTCTTCGAGGAGTACTGCCTTCTGAATCAGGCTCTTGATCCAACCGCCTAATGAGAGCTTCGAGAGATGGTCGTCGAGGGTCTTGGCTATCAGGCCATTGGCCGTCACGACAATCGGCACAATGGTAACCGAGTTCATATTCCACATGTCGCGAACCTCATGTGCTAGGTCGAGATATTTTATTTGTTTCTCTTTCTCAGCTTTCACGAGGTTCTCGTCATGCGGAATGGTAACGTCGATTATCATTACGCGGCGCGCTGATCGGTCTATCACCACTATGTCAGGCTTATTGGCGACAATAGTCCTGTCAGTAATGATAGACTGATCCCAGTACAACGTAACATGGTCTTTCACGAGAACTGCGTCGGGCACATACTTGTAGTACGGTTCCTCTAATTCCACAAGATTAAATTTCAAGGCAAGTTGCTGGTGAATAATCCTGGCTACTTGATTGTGCCTGTTCAAACAGTCGCCGTTAGCCAGACGAGAACAACCAGAAATAATATGTCTGATGGACTCACCTGGAAGGTGGCATGCCCGACACACGTCAACTGTCCCGTGCTTCATAATATATTTCCGGTAGTTGTTCGTCAACATAACTTCGTCCATAATTGCACAGACAAAACCTTCAGTTTCCCCAAAGAGGTCACCAAAACGTAGACAGGACACGGACGCTAGAAAATCTACATCGGGCCCATGAAGAGCCCGGTAGAAGCGCCCGTGAAGCTCCTTGCCCTGCCATTCTTTCGTAAGAAAGAATGGCAGGGCAAGGTCATCAGTAGTAAATACCACAGGTTTGCGCCAGTTCTCTTAAGCCATGGACAACGGGGTGAGTCTCTTGTCCACTGCGACCACATCCCTGTGCATACCCACGTCGGTTTTTAGAAAATATTCTCTGCGGCTGCACACCTCGCGGTTGTGGAGGGACTTCCCATTTAAAAAGCCCCGCACTTCCGCGGGATGTACAGTCTCATCACCGATGAGCGTGGGTGATGCATCCGGTTTTCGGTCAGCAGTGTACGAACTCTTCTATCCAGGGCGTCGAGTTCGGTCTGAGTCCATTTGAGTATGCCGAAAGAGTACATCATAACCGGCATGACCCAACCGTTAAAGGCGCGCACCTTGTTCCCACCTGAAAGAAGGCTATTTAATACCTTCTTTAGGCAATCGAAGAAGCGCTCCCTCAACGCTTCCGACATATCCAAATACTTATAGCTCTCGTATGAGGAAAGGGATCTTAGGTGTATGGAATCCGAGAGCTGAAGTCCCTCAGATCTCATAATCTCCCCTCGCTTCTCATACATGACCGCACATTTGTCCACACCAAATTCCATCCTGATGGCACTACTTAAAGTTTCGGATACTTTTGGTAGCTCCATCATTTGCAATTTGTTGGGGGCAAAGAGTTTTAGATCATCCATGTAAAGTAGGTGAGATATAACCTCACCATCTTTCTTTAACCGGTAGCCCAGCCTTGAATTCTCCAGCAATGTGCTTAGAGGATTCAGGGCTAAACAGAACCAAAGTGGACTCAGACTGTCGCCCTGGAATATTCCCAGTTTAATCCATACAGATTCATCGTTCCCCTGGATCTGTCGACATCCTGGATATCGAAGGACCGTTCTCCATTGCCCCATACATGACTCAAGGAAGGTGCGTAGAGTTGCATCTATCTTGTACAACTCCAGCATCCTCATGAGCCATGAATGTGGCACCGAGTCGTAGGCCTTCTTATAGTCTATCCAACATGTTGACAGATCCTTGCGGGATCGACGGACCCGTTGGCTAATGGCCATGTCGAAGAGGAGTACCGCGTGTCCCATTCCTACATCCATTTTGAGAGGCAGACATAAAATAGTGTTTTTATCAATGTGTATATTAATTTTCGTTCTCAAAATGGATGTAAGAATTTTATAAACCGTCGACAAACACGTGATCGGTCTATAATTCTTGGGCTCCGCGGCGCTACCTGATTTATGGAGCAGGTGAGTAACGCCTGCTGTTAAAAACTGCGGAAGAGACCCAGATTCTAAGGATGACTGGAATTGGGATGGTGAAACAGCTATATAACAGTAGATTACCAATAGCCGCTGCTAAGTATAAAGATCTCACGAACCTCTGTGAAAATGGGACTATACCTAAAAGGTTTCACAAAGAATACAGGGAACTTCCATGTAATTCCGAGCTACGTGAGACTTTAAACGAAACGGACGAAGAGGATGATGAAAATGATATTGAAGATGATTAAATAAATCATCAGAATGGTAATGACTTATTCACTCATTATTTGTCATCTTCTAATCAAACTGATTGAGATTAGACACATAAAGTTGATTAAAGAAGAAAAACAAATCAAAAGAGCAAAGAAGGGAGTGGAGAAAAGGACTTGTAAGGAAAACGACGTTAATTACTACAATCTTAATCTATAATTATTATTTCAGAGATAATCATTATAAAAAGCTTTGTGTTCACTTATAGAAAATAATAAACGATCTCAATTTGATTACGAAAATGTACGTTTTATTTGTATGATTATGTTATTTCATGATTAATTAAGAAAATATAGTAATACTTCTATGTTTTCTTACATGAATATATTTAAAAATTACGTGATCCATTTAATAATTAAGTTTAATTATCAATTAATCCTTTTAGAATACCTTAGCAGGTGATCCTTTAGAACCTAAAAAATATTTCACTTGTCCATTATTTCCTTACTTTGATTAGTTTTGCACAGTAAAGTTGATTTACGCCCTAAGCTAAAATCAGAAGATGAAAATTTTAGGGGGGTAAAGGACATTTATTTTTAAATTTGTGGTCGTAAAGGAATTCTATCTCGATAAATAAAGCATTAGGGTAAATTTGAAATACTGCCCAATAGAGTACTATGAATTCTAAGCACTTTTCCAAAGTTTCATTTAAATAGCTCAAGAAACAAAATAGTTAGATTAAAAATACGTTTTTTGTTTTCGTTTTTTGCTTCTCCTGAAAAGTTGCATTTTGTCCTTTACGACCTTTGAGCCCAGAGGTGTCGATTATGTATAATAAGTATGTATTTACAAACAAAGAAATTATAAATGTAGTATAATATATCAACTATCTAGTGTCCACGACACAAGCTTTGCTTAATGTGGCACTAGGTGGCGCTGTGTGTTAACTAGCCTAATTATTCCACTTTTACACTTAAATTGGGGTGTCCTGTGACACATAGATGCCTCTTCCAGCTGTTTCCACTCATTTCTGTAACACACACAAATACAAACACTAACCCAATAAGAATAGCTAAACTTTATCAGTAACGTGTTTACCTAAACCATTTGGCTGACAACGCGCTGACATGTTTATAAAAACATAAAGATAATGAAACCTAATTATCATTACCTAATGATAATCACAATTAATTTGCCTACGGTATAATACGGTTATTATGAATCATTGCTACGCTCGTGTAAAAGTTTCTATTTACATTCATAGCTGTTATTTACGCCCACAGAATGCGGACGATGATAGTTACAATATTAGGCTTAATCACTTGATTTGAATCCTTTCAAAGACTTGGATCTCTCTGCACGCAAGTGGACGCTGTAGAAAATAACTTTGGGATAACAACAATAAGAGTTTTGGCGGTTGACCATTTACTTTTCTTCTGCTAGAGCGAGCAACACAATATCTGAAACTGAAGACAGTCCATCATTCTCTTGCCCTTATCCCAATTTATTTGGGGTCGGCGCAGCATGTCTTCTTCTTCCATACTCCTCCATTTTTCGTCATCTCATCAGACACTTCTTTTCTTGCCATATCCGTCTTAACACAGTCCATCCATCGTTTCTTTGGTCTTTTAAACTGAAGACAGTCCACCAAGACCAATATTTGTAAGGATTTTTCTTGTACCAAATGGACCAGCTGCATAAGCATTAAACTCAACCTCTTCAACATTACGCCGACATAAGCCATCAGGCTATTGGTCCTGCGCCTGATTTCTGTCAGGTCATGTCAGATTGCTGCTTCTCAGTGTTCCTTATATCGATGATTATTCATAGCCCGGTTTGACCGCCATTACTAGAGATCGGTCACTAGGAAGACAGTAAGTATCACGTATCATCCTTTGGCGTTACCTTTTCGAATGAATTTGGGTTGACGCAGCATGTCTTCTGCTTCCATAGATACTTCTCTACAACATTATTTTTTGTTTACACTAAACCCGAAAAGGGGTCGTTGTCCTCACATTTTGAGCTACTTTTTCTATGGGACGAACCTTGAAATCGCGAAATAAAATCAGCTGTTCCCTACATTTTGACGAGTTATGCGAATATAAATGTAGGGAACAGCTGATTTTTTTTTTGCGATTTCAAGGTTCGTCCCATAGAAAAAGTATAGCAAAGAATTAGACGTCATACGTATATGTCTGCCTAATTTATAGTAACAAAGGGGTTGTCCCTTTGTTACTATAAGTTAGGCGAATCGAAAGAGTTTTCCATGGACCCACCAAATGATCGGCGGTACCATATCAAACGTTAATTGCTATTTGCTACAATAATTAACCAGACTATCCAAACCATTACCATTATTTGCTCCAAATCCTATATATGAATGATTCTGTAAATTTAATTTGGATCTGTCTTTCAAAATGGCAAATTCATCCTACTGGATCATGCATAGCATTGTCTTCACTCCACTACGGATTCTTTACATGTAACTCCATTCTTCAATATCGAGTACAGTTGTGATGAATTAAATAAATCCAAGTAGATAAATCTCTCAAAATGGTAAGGGAAAACATTATGAGGCAACCGGCATGTCCTAGAACCAAAAATTCGAAGACATGTGACATCTACCAATACGCACTGGGCCCGCGTGGTGGGTTATAGCCATGTAATAGGCCTATTTCCATCTGCCACTGGGCACGAATTAAAACTCCGCAGCTGCTACTAAGCAAATTCTGATTGAAACACCCAATAACACTTTGACCAACACGGGAAACAAACCCAGGACTTCACGCCTGATCGAGCTTGCAGCCATTAGACCAACGAGGCACTCAAATATCAGTGTCATTAAACAATGAAGAAATGTGTTGTTTTCTATTTTAGCAAGTTGTCTGAAACAAACCAATATAAAGGATTTGACTCATGGATAACGAGTTCAGATCAGTTTTACAACTGGTGAATTAAGATATCCATGAGATAAGCCCTGATAACATATCTTAGAAATTTTCTGCGGTAACGTAACGTGACGTAGGTTAAAGAAAAGAAAAACATTGCATTAACTGGCATTAGTCGATTATTGTACACAGGTCTAGAAATTAACACGGATATAACGAGTTTTAATTTGAGTGCTGATAAAAAGTTCTGCTAGGAAGATTGGAACCTAGGAGGATTGAAAAATAACCAGTAACAGAAGCTGCTGAAAGTATTTATAAATTCTAAGTAGACGAGATAACTCTTAGAAATAAGTCGTGCTAGTTGTGTTGGGACTTTCGTTCCGGAACTTTTATGTTAAAAAAATTAACGCTTTTTATACGATTAGGCTCTCTTTCTTCTGGAGTTTTTCAGAATATTTATAATAACTGTCCTGTGGTTTCCTGAAGAAGAATAATGTTCATTGCTACTTCCCTAAGTTTGTTAGTTTTCTTAGAAAGGTGACTGCATGAATAGCAAGACCTCTGCCCAGACGCCTGAAAAAAAACCAGATCGTAAGTGCGGCGTGCTGTTCAGACAGTGTATACTAAGTTCTTGGCAAGTTTACAATAACACTGTAGTACGGGCAATACAGTGATCGGTTACTTTCCCTTCAGGGTATCATGTTTCAGTCACTGCGCAGTGTGGCCACTAGCACCCAGAATAACTGTGAGCGCGTTGTTGTGACTAACGAGTAAAGGCCTTCACAAGAACATTATGACGACAAATAATATTAATCTTTGGAAGTCTGAGTAATCTGATATAATATCTGTAACTGTCATCAGGGCGTGCGTCAGCTGTTTGTGACTGTTTAAAAGGAGTACTCCAAATCAACTCCTCAGGGTATGAAACGAAGCCCCAAACAAAAAGGGCTCTGAACAAATCCCAGCTTCCAGTAAGTCGAAAATCATTCAACAGCCAAACTTGGTGAATGTGAGAGCGTGGTGGCGGGGGCGGCGGGACGCGGGGCGTCGCGTCGCGTCAGATTCGCGAGGAGGCTTCCGCGGGCGGGGTCAGCGACCTCGCCCCCCGCGCCGGCGCGCCCGCCAATGTCAGGGCCGGTGCAGCCGCGGTCAGCTGACGTCTGGCGACGCGCGGGGGACGCGGCGCCGGCCCCAAGCTGCAGTCGACTCCCGGCCGTCCTCCGAGACGCACGCTCTCCGGCTCACTCGCGCTATAAATAGGAGCAGGCGGCGGCAGCGCGCGCTACTCCGGCGCCGGGCTGTGCTCACGAGTCAGGTACCTGAAGTAGCGCGCGCGGCCGCCGTCGCCGCAGCATCGCGTCAGCACGCCCAGGAGCCCAGCCGCCGCACGCCCATTGTACTTCATCAGGTGCTCTGGTGATGATGGTTCCAGGCGCTTGTTGGAGTACACTTACCGTGTCGGCGGTAGTCATCGGGCGCATCGGTCGCATCGGTCGCAGCAGTAGTGCGGAGAGGACACGTGGTGCGGAGCACGTGGCTGGCGAGGAGGTGAGTAGCCGTGCCGTGAGGAGACAAAGGCTGCGGTGAGTCACGCGTTAATCACGGCGCCGGTTGTCGACCGCTGCAGGCTGCACTCCCCGCCGCACCCTCGCCTCGCCCCTCCCTCGCACCACCCTCACACCTAAAATCGCACGTACATTTGCATTGGTCATCGAACTCCCCACCGAAAGATATGAACAAAAGCAGCTCAAACTGGTTTTCGCATGTTTTTCGACAGCAGCCGCCAACCGGCGCCGCGCCGTTTTCCTGTACGAATCTTATGGGCCGTGTTCGTTCTGTGTGTTATGACCGATTTTTCAGAGGATGTCGCAAAAAGTGTGTTCAGGACTGAAATTGAACATTTGTTGTAAGAATGTGTTTGCGTAGCTTCTGCGAGGAGTCTCCGTGCCGCTGTGAGGAGCAGGAACTGCTGCTAAGCGATGGATGGTTCACTTGTTTCGTTGTACAATCATTAAACTTAATGTTTGCTAGTCGAATTTCGCGTGACGTCAGATGGACGCGTATATTTTCCACCGACGTCGTCTCTACCAAGGTGATTTCGAAACGTTTATTACTTTACTTTCGAGTGCGAGTCGGCCCCACAGCGATAGGTTTGCAAAAACCGATTCGGTGCAAAATTCGACTGTATGTACCGTTCCATAGAGATCCGATTGCGTGCAGTTTCGCGTAAATATATCTTTGTCAAGATATAATAATGCAAACAGCCAATAAAAATACGAGTCTCGGGTGGATGACTCACAGGAATGCGTCTAATTGTTGAAGTGAACACAAAGAATTTATCGTGTTAGATTTCAAATTAAAGTGAAACGCAATCGAGTTGCTTTAGTACTGTCACTCGTTGATGTCTACTTATTAGATTGCCTACGCAATCCTCGCACGATACTTCTAGAAAATTATCATTTTTATTGTTCTTAGAGCTAACTTGTTACTTATAACTGAAACAACTTAACATGCGCTGTCGCCAGTAGAATATTCGAAAACATAGCCATTTATGGTTAAATTTTAGGGATGCCTTTCAAGATTTGAACTTCATTATGTCTTTATCTGCCCTTCAGACGTTTCACCTTCAAATAAACTCCATTTAATATTCGACACATTTTCGCTTAACTTAAATTGGCATTAATTTCGCAGAGCGTTCTCGAATCTGCCTTCATTTATTCAAGTAAGATTTTTGCTAGGCCTCCAGCCTTGACCAATGGCGACACAGGTAGACGTCACTTATGTCAGTAGCCAGACATGTCTATGTAGTGTCGACGGAGCTAACTAATGACTCAGGCATGCTCTGAAATGATAAGTTTTTCGAACTTGTGCCTCGGAATGAGTCAATGGTTTTGAAGAACTCTAATGTTCGTTGGTATCATTATTGTTGGGTAGTTAGATGATTCTCGGCTTGTTCCTTTTCAATGTATCTTGTTGCTAGGCAACACTTTTCTTAATATCGATGGGTCCTATTTAGCATTTTCGGCGGCCGGGAGGAGATTGAGCCTTCACAAATTTTTACAATGTTTATATTATTATTTTTCCTGTTTATTACTGGTGTGTTGCTATGCAACAGTTTTTAAGTGTTTTTATGTGTCCTTTTCAGCATTTTTAGCGGGCTGTTAGAGAATACAGTTTAGACATTTTATTTGATTATACTTTTCTCATTGGATTTCGTGGAAATTATTTTAATTAGGGAGAAAATGGAAGTCTTATAAGATCTTTGTAGAGGAGCGATCCGATATAATTTTCTTGTTGTTTATTAATATGTTTAGTTTATATTATGTTCTTTGATTATGTATCAGCTCTCTTTATCTCGGCTACGAAAAATCGTACTGTTAGATAAGACGTACTTGCGTATCTAATAAATTCAAGGCTGCATTTTCATTCATAATTATTTCAGCGCCTTTACTAAAAAAACTTAATCCATCATAAATATAATAAGGACGTCTTCATATTTAGTATTTTCAATTCGTTTATGAAATTATGTTATTAAATTGAACTTCGAGCAAAAAACAGACTCATAGGTTCTTTTCATTTCTTTTTGGGTATTCTATTATTACAAAATAATTATATTGCCGCCATTTTGAAGTGTGAATATTTGTGGATATTTCACTATTTAAAATATTCTACTAGGACTAAGTTTTACAAACAGTTTCAAAGCTATATGGCAAACACCAATCGGTTAGCCAACCTGTCTTTCTGCAGCGAGGTCGAAGCTCCAATGATCCTCTATTTGAGAACCACAGTATTTTTTAGTCCTTTTATCCGAAGGACCAAAAAATAGTTAGTCATCACTAACTTATCAATAGCTTATAGCTGGACTAAGGAAAATAGAACTCTTTTGAAAACGTAAAGTTTTCTCTTAACTGTTTTCTTTGAAACTGTTTTTCCGTCACTGGTCTTCTCTGGAAGACCATCGTCAGACAGCATCACCTTTCTGGCATAAATGCTGAAACAGACCTTTTTGACGCAGCCGTGGAGCACACAGCACATGTACCATGTTTTCGTCTCCTTATTTTGTATAATTTTTAAATAAAAAATTTGTTTGTGTAGATACTTTATTAATAACTGACGTCAAATAAATATTTTTTCATTAACAAAACCATTTCTAAGTTCAAAATAGTCTTAAAATTTAAAAACCAAAACATTCTCTCAATTAAAAATGTAAAATTTTATCCTCGCAACAGAAACAGTATCCTTTACAAGCAAATTTCAAATAAAATCATTTCTACTAGTTAGGTCGTACCTATTGCTAATTAGTACTCTTTCCAAGTCACGCTAAGAATTCTTACAAGTTACCAATTCACGCTCTAATAAAACAAAGCTAGGTTTACACTGAGCAACAATATATTTGCCCACATATTGCCCGACAGTTGCGCAACAAACTAGCTTATATTAAAATGCCAACGTTTAATTCCCGAATCTGCTCGCAAATTTTGCATCTATTCTTGAATTAGGTATGCATTTTTTATATTTCCCTTATTCCTACATGGAATAGGCTTTAGAGCTTATTTTACATTAATAGGTAAAAGCGTCAAAGTAGCGTAGTTATGTTTAGAACCAAAAATTACGATCGCCAGCACATTAAGTTACCACAAACTGTAAAATTTCTCCAAATGCTTTTATACCATCAAAATTGAAGCTTAAGTTCAAATTCGAATGAGAAAATTTGACACATTTTGTGATAATTGATGCTCTGCTGGCGACTAAACTTTCTAGATCAAAGACAGATTTAAACTCAACTTGTCTAAGAATTAAGAAACAAATTCTCCTCTGAAAAATTGGTTACTATTCATGCACTGGAAACAACAAAGGTACTGCTACAATTTAGTTAAGTCTTCACAACGAAAGCAAGCGTCTCTACAAATTATACAGACAACTTTTTTGTCGCTAAGTGTGGATGTAGTCGCTAGCTACAAAGTGCAAGGAAACCTAATAAATATTTTCAGAGGTGCTGAAAATTAATTTTAGTTCGGTTCTAATAATTAATAAACTAGGTATCAATATTCTACGAAGTAGTTAGCTTGTTGATTGCTTTACTTGGAAAATATGTTGTGTTAGCAGTTTAATTGAACGCTATAAAGAAAAACCAAGTCATTTCGTTAGATAGTTCTACATGACTGGGCCTTTTAACCACACCTTTTATAAGATAATAAAATAAAATCGTTTGTATAAAGGGTGTAAAACACCTCTTCACAAAGCCGAAAGGAACTTGTTCTCCTCATCATTGCGATAATTTTTTTGTTTTACAAGTCTTTTTGACAAGTTTTTTTTTTAAATAAAAGTGTTTCTTAGTTTTTGTAAGATTTTAACTTTTAACTCCTCCACGACCCCCGTACTATTAAATCCATCCATCAGCATAATGTTTTAAGTGTGTTACATTGAGTTCTACCTTTAAACATGATTTATAACCTCAAAAAAGAAAGTTGTTTCCCAGTAATATTTTTTTGCGTGAAGCTACTTAGTTTGATGTACAGAATGCTTGCTTTGTGATGAGGTGGTTTACACCCTGTATTCTGAAAATAGGTCCCTTATACCTCATATTCATAATTTTTCTCTCAACCTTATCCCAATTAATTTGAGGACGGCACAGAATATCTTATGCTTCCGTACTTCTCTAGTAATCTTCATCTCAACAGACACCTCCTTTCTAGCCATTATTATGATGATAAATGGACTTAAGAGCCCTCTTACAGTCCACTAGCGCCGCCAATCGAAAAAATGTCATAACTCGTAAATAGAATCAAAATACAAAATGTGGTCTATTATTACTGTAGAAAAGGCAATAACGTAATTTTATAACACATTGTCACCACTTGAAATATAGCTGTTTAGCTAAATCGCGCATTTGTAACAAAAACGGCCGTTTATGTTTTGAATGCACGATTTAGCTAAACAGCTATATTTCAAGTGTTGATAAGGTGTTATACAATTATTGCCTTTTCCACAGTAATAATAGAACATATTTTGTATTTTTGATTCTTTTACGAGTTATGACATTTTTTCGATTGGCGGCGCTAGTGGACTGTAAGAGGGCTCTTAACACAGACCATCCATCGTTTCTTTCCCTTATCAACAGTTAAACTGTAATTATTCTTTTTCATTTCAATACAGTGTAGTGTAAGTACCTATACAACATTGCTACAGACATCTTAAACTCAAACTCAAAGCATTTATTTCAATTAGACTATTACGGCACTTTTGAATGTCAAAAATACAAAAAGCAAAGCTACAGTCACAGTCACAAGACATAATAACTTGAGAAAGTACTGTAGTTGCCCATTCCTTAGCGTAGATCTCTCTGGAGAAGAACGGGCAAGAAACACCATGAACACTCTTTTAAAGTACAACATACAGACATTATGTCTCACAGATAGGTACCTCTGGCTTCCAAACTTGGTCTTCATCTTTAATTTATTTCCAGTGTCTAGCTGATCTGAAAAAAAGCCTTTTTAATAACTAATCAGTATGCTTTGTAGGACCCCCAGACCAGACAGTCAAGAATAGGCATCAGTTCACAATGTAAGCAAAAACCGATCCCTAGCAACTGAAAAAATACGTCTAGGTAGACCCCAATCTAGGTTAGACTAATATTAGTCTTTACATAACAAAAACCTAGAATAAAAATTGGACAAAATAGGCAGGTAACTGACTTTATTATTATAGTAGACTTGATGTTCGCTCAAGTAGCTAATTTATTCGTCTAGAGTGTTTCAAAGAAAATATCTATTACTAAGATTTTTAGCTAACAAAATCAATGTACTAAGGTACTGAATAATTTGTATTTTACGTACTAGTATATTATGCTAAAGCACTTTGTGTTGTGATACATAAATTGAGGTTCTTCTAAGAGAATAGACGTCGCTATGGTATCAGACAAAATTAGACTATTCAAAGTAATGCGCTTCTTTGTGTGTTTGCTCGCTTACAAGTGAGCTTGCTATCAAATGCGCGTAGCGTTTGGCAACCCCTGTAAAAAAGATTAAAAGCAAAGAAATTCAATCTGGAAAGATTGAATTTCTTTTTCTTATTTCTGATTGAATTTTTTTTTTGAATTATGTTGCGTACAAAAGGACTGTTTTAAGGAATAAGAAAAAAAAATGGGATACATGTTAAATGTGTTTAGATTATTTATTTGATTATTTTAATTGTACAGCTTATCAATATCCGAAATAATTATATCAGTTTTTCTTTGACATACCTTCCACAACTCAAGTAAGCCTATTTTACCTTCATTTTGTAGCCAGACTCACGCTGTTATAAACACAGGCTGCGCAAGAGTGTGCAAGACGGTCTCTCACACGGCAACGCCATGTAGAGATACGTAGATGCCTAGAAATATTTCTTATCATTTAATTTTTAGCAATGTTCAATTGTTTACCCCACTGATTTAATTTTCGCGTTTGATATGCTTTTATCCATTAAAAACATACAAGACTTGCGAAAGTAGGTTAGTAACAGAACACTGTTTTTTTTTTCTAAAACTTATCTGGATTTAAAAGTGTTTCACAATTTAATTGTAACAAAGCGATAAGCTTTTGTTGTATTTCCGTAAAATACACAAAAACTGTATCAAATAACTACTTGTCAGTAGTTTTTTGGTGTTCATGGGCGCGATTAGTATTCCTCAGTTTTCTATTTCATCAGGAATTTCTCACATTATCCGCTTTCTGTCAGCAGAGCGCTGGTTGTTTTTGGGACAAACCCGCCACATTATTCCCAAATCACTGTAACACCTGAAATCTAAAATCAACAGTGACAACCACCAGAAAAGCACCAAACAATGAAGCTTGACGAAGTTCCACTGAAACAATTTTACTGTCTCGGATCCCACAACGAAATTAATCAGAAAAGTATAGCAGAGAATTGGGAAAACCTTAATTTCCCTTCATATCAGAAAGATGGCTTAGTGTGAAGATTCCACAATCAAACAGACTATCACAATCCACTGCTGAACATCTCTGATGAAAGTCACATCCCTGTCCTTCGCCATCCCCAACGAATATGTCCCAGCCACGACTGTTACAGTTTCCACAGCGCCTTTTCTTCGTAGCAGATTGCACGACTGGTTGGTATACCCGCCTTTAGCAATCTTAGTTGGAACACGTGGCCACCCCGTGTTGCCCTTACCCCACTTCTTTCACCTTAATCATTTCTTACAACTGCTGATAACTGTTGATACGACCTATACCTACCTACCGTTTATCTGTCATTCCCCTGATACGCTCTAATGACGTCATTGGGCACTAGGTTACTCTTCTTTCGTTGGTGGCCGCTAAAAGAATGATAATTGTCTTTGCATTATTTTTTCTTTTTGATCTAAGACTTGTCGTGGGAATATTTTGACAAAAATGATTTTGTAACTTGTGAGTACTTATAATGGTGTTCAGAAATACTTAACTAAGTTTAGAGTATGAATGTGGATGGGTATATGAGTAGAGGAAGACCAAAGAAAGGATGGATGGAGTATATAGCTAAATAATGTTGACAAGAAAAAAGTGTCTGCTGTGATGACGAGTAATAGAGAAGAAGTAGAAGAAGATATGGTCCGCTGACCCCTAATGAATTGGGCAAGACAATGGTGATAGTAAACAAGGTGTTGGTTGGTGGTGGCAGAGGGAAGCGAGTGCATCTGTGTCTGTGCACCCACTGTTGCACTAAAACATCTCCCCAATGGCTATTCGCCACTAAGTTTGTCAGCCAAGGCCGAAATTCAATCTGGTGGTCTATTGCTTCCAAATAAATAGGTACAAAAATGCAATGCTAATGCCAATGCTCTTGACCTCAATCTAGTCCTGAGGACAGAGATAAGGCCGACGATGTAACGAGCAAACCCAAGAGAAGCACTAATAAAATTTAATTCCAAAGGATCATTCCAATGATGCCTCTAAAGCAGTAAACTTAATGTAATAATGTTTTAGGAGACTACAGTCTCCCCAATGTGTTCAAGCTAAAATTAATTACCAAAACGGTATGAACAATTATTTAAGTAAGTAATTGGTGGTGTTGATAGCTCTTTCAAACCTAACTTTTTTTGCACACAAACAATGCAAAAACATGCTACTTAATTAGTTGTTTCGTTGTTTTTAATGTCAAAACAAAGTCTTAGGTATTAATAATACTAGTCATTGGTGTCGATTCTGTTGTGCACAAACTAAACTTAATTTAGGCTATTGCTATCTTTTGAAAGAGACGGACGTAATTTAGAGCTGTCAAATTTAATTCGAACTTATATTTCCATACAAATGAAGGGTGCACGTAAAAACATGTCGACTAAAAACACAGTGAAGCGCAAGGCAAAAACTAGTTTGACATTTCTATCTTAGTGCATAGCTATAGGCGTCCTTTTCTCGCACTGCCTTTTAGTAAAAGATAGCAATAGTCTAAATTAAGTTTAGTTTGTGCACAACAGAATCGACACCATTATATAGTTACTTTGAATAGAACTTAATAAGATTAATAAAGTCTAGTAATGGTCCGAAATAACTTTTTCTACAAGGTATATAGGTAAATGGCTATCCACATTGTGCGAGTACATTATTGGGGCATATATCTACCACTGACTGCCTCGTTGGTCGTTCCTGAGGCCCTACTCCCAAACGTTTCGTCCGTATATTGGGATCTATCCGCGTCTCTCACACGCACTTGTCTGCAGACGTAATGCCTCTGGTTTCGACTCCCAGCCCACGTAGCATGAGCACCGTAGACACGACAGAGAGTCGACAAATCTTTTGTTCATCTGTCATTTTGTCGATTCAATGACAGAATATGAACAAAAGATTTGTCGTGTCTCTCTCGTTTCTCCGGTGGTCATGCTAAGCGGGCAGGTCAAATCAAATCAAATCAAATCAAATCAAATCAAATCAAATCATTTATTTCTTTGCAAATATGGGTAATTGGTACATAGATGTTTTCTTATATAATATAGTCCTCCATATTCTACCGTCTATTCTATTCTGGTCGGCCAAAGTGTTATTCGGTTTTTCCATTAGGAATTTCTCATTAGCAACCACGAACGCAGTCTGGATATGGGGTTTAAACATATCTGTCGAAATGTGTGTACTATAGTAGGAACACGTCTGTCTAACCCTCCGCGGCTTACAGGGATGATATTATATCTACTATGGCGATTACTCTTTAACGGCATATAATATAAATGTCAATAAGTATTCAGGGTCAAACTAAATTAGCCAGCAGGACTAAACGAATGAAGAAATTAACCTCAGCACTCATGCTCGGCAGTAACGCATGGAACCACCAGACTAGTGGTTCCCAAAGTGGTCCGGGTGTATAACTTTGACCCGATGGGGGTCCACTTTGGCGTGAAAAGAAAATGGGGGTTTACAAGTTGTAAGTGTGGGTCTACGAAAATTTATCTGGTTTCTGTTTCAGTTCAGTTTCTGTAACAAAAATGTTGAATTGGCTTTATCTATCAATGTAGTCAGATAATAAGCTACTCATTGATTTATTGATTGATTTTCCGTTGGTGTTGTACTTCGGTGAAAATGGTCATATTGAGAATTGAAAAAAAAATAACATTTCGAAGTTTTAAGATTATATTTTTTGCAAAAAAATATCTTCAGTTAGCTACGGTACTCATGAATCCTAATAAAGCGAAAAAATAAATTACGCTTGCTTTTCTTTTTTGGTCAAAAATGCAACACTGAAACCAGAAAATTTTGAAAGGGAACGTTAGGGAACGGGGAACTACAGTACTTTCACAGTTTTTATGGCTTGTGATGGGGACTGTAGCTACATTTAATTTTCATATTTGTTTCGACAATTCAAAAGTGCCTGTTATTGGCCTACTTGAAATAAATGCTTTGATTTTGATTTTGAACCAGAAAAAAAAAGTTTGAGAACCTCTGCGACTAGACCAAAGATACAGTCTAATTAATTCAGCCTAAAATTACAGACTTCTTCAATTTTATAACTAGGGAGCTCAAGTTCATTTCTCGTTTCGCCAATTCAATGAAAGCTAATTATAGTACAGGGGGCGTATCAACAGAAAAAGGACAGAAAATATCTCCGTCTCACAATAATGATTAATTTTTATTAGTATCATCACGGGCGATAATTTCCCCGTAGGTAAGTACGATAAAACTTACGGTGTTATCGCAGAATGTTAATACGATTAAGTAATTTTTAATTTTGGCTAAGAGATAATAACGGACGGTTTTTACTACGAAAAAAAACCGTTTTTTTTCTTTAAAATGTCAACTTTGAATTAGCAAAGTGTATAATTTCGAAAAAAAATAGTTATTGATCAATGTCTGTCAAAAAATCTAATAAAACAGTTGCTTAGATCCGCATTGATGAGCACTTTTGAGTATTTTCAATTAACAAACCGATCAAAACTATTTTACGGTTTTAAATTCTGAACACAAGTAAGAATGGCGTTTGTAGTCATATCTAGAAACATGTGATTATGACTATTTTTGTCTAGAAATAATAAGTAATTACCAACGATGGTTTAAACGTTGTGAAGTAGGTCAGTTGGGTCAATGTAATTCAATCCATTGACCTAACTGACCTTCCTCAAGTGTCAAGGAATTTCCTATTGAACCAAGTCTATTCATTCATATAATGTACATTTTTATCCAAACTAAAAAAGATCTAAAATATTAAAAATAAAAAAGTACTTACTTAAAAACCAAGACAATATGCCAACTGGATACTTTATAGGCGTCAAAGTGATTACTTTCCGTATCGCTGTTATAAATAAAATAAATAAATAAATATCGCTGGACATTAACACACAGCGCCATCTAGAGCCACACTAAGCAAGGCTTGTGTCGTGGACACCAGATAGTTGATATACTACATATATATTTTTTTTTGTTTGTAAGTACATACTTATTATACATATAAACATCCATGACTCGCAAACAAATGTCCATGCTCATCACACAAACATAAGCTCCTACCGGGATTCGAACCCAGGACCCTATGAATGTAAGGCAGCCTCACTCCCACTACGCCATTTGAGTAAACCAGCTACAACTAGTTATCCGGGAACGAACCTAGAAGATTTATAAAATATGTTTCAATAAACCTAAAACTATAAGCATAAACTAAAACAACGTCTCTACGTACCATAAACCCTTTAGAGAAAGCTGTGGAACAATAATAAAATTGCATTCAATTGTAATATATCATAGTGGCGATCCTATTCTAATTAGGGGCGCACTTTGTAATCCAATGTGTTTTTTTTTTGCATAAAACTGTACCAATTGTTGCGATAAGTGATCTTGTAGAATTTTTAATTCAGATAAGCCTAGCTGCCCAAGCCAGCAATGTCACCCTTTTAAAATCCTTGGTGGGTTTAAAAGCGGAACATTTTATTCCAATTAAAATGGTTATTTCAATGAACGCAGATGATTATAATGAGATTTTGACAAATTAACAAGTATATTTCTAAATGAAAAAAAAAACGTTTAGTTGAATTGTGCTGTTAGGTACAGTTACTACTAAATTATTGCTAATGATTGAAACGGTTTTGAATAACTTATTAACGTCAAGTATTTTCCTTTTCAAAGTTCCGTTTTATTAAAAATAAACTACAGGAAAATAAATAAACCTAAAAATGTGTTACAGAGTACATAATTCGTTAAGTGATTTCAATATAAACACTAAACTACTGAAAATTTGCAGCAATATTAATGACCTAATCATTTTTAGTCAGAATTAGTGCATTGAAATCTGTCTAATATTGTTAATGATAACAAGTTATTCAGACTTGTTTACACGTATTTTATATGAAGGTAGATTTCCTTAAGTAAAACAAGCATTTTAAATCTTGTGTGGTTATGTGTGGTTCTTTCTTCATAATACCATCTCAGACACTAATCTGTATCTATAGTTCTCATGTGAATTGAGCAATGTCTGGACTTTAAAAGAGAAAATGACCTCTGAGTTTGTATGGGCTGTTTCTTCTCAGAGTAGCCAGGTACGGAACACTATAAAAAATGACGTGTAAAACTGTTTGTAAAAACCTACTTGGAAAATAAACACAACTTATCAATTTATCAACTTTTTGCACTTCTAGCTTCCGCCCATGATTTCATCTGCGCAATGTAACTTCATCATCATCATCATCTACAGTCCGACTTCACCCACTGCTGGGTATACACCTCTCTTTGTTTGTGCAAAGCTCCACGCTCTTGCGCCAGCCTCATCCAGGATATTCCCGCAATGGCAACAACGTCGTCTGCCCATGTAACTGACAAAAGAGTTGTTAATCTAAGTTAAAACTTACAAAAGAATTGTTAATCTAAGTTAAAACTTACAAAAGAATTGTTAATCTAAGTTAAAACTTACAAAAGAATTGTTAATCTAAGTTAAAACTTACAAAGGAATTGTTAATCTAAGTTAAAACTTACAAAAGAATTGTTAATCTAAGTTAAAACTTACAAAAAATAATTGTTAATCTAAGTTAAAACTTACAAAAGAATTGTTAATCTAACTTAAAACTAAAAAAATTATTGTTAATCTAAGTTAAAAAAAAATGTGCCCCAAAAAACCAAATTCGTACTTGTACTTAATCTGTTGTTGCGTGATTTAGTAACATCCAACTTGCTCATCATCTGCCTCTAACCTTTTCCCACCTTTGTTGGGGTCGGTTTCCAATCAAACCGGGTCAACTGAATACCAGTATTATACATAGAGCGTCTGCCTATCTGACCACCTCAACCCAGTTTAAGAGTTTAAGTACTGGGTAATACGATACCCCTTGGTAAGACTGGTTGTCGAGACTTTTTGGGCTACTGACTACCTGTAACGACTATCAAAGATCTACAAATGACAGCCGTATCGGCGGCTTAGCGTGCTATCCGGGGCACGGAGAAAACTCGGTATGTTAGGGGTGGTCACCCATCCACAGACCAACCTAGGCAAGCACGGCTTAACCAAAAGATCGACCGGAGCGGGTGTCATTATTTAGCCACGAGCTCCTCAACAATTCATTACAAAACATCTCCACAACAAACAACTGGCCCATTATTGTTTCATTAGTATTTAATACTGGGGGTCTAAAATGGGAAAGCAGCAGAATCATTTTTAATCTGTCTGGCAGTTTGAGTACTATAAGCGACCTACCCTAATGTCCTTTCTTTGGTATTGTTCGTCGTTTCGTTGAGCTCCTTGATTTATAAGTCGAGCTACACGATAACTGACAAATGCTTGCACTGACTGGACAGGTTCACTCAAATCTGTGTGGTTCTTTCTTCAAAAGACCATCTCAGACACTTATCTGCATGGTCCTCATGTGAATTAAGCAAGATTGTCTGGACTTCAAAAGAGACTATGACCTTTGAGTTTGTTTCGGCTGTTTCTTCTCAGAGTAGTCAGGTACGAAACACCGGCCCCCATCTAGTTTTAAAAAAAATGACGTGTAAAAGTGTTTGAGAAAACCTACTTGCTGAATGAATATAATTTATCATTTATCATTAATATGATTCATAAAATTATTCTGCTAAAACGGCCATTTTAGACCCGCTGTACGTTCAAATCTGTATGCAGAACTTCGAATCGAGTTCGATTCCAAATGGAATCAAGTTTTTATTTACACTTTTGATTTATTGGTTTCGATTCGACTAGATAACCATAGGTCAGTTGGTACACGTCATCACCATTCTTCTTTGTAACCTGCTCGGCTAGTTCCGGCGGTAGTTCGCTCTATGAATTACAATTAAACTGCGGTCAAAAATCGCTCTTGTAATAGTCATCGAATCACCGATATTGGAAACTGACTCGTTTATGGTTTAAGACATAACCTATACCACCGTGTTTTAGTTTGGGACATGTTTGAAAGCAGTTTTCTCAAGAGTAGTAGCTGTTTTTAGGGAAACCCTATTACTCAGCCGTCCGTTCGTCTGTCCGTATGACAGTCAGCGAGCTGTTTCTCATGATCTGCAATAGGCAGATAGTTGAAATTTTCACAGAATGTCCTCACATTCTGTGAAAATTTCTCAGTATGAGAACGAATTTAGAGCTATAATTTACCAGGCGGGCCCAGGACGGATTTGAAGTGAAAACTACTTTTTGAGTGAACAAAAATCTTGGACCTCTCGTGACCGTCACGTACGCTTTTCAAAGCACTCGTAGCCGATCCGCATCGGCTACGAGTTTTCATTTCTGTTAGCAGTCCCCAAGGAACCCCGCATTTTTTAAACTTTTCGGACATTTTTCTTAATTTTCTAAGGTTGCACATTAAAATGAAAATACATAGAAAACTATAAACATAACTCATGTTAAATGGACATAGCTTATAAACACAAGATGAACTTAAGTATTAAGCGCAGTACAGCTTGACTGTGAAAGTATAAATAGCCTAACAAGCAACGAAACTTTCTAGAATGTAGTCATTGTATTGAAATAAATATCTGATTAATTGCAATTAATTGTTTCACATTCTTATCAGCTAATGAAACAAACCATTTATTAAGTTCTGTTCTCATTCATTTGCTCCTTATGTGGCAAGAAATTCTTGTTAATTGGGTAAACGTAATGTTTCTTCATTCTTATCCAATTTAATTATGTGAATAATTATTAACTTGTCTCCATTCCATTAAATCCAAATATTGCGAAAACATTATACTTTTTTGGGCCTACTAAAGTTTTGTGAAAGTCAAGAAATCCAATGCTCGGACTTCTATATTGTCATAATCTAGTACAGGAGTCGAAAAGTAGTTATATGTAATATCCGGATACCATTAATTTTTACCGATGTCCCAAAAAATATAATAATGCTTTGTAATAAAACTGGTTATTTTTTTCATTATTTACATTGAGTAGCTACCTACTCGACTCAATGTAAATAATATTTTTTTTAAACGGTTTTATTTAGCTCACCCCGTTTTTATACAACTAAATAGCTCCGTTTCAAAAACTCGTAGAATCTAGCCAGTGTATACGTCATATTCTAAAATATTGTTGCTTAGTACTGATACTGATGTGATGGAAAAAGTAGCCAGTTTTATGACAAAGCATTATGAGTATTTTTTTGGGACATCGGTTAAAATCAAGGTAAGTATATTTGGCAGTCCAAAGTTCGACCTGCGATCTTTCAAACAGATGAATCGCTGATCTTGTAGATTTTAATAGGGGCTTACAGATCTATCCGTAACTAAGGGCGAATTTCATAACAGAAACCCTTAATGCTGAATGCTATCAGCAGATATATACCACTTTTAGGGAACTGTCTGCTATATAATGTTTTTAATTTTATAGTACTCTATCACACACAATACTGTCTTAATTGACCCAAAGGTTGACTGGTAGAGAATGCCATGTGGCATTATGTTCGCCTAAGTACCACTCTTGTACATGAAGTTTAAATAAATAAACATTGTTTTAAATTGATGGTCTGTGGATGGTTATGGTGGGTGGAAGTTGGTCTAATAGTGGTGGTGCATGGGTACAGTCTTTCATGGCGTCCCGATAGTCCTGATAATTAACTTCATGGAAGCAATCATGTACGGTATAAGTTTTGCTTTAGTAATTCAGACCGACAGCTCTTGAACGCCGACAGAAATGGTGATCGCATTCAACGACATTGTTAATACCCGCTTTGAGCATTTCAAAGATACTACAAGTAGAACTCTCATTATTTAGTGTATCTACATCAACATTAAGAATCCTTATTGAATCGTTCCATCGTCAAAATGCTCATAAAAAGTCTCCCAGAAAGCCTTTTCGATTAGAACCTCATTTTGGGACCCCTCGCGTATTCCATCATACAAATCACTTAAACTCTTGACAATATTCGTGTTCCTTAGACGAAGGGGAGCCTAAACCTACTGCTCAATAACTATAAAACCGTCTGTCTGTCTGTCCCTGATTTGGGAACCTATACCTTTTATATTTGTTTGATAGATTTGCGACGAGGGGGCTCGCAAGGGTATGTGAACAGTGCTGAGCCTTCTCAGAGAGTGTGAGTCGATTTCCATGGATGGATGGGTTATTATTTTGCAATGTTGTTTTTTTAGACGTGATTTTAGAAAGAATAAGGTAATACTTACATCCACATAATATCGACTGTAACTACATCGACGCTCACTGTATTGATAACGTTCCATCGACGGGTTATTGAGTCGGACGTACAATAAATCTTACTTATATGTCCAATCTTGGTATGCCTATACAGACTTTGTGCTGATGAGCCATTAGCAGCTAAACAAACTCTGGCCTTCCTCCTGCCCTCAAAGTCTACCTGAATAGCAGAAAACGATTGTCTTGTGACAATCATCTATTGCTTTCTTCTTCTTCTTTATCTTGTGGATAGAGTTTTTATACCACCCTTGCTTGGGTTTACATGCCGTCGAGGAATAGCTCCTAGGCATGCTAGTTTCCCCACGATGTTTGCCATCACCGAAACAAGTGATATTTCTACAATACGCACATGAATACGAAAAATCAGAGGTGTGTGCTTTTAACAGCCATATATTTAGATAATACTATAGACGTCACAGTATAATAATTTAATTTAATGGCACACTTAGCATCGATGGCATTGAGTTTATCCTTCACTTCACCATAATTTAAAAAAATATGACCACTTTAGAATCCTCTGCCAATATTCTCAAAGCACATTATAAAGTTGAGAAACAGCCTCCATTAAATACACGCCTCTCTAAATTCATGGCAAATGGCCCACGATTGCCCATGATTCACCATCGGTTGCTAGGCGACAAGCAACCCAGCAACTGATTGCACAACCGGCATTGAAGAACAGCTGTCGAATTGCGGTCGTTACTGCAAAATTGTTGCGAAATTGATCTTTGGTGTTATGTATGGTCGAAATTGAGCCCAAATGATTAAAAGGTCGTAAAATTGTAGAGGAAATAGTAGTTGCTTTAGTTACAGTTGTTGAATTGACACTTGTGGCGTTCTTGTGTGATACAACCCGAATAGCGTATTTTATTAATTTGACGACCCAAATAGCGTAGTGGTGGCGACGCTGCCTTACAATCTTAGGGTCCTGGGTTCGAATCCCGGTAGGAGCAATGTTTGTGTGATGAGCACGGACATTTGTTTCCGAGTCATGGATGTTTATATATGTATAATAAGTATGTATTTACAAACAAAAAAAGTATATGTGTAGTATATCAACTATCTAGGGTCCACGACACAAGCTTAGCTTAGTGTGGTACTAGGTGGCGCTGTGTGTTAATGTCCAGCGATATTTATTTATTTATTTACAATGGGAAAAGAGTTTTTGAGAATTGTCTTCTAGGTCTGTTAGAAAATGGGATTATTAAAAGTTAATGCGCAGTCTGAGGCAATACTATTATGCCTATAATTCCCAAAGGGTTGGGCAGAGCTGCACTAGACAGTATAGGTACCCACATTTCAGTAGTTATGTTAAAATCCCATGTAATAGGGGGGTACCTATTGCCATGATATGAAATATTCTG
Source organism: Xestia c-nigrum (assembly GCA_916618015.1). Taxonomy (NCBI): domain Eukaryota; kingdom Metazoa; phylum Arthropoda; class Insecta; order Lepidoptera; family Noctuidae; genus Xestia; species Xestia c-nigrum. The sequence goes on along the minus strand of OU745252.1, from coordinate 21,768,908 downwards.
TAAAAAGTATATCTAGTCAACATCTCCTTACTGAATACCCCTGAAAAAACGGCAAAACAAGCTTTGGGCGCATCAATTAATTACAATTTAGAAACAGAAGGTATACAGATATTATTATGCTTTTTTTTCATTTTTCCTTCTATCATTAACATAAAAAAAACAAAAGCATAAATATTAAAAAAGAGTGTCCATGGGCATCGGGAATAACGTCAATATTTTAGGGGCTACATCTTCTATGAATGGAGGAATGGGAAAACTTTGCCACGTTCCTGAAAAAAATGAAACACAGTAATAATACCTCACTATTCCCTGTTACTATGCGGGACTCGTACCCATGACCTCGACATGAAGGCGAGCGCTCCGTCACTGCGCCATTTGGGTCACTTATAACTACAGCCGATAGATTGCTAAAATCTGGGGCCCCAAAGTAGGCCATTACTATGAGCTACGAAATTATTTCCCGTGACTTTACCGAAGATATAATGTGCGTATGATTTAAGAAGCTAGAATATCAACCACATATTCTCTAGCTAAACAAGGTCATGTAAAATTATGTGGTGAAACTTCAATTACATGACAAAAATATGTAAGTTACATTATAGGGTGTAAAACACCCCTTCACGAAGCCGAAAGGCACTAGTTCTCCCTATCATTGCGATAATTTTTTTGTTCTACACCATACCTGGGAACCTTCTAGTTACGGAGATATGGGGGGTCAAAGTTACAACTTTTTGACAAGTTTTTTTTTAAATACAAGTTTTTTTTCTAAGATTTTAACACCTCCACGGCCCCCGTACTATTCAATCCATCCATCAGCACAATGTTTTAAGTGCGTTACATTGAGTTCTACCACAAAACATGATTTATAACCTCAAAAAAAAAGTTGTTTCCCAGCAATAATTTTTGCGTAAAGTTACTTAGTTTGATGTACAGAATGCTTGGTTAACGGCTTTGTGATGAGGTGGTTTACACCCTGTATACAGTCGCGGACTTTAATTAATGAGCCACCTGCCACTATTTGTATTTTATCCGTGTAATAACAAATCGGGTTCAGTCGACATTATTCGTACTCGTGAATGTATTAATATTAATTAAAATTATGAATATTAATCAAGTTATGTTTCTTTTTTTTGTTTATTTAACAAATTTTAACTTTTTTCGTAACATATTCAGACGTAATTGTAATTTTGATTGAATAATAGAAATCAAAATTAACATATTTTGCACTCGGTTGTGCCTCTGTCAGTTATAACGCAAGTTAGGTAACTCATATTTTGCCATAATAGAATATTATAGATAGAAAGAAAGAAAAAGCATTTATTAGCCCGCACAGGACAAATCCCATCAAAATTATAAACATTTAAAATTGACTAATAAAAATTAAACAAATAAAAAAAAATTAAACTCGTCCTGTACGAAGCCAAAAGGCTCCTATCTCAGCATGGTGCGGTAACATTAAAAAAAGTCACAGCGCTGGTATTCTAATAGGGCCAAGGTTGAATAGTAGGGGTCCTATTCAATTTTGACCTTGAGAAGCAAAACGGAAGTCTAGTCTAGACGTTGAACTAATGGGTAATCGACTGGTATGCCATTCATCTGTTTTATTAATTAAAATTAAAGACACGACACGAAGTAACTATATTTCTAAAAGAACACCGGTCAAAGCTCGAACAAATTTTTGTTTTTTTTTTTTTTTTTTTAATCTTTATTTATTTTATGGAGAGTTTGATCAGACATGATCATGCCACCCTCATAGGCCTCACAAGAAACTACAACTAAAACTAATTTCTACGCTTAATAGATAATTGAACTAATTTATAAATAACTTTTGCCTCCTTTGACAGAGGACGGGCCAGAATCAAATTACATATGCCCATTTCCCGCAGATCAATATCAAATTCCAACATAAAGCTGACCCTCTCAACCTCGGTCCGGGCACACTCCGCCAACACATGGAAAACATCTTCCACCACGCCACACTCAGCACAATTTGGTGAGTTGGATTTACGCATCAGAAAAGCAAAATTGTTCAGCGGAATGTGCCCGGACCGAAGTCGTAAGGCAGTCACAACGTCTATTCTAGACAAACCTGACTCTGCGAACCACGGTGATCGCAAGGTAAGGCAAGGTTGTATGGTCTTATACCAGATGCCTTTAGATAATGATCTCTCGTCAAAGTGTTCACTCCAAGTCTCTGTACATTTTTGCTTGACTAAATACAAACAATCTGTAAATAAGGGTAGGCAGGTAAATGGTATTCCATTCAAGCTAGCTTCTCTGGCCAGACGATCAGCCTCTTCATTACCTGTTATGCCTACATGTGAAGGTACCCATTGAATTTTAATTATTTTATCACTAATCCCAAGTTTGCGGAGCGACTGCAAAATATTATAGGCTATCGGTGTGCCTCGAAAATTCGAGGTGCATCGAGCCAAATGGAGAATAGCACTCTTGGAATCTGTCAAAATAACATATTTCCCAGCCTTAAATGAATCAATGTAGGAAATTGCCTCTGCAATGGCTATCAACTCCGTATACATAATAGAGATTTTTGCTTTGATCATCAATTGGATGGAGCTCTTAGTTTGAGGATCATAGAATGCCAAACCACTACTGCCATCTTCGTTTTTCGATCCATCGGTGTATATTTTATAAAAATGTGAATAAGAATTCATCAAAAATTCATTACAAATCTGTTGTAATTCGCACGGTTTATACTGGTGTTTCGGCTTACAAATGGTCTTAATATTCGGTTCCAGTACTCCAGACAGATCTATACCACTAACCCATAAGTCCAACGAAAACATTTCTAATTGTTTTGTTGAATAAACTAAAGTATTTTTAAAGGTATCGTGAATCGAAACTAAAAGGGGTTTTTTCTTATTCCTCCAATACCAATTACGGCAATAATCACTCAGCTTCTCTAAGATGTTAATAATTTCATTACCAGAAAAGGACTTGCATCTAAACCAAAACTTGCCCGCAAGATAATACCTACGCGTGCTCAGTGGCTGAAGAACGAGTTCGCATTCCATCACGTGTATTGCGGTGCTTTTAATAAATCCTCCGATAATACGCATGCATTGGTTTTGTATTTTGTCCAACTTGCCCAAGTGTGTTTTACAACTACTGTCATACAACGCGCTAGCGTAATCTATCCTACTCCGAAACATAGCTATATAAATCCGTCTCAAAACCATTGGATGTATTCCCCAACCCGCGCCGGTAACGGCTTTAAAAATATTTAATAATTTTTGACATTTACCTCTCAATTCATTTATGTGCTTTGCCCATCGCAAGGATCTGTCCAACCATAGACCTAGATATTTAATGTTATCTACCACTTCCAAGGTCATTCCGTTTATAGCTACATCCACAAATTCGCTCCGGAAGCCTCTTTTAAAAACACATATTTTGCTCTTTGTTGGTGAAATATCTAATCCAATTTTAGAAAGCAGCTCAACGAATTTATTTAGGCCTAACTGTAACTGCTTGCTTCCTTCCCGCACATTATCACAATTTATGTATATTGCAAAGTCGTCCGCGTATTGTGAAATTAAGACATTATTGATACTCTTGCAAATCTTTATAGTCGCTAAATTAAAAAGCAGCGGGGAAAAAGGGTCACCTTGAGCCAAGCCGCGATACGCATATCTGCCAAATGAATCCGAGTCTACCTGCATTCTTAAATATCTGTTTTTTAAAAAATTCCACAAGTACCTACACATCAAGGAACTAACTCCTAATTGTTGCATAATACATATTAAACTTTTTACATCTACGTTATTGTATGCATTGTCGATATCAATGAAGGCGGCTATAGTCATTTGATTATGAGAAAAACCGGTTTGAATTGATAACACCAAGTTTGAAAGATTGTCTAAAGTGGAATGATGTTTTCTAAAGCCAGATGTTTTGTAAGATATAAAGTTATTTCTCTCAATGTGCCACTCTAGACGTTTTATTAAAATATTATGAAAAGTTTTGCAAATGCACGATATCATTGATATTGGACGCAGGTATCCAGATGAGTGAGGATCACGACCTGGTTTCGGGATCGGAATAATAGTGATATCTCGCCACTGTGTAGGTACAAAACTTACTGCGTAGAACAAATTATACAATTTTAATAAAATGATTTTTCCATTGTTAGGTAGATTGTTGCTATGTTCAAACAATTTACAAATGTGTCATATGATTTTTGGGGGTCATCTTCATAGAACTTAAAATCTTTAAACAGAACTTCTAATAAATCACAATAGGATATCCAGTCTGCTTTCCGGTAGTTACGTCGCGAATTGATGAAATCCGGATTCCCTTCCAAATGTGTAAAAACCTTAATAATAAGATGGTCGCTGCCCAAGCTTTCATTTGTAGTGACCCAGTTCAGCCTTATCGCGATATCAAAAGTAGCTAACGTTACATCAGGTGACGATGATTGGAGCTGATTGTTTACTAATTTTATGCGTGTGGAACTTTTACTATCATTCAAGATAACAAAATTACTTTCCAATAGGGCATCGTACATTTGGGAACCTCGCGAGTCCGTTTTGTAGGACCAATTCGAATGGTGAGCGTTAAAATCACCTAAAATAATAGCTTTTTGCCCGACGCTGTTAAATAGGTTTTCCCAGTCTGATTGATTGGTACGAACTGACGGTGCACAGTAAACGGAGAATACATATTCAATAAACTCACAGTTGTTAATTTTGACCACTAATATTTCAATATCTGGATTACTATTCCTAAAAATATGTAAACAAGCATCTACAGATCTATGGATCAGTAGTGCTACACCACCATACGAATCACACCTATCCTTACGATATATTCTATAGCCATTTATCTTAAAATCACTATCAGGTTCCAACCACGTTTCGCTCAATGCTGCGATGTGAATTTTTTCTTGACATAATATTTGTTGTAATGCTAATGACTTGGGGCGAACACTTTGTGCATTCCACTGAACAATATTAAGTTTTATGGGATTATTATTCATTATAACCGAAATAATCTAATATTAGCTTCAATATTGGCCAGTTCGAAATGTTTTCTACTACTACTAATATTACCCATTGAACACAGCATTTTAAACAACCCTGGATCCTTTGCTGTATTGTTCCTCCTTTTAAAAACAAAATCTCCTTTAGTCTACTTATAAGCTCACTAAATTGTACTTCTCTCGTCTTATTCTCCTCTTCATTTAAAACATCTTCTCCATCCATTGCATCGACTTGAACCGGTTGCACCGACATCTCCTCTTCAACAGGTTTCTTCGATTGGTTTTGTTTCTGAGGCTTTGACGTCTCTTTCTTAGCCCTCTCATGATAACTGTCCATCCACGTCGCCTGTGTTGTTGTTTCTGTGCCAGGTTGTTGTACACATGCCGAAAAAGACAATTTCCCTGTCTGTGCAGCCGCCACCTCCTTTGATGTTACTGTAATGACCTGTTCAACTGGTTTTATATCCCTAACTGGGACATAAATTGTTAATGCGCGTCGGTATGTGCAATTAAATTCAGCCATTATCTCCCTCAACCTCTTCTCCTTTAAGTATGCCGGACAAGATCGCATTAAAGCCATATGCTGACCTTTACAGTTGGTGCATTTAAATGAAGTGGTGTCACAGTTATCGTGCTTCCCGCTACATTTTGGGCAAACGATGTTAGTCGACGAACATCTTTTTGCCGTATGTCCCAGCTTCCAGCAACGTGAGCATTGGGTCACTGGAAATATGTACTGCTCAACTGGTATACGTAACCCATCTACGTATATATATACGCTGGACGAAATGAGCCCTTGAAGCACAGGCGTACAGACTCACTGGGTTTCCAACCTTCACCCGCTTCGTTTCTGCGCATGAGTCTAAGGACTGACACAAGTTGTGCAGGTTCCGCACATTCAATACGCTCCAACATTTCTTTTTCGGTCAGATCTATGTCCACGTCTCTAATAACACCATAAGACAGATTAACTTCCATAGCCTTTTGAACTCTCCAACCTCTGTCAATTACCTCCTTGCACTTTTCAAGTAACACCACATTTTCCTCATTTCTCACAACGACTCGGATTTTGTAAGGATTAATATACTTTATCTTGTCAATGTTAAGGATGCCTTCTTTTTTAAAAAATTTGGCCAGTGCGAACTGTTTCGGCATTTTTTCATTGGATGACATGTAAAATTCAATTTTATCCTCTTTATGCTTCTTGCCTTTGTTTCCGCCAACCTCCGTCCACCCCTCCTCATCTTCAACGTGTCGGTCTCTCTTACTTGGTCTTCGCTCTTCATAACTTTCGCACGGTTCCTGTAAATTCTCCAGTAAGTATTGTTCCTCTTCCTTCATTTCTTGCTCAAAGAAAACGCCCGGTTCACTCATTACTTCGACTGTATTGGTTATCTCCTGTTCGGTAGTAATCTCATCCATTATTGTTGTCGCGCCGACCGGTGACCGCAGGTAAAACCTATCGGTACACGCGGACGGCCGCCGCTCGCCGCCGTGTCGAGCTTTGCGCAGTGAACGACTCGACGTAAACAAACTAATTAGCTAATGTACGCGATCACCTCGTCCGAATGCCGTAACGAGACTGAAATTTTTGTTGATATTTTATTTTAGCGTCTGCCCATGAAAATTATATAAAAGTATAGAGTTTGAATTCCTGAAGAGTTTTGTCTTCAGTCATATTTTTCTAGGAAGTCAGGATTTAAAGATATTACAGTTTGAAGTTTTAGAGGTTATATCTTGTTAACAACAGACTATTCGAAAAATAAATCTAAAAATACCTTAACTCACTTTAAATACATTAATATAAATGCATTTATTTACAACTAGCTGCGCCACGCGAAGTTTAGAAGAATATAAATGGGAGAATAGTTTAAGGACTCCGTATTTAGAATATTAAGTCCAACAGACGTCCGTAGGTCTGCCACATGGCTCACATGGTCACACGAGACATAATTAGGTACTTACCTACTTAAATAAATGATCAGAAGAATATTAATTATTTAATTACCTTAGTCAACTATCTATAGGGCAGTTAGTTAGAGATATATTTTGATAAATAAGTCGCCAACCCGCCTTGAGCAAGCGTGGAGATCAATGTTCGTGCCTTCTCTGTTGAGAAAAGGCCTTTGCCCTGCAGTGGGACAGTAATAGGCTGGTATTATTATTATTATTTTTCATGGTGAATACTAAACATACTTTTAAAATCAATTCTGTGAAAGTAGAGAGAAAATGGGATATGTGTTGTGCTTAGTCATTTAAAAAATAAAACAATTCTGTTAAAACCATAAAGTAATTTATTCTGTCAATTCTTATTATTGGCTACCCTAGCTCTAAATCACAGCCTGCATTCGATTCTTCATTAATCTGATCAGGTTTTTGACGGTGCCTTGAGGAATTCTGTCCCACCCGTCTGTTAACGCGGCCTTCAATGCTTTTATTAATCAATCATTTCATTTTCAGGCATCTTAAGGCCTATAGATAAGATACACAACATTACATTACAACTTAGAAATATACTAATACATAATTATAAAATATAACTTATAAACTATGAACACATGAAGTGACGGCGTCGTGTCACGTAGCCTGCCGCGAAAACGTCGGTAGACAACAACCTTCGGCCAAAACTCTTCCTTGAGAAACTTGTCGAGAAATTGTGTCGGAACTCGCAAACGACTTGAAGTTGGTGTTGTGACGCGACTCCAACTTCTCGACCCTCAAGGTCCAGCTGGTCTTCATCTTCATGTACTCTACGACCTACTCAACTTTCGTGGAGTGATGCAGTCGGGACACATAAAGCAACGTCGTAGTTGGTATTGCTGGACGCAGCAGCATATTTTATACTGACAGTCCAGTACCGCATTGATTGCGACAAGTAGGCTTTTTCTTCTTCTTCTGAACTAAGGTGAAGCCGCCCTCATCACACTTCTGCTTGGCTGGACAGCGCTGTACCGGATTCCTCGGAAGGGTATCACAGCGACGGTTCTACTTTCCCCCTTTCTGCTGCTTAGGTTGTTTTGCAGCTGAATCGTTTTATGGTTGAAGCTCTCTTGAGCTCGTCCCATAAGCGTTCGATATCAGTCCACATCTGGACTCGACCAGTCCATCGCCCGTAGGTATGTATATTCACTTCATTCAGGAACTTTCCAATGATACGCGCCGTGTGACATTTTCGGCCCATTCAGGCGCGAAAACAAGCGTGGTTTTTTCCTCTAAAGAGATACCAGCCCATTATACTACGTACAATACAATACACACTTTATTATTATTCTATGTACCTATTATGAAAAGACAATTCGTGACATAATACAATGATGTATGTGATGGAAGGACATAACTCTATTTAAGGCTTTTCACGGCCGATAAGGCCTCAAATGAAGATGCGGATTTCAACAAGTATGCAAACTATACGTAGAAAACATCGTTTTTGAGGCCAAACGCCCTTCTATCTAAGTGTATCTGGTGGCTACGGGTGACTTATACAGAATTTCTTGCTGAATTCGAATCAATGTTTAACTGAGTTTTGGCAAAAATGTTAGTTACGGCCTTTCACCGTATGACGGTACAGCGCATGTCATTAAGCAGGTTGACAAATAAAATGTCATGTTTTTTTTTTGTTGGTGATGACATTAAAGGTGGACACACACTTATCAATACTAAAATAAAAAAAAGCATGAAATATTTTATTCTCATACGTATGACGTCATTTATTCGTACGATTCGACGCGGATAAGTGTGCTAGGTTTTATAATATTTCATACAAGTTATTCTAAAATTCGATTCTTTCGGCGCGGTCGATTGTTTCGACGCGGATAAGTGTGCGTTCACCTTAAAAGTATATCTTAGCCAAAAGCCATGAAGTCAATCCAGGAAGAAAAAAAGTAAGTCATGATTATTTTTCTCATTCATCATTATTCTAGTCAATTGAGCTCATAATAACGAGGAATTTTTTTAAAGACTTCGTTAGACCTTAAGTTTGATTTGATAAATCTTAGTAAATTATTTCGTAAGCATCTATCACGGTGACATACGTAGACGCTCAATAATTTCATTAACAATTGATTCGCCCGGGTTCTTTGATTTACAGTTCTATGACATCGCGATTCGCGAATATCAGTTGATATAAAGATATTTTCAGATAGATTGTATTCAGATTCATGTTACTCAACAAACTGTTTCAGCTGAATAGTCGGGCGATGGTAAAGTTGATTCATAAGGGTGAAAATAGAATGGCAACAATAAAATAATAGCTAGAGATCACTGAAATTAATCTACTTGTGAGGATTTCTAAGATTGTTAAAGTTCTGCTACCTACGCTACGTTAGATTAAATCTTTCAAAAATAGAGCAGTGGTTCCCAATCTATGGTCCAAGGACCACCACTGGTCCGCAAGAGCTTCGAATATTGTCCGCGACAGGTCAAAATGTTATTCGTACTTTTCAACATGCACGGATACAAGCTCATCCCAACGTATTTGGAAAACTATCAGAAGCGAGTAAAAGTTTTTGAGTTTCCTGCGCTCGCTTTGGCAAGATTCATGGGCATTTTTGCAAAAATCTATTAACTTACTCCTATTTCTGTGTGAATTATTAATACATTTTTCGAGCTCATATCGATCTTACATCTTTCTCTTTCTATAGGTTCTCATCACATTTGCATATTTTCGCGTTAAAGATTCACCCCCCAAGATTTATAATCCTGTCAATGTCCATGTTTATCTAGGACCCTACTACCAATAAAGACACCAAAGTGGTCCCTGGTCCAAGAAACGTTGGGAACCACTGATCTAGAGCAACTTGTAGAGCGAACAAAATAGACCCTATTTGTGTTTTTTTTTAGAACTTCCAGGGCAGTGCTAAGTTTTATGTTGATACACACATCGGTCGCGATTGTAAGACGTATGTAGTTACAGAATTATAATCATCAAAATCATCAATACAACTCAAAGTTTATAAAAGTCGAAGAAGGACTTTGACCGTGAAAAATTCGTTCGTTGACTCTTATGAACTTGGAGGGTTATATTGATGATTTTGATGATTATAATTCTGTAACTTAATATGTTTTACAGCCGCGACCGATACGTTTATCAACATTCAATTTAGCACTACCCTGCAAATTGCAAAAAACGTAAGAAAATTAAAATTCGCGGGCCATCTTGGAGCATCCCCCTTAACGAATCCAAAAGGCACTTGTTCTCCCATTCATTGCGATCATTTTATCGTTCTCCACCATACCTGGGACCGTACTTTCCAGTTACGGAGATATTGGGGGTCAAAGTTCCAAAACCTTTCGACAAGTTTTTTTTAAATACATATTGATATTGTAAGATTTTTACTTTAGACACCTCCACAACCCTCATACTATTCAATCTACCCATCAGCATAATGTTTTGAGTTCGTTACGTTGAGTTCTAACACTAAACATGATTTTTCACCCCTTTTTGCGTAAAGTTACACAGTTTGATGTACAGAATGCTTGGTTGACGGCTACGTGATGAGGTTGTTTACACCCTGTATACATAATAGGGAAATGTATACAAAGAGATGGGTATACGAAACTAATAATTATACGTGGAACACTCCAAGTTACATTAACATTTCCCATTTCTCCCACTCTTGTTTATTTGTCTCAAATTACTTGGTATAGATATAAGGTATTTTTCCAAACATAATTAGATAGATATTCGTAACACACCTACTAGTGTTTACAGACCTTCTAGAAAATACATTGACGAAATTATTTTGGCGTCATTTATCAATCTTTTCACGTACACAATATAGTATCCATTAATTAGTCTGTTTCTAGTAATTAAGACGGAAATAAGATAAATTAATGAAAATGTACAGTGCTTATTGATTTCTGAGAAATATTTGGTGTATAATCATTTGGAGGATTATGATGCTATTATTAATTAATGTTATTGTTGCAAAATTCCACTTACAAATACGCATGACGCCAGTATCAAAACATTACAAATCTATTTAGTCCGTCAGTTAGATTATTCGAAAAAATGGACACGTAAAATGGTTTTGTAAATCAATGAATATTGACAAAGATTAAACGCATCAAAACTCGGTAGTGGAGACCCGTGACGTAAGAACTAGCTAAAACTTATACCTAGGCGTGACGTATTGGGAATTTTGAAAGCGTCGTATCTTTGTCAATTTTGATTTACGTTTCAAAAGCAATAATCTATACTTATAAAATACATATTATAAAGCAGAAGAGTTTGTTTGTTTGTTTGGTTGAACGCCCTAATCTCAGGAACTACTGGTTCAAATTGAAAAATTATTTTTGGGTTGAATATTCCAAATATCGAGGAAGATTTTAGGCTATATAACATCACGCTAAGACTATTAGGAGCGAAGCAGGAATGAAAAATGTTGCACAAACGGGGTTTTTTTTTCCTTTCTTTTTTCTCTCTTATGTGACACAGATAAAGTTCGTTCGCGGGTCAGCTAGTATCAAATATTTTTAAATAATCTTCCTGACGGATTTATTCGATTTTTTTGTCGTCTACCCCATTCACAATGGAAGGGTCATCAATAATCATTTTCCTGGCCTTATACCATTCTACTTGGGGTTGGCGCAACACTTCTACTTCGTTCTCCCTGATAGACGTCAAAGAATCATCATCAGTACTCCTTCCTCTTTCATATCATTCCTCACCCAATCCACTCATCTTTTCTTTGGCCTCCTTCTACCTCTCCATCTATCAACAATTTGCCTGTATACATTTTTCGAATTCAATTCTATATTAGCCGTCTTTGTATGATCATTATGATACTAAGATGACATTGTGGTGTGGTGTGTGGAGGAGTTAGTGGCTAAAAAATATCAGCCACTCGGGTCGATCTTTAGGTTAAGCTATGCTTGCCTAGGTTGGTCTGTGGATGGGTGACCACCCTTACATACCGAGTTTTCTCCGTGCCTCGGAAAGCACGTTAAGCCGTTGGTCCCGGCTCTCATTTGTCCATCTTTGACATTCGTTACAGGTGCCCCAAAAGTCTGACACCAGTCTTACCAAGTGGTATCGTATTTCCCAGTATTAACTTGGTAGTGGAGGTCAGATAGGCAGTCGCTCCATGTAAATACAGGTATTCAGCTGCATCCGGTTAGACTGGAAGCCGACCCCAGCATAGTTGGGAAAAGGCTAAGCAGTTGATGATGGTACTAAGATGTCCACGGGCTTAGATTATATGACAAAATAAAACGAATTTGTCCGCCTGTTTGATTATCAAAATTGACTTAGATAAGACGTGTTGACGCTCGGGTTTGTGTGGAGCAGGTTCGCTGGCGGGATGTTGACTGGAGAGTGCAGGAGGAGCAAATTATAACGCTGGTGTAGAGGTTTCTTCTATTTATTTCCTTGTTTTTTCTTCTTAACACTGCTGGATTCGGAATGATCCACCACAGAAAATGGCCTTCTTTTAAAGGCACCTTTGACCAATCAAAGCCATTCAATTTTGCACACGGCACTAAGGCTCCGCCCCTCGACCAATCAGAGAGGAGGTGGGTTTTTGTATGGGAAACTTAAACTTTCAAATTTCTGCGGTAAATCACCCCTTACAATATTTTCTTATGTATCTACTATTAGGACGGACTTATTTTATTTATATACACAACAATCAGTCTTAAAATGCTCAATTTACACCTTAAAATAATTAAAATACTGAAACGGTTCTCATTACGGTAAAGTGTTCTAGTACTTAAGCTTACGAAGTAATATAGTACAAGTAGCGCCTCTAGTGGCAGGAATGCACAACACTTATGATACAAAACTAACAAGATAATAACAGATTAAAACAATTAAACTAGTTAGAATATCAAAACCAATTAGAATATTAAACTGATTAGAATATTAAAAAACAGCTAACTAGAATTTACGTATCGTCGCTAACATTCTCCCCCACGGTGCGTAGCACTTCATCCTCTGGAGGCGACGATGCCGCAGGAACCAGCACGATGACCCGTCGAGTTGGGCGGCGAAGTATTCCTCCCGATGTCCGCACGTCCAGCACTCTGGTTCTTCCGTCTGGTCCAGGATATGTCTTGACAACTTCTCCGCGGGGCCATGAATTTCGTGGCAATGTGGCGTCCACTATTAGCACGATGTCTCCTTCTCTTGGGTCTTTGGTTTCTTTGCCCTCAAGTTTTCTTGGCATTAAGAGTGGTAGGTACTCTTTGATCCATCTCTTCCAGAAGTGGTCTGCCAGTCTCTGGGTGGTTCTCCAGTTCGCCTTCCCGATTAGCTCTGTGTCGTCGAATTCTCCCGGCGCCATCGCTCCGCACGATCTCCCTAGTAGGAAGTGGTTCGGTGTCAGACCCTCTTCGTCTTCTGGGTCCATGCTGACCGAGGTGAGAGGTCTGGAGTTGACGATGTGTTCGACTTCGGTCATTAGTGTATAGAGCACTTCTTCGGGTGGGCTTCGTTCGTTGAGGACCACTGCCAACGCCGTCTTGACTGTTCGCACAAGTCTCTCCCAGGCGCCTCCCATGTTCGGAGTACCTGGAGGAATAAACTTCCACTTGATGCCCTTCTCTTGTGCGGCCTCTTCCAGTTCCCTCTTCGCTCCAACAAAGTTTGTCCCGTTATCGCTGAATATGGTTCTTGGGGTCCCTCTTCTGGCTGCCATTCGTCGAAGTGCCATAATCATCGAGCTAGTGCTAAGAGAGGGCACTAACTCTAGATGTACGGCTCTAGTAGTGAGACAGGTAAATAATGCCCCCCAGCGTTTCTCAGTCCTTCTCCCGATGGTGATTTGCATCGGCCCGAAGTAGTCTACGGCCGCGCAAGAGAACGGGAACTGATGATGCTGTAGTCTCTCGCTCGGTAGGTCTCCCGTCGGGGGTATCACTGGTAAGCTCTTCTTTGTCTTGCACCATTGACAGCTGTGCGCGACTGCTTTCAGAGTAGCTCTTAAGCCCAGGATCCAATACTTTTGTCGAATCTCGTTCATTACTGTAGCAATATTTCCATGAAGGAACTTCTTGTGGTAATGTTGTATGATGAGACGCGTTATCTTCTGCTTTCCATCTAGGATGATGGGATTCATCTTCCTTTCATTTATGTCGTGGAACTTCATCGTCCTGCTTCTTAGCTTGATGATTTCGTCGTCTCCTATGTAGACGTCGATCTTCTTAAGCCGACTTAAGCTTCCCAAGGGTTTTTCTGTCTTCAAATTCTTTATATCTGACGCGAAACTATCGTTCTGGCTAATCTTCATCAATATCTCTTCAGCCTTCTTTAGGTGATCTTCTTCCAGGGGTAGGTACTGCCGCTTGTTTTTGTCTCTGTTGGCTGATTGGTTTGAGTTTCGTGTGTCTTTCTTCTGGGTTTTCCTTTGAGGTTTCCAGGACTCATCCCTCTGGCGCGTAGCATTAGTGGTTGCTTTACGGCTCTTCAATAATTGGGATGTGAAGGCAACCACTCTGGCCGTGGTTCGTAGTAGTCGCTCCCAGCTTGAGAACCTCTCTGGATTCAGAAGGGCATCTTCTGCAGCCTTTATTGCCATCACCTTTTGCTTGTTCTTCTCTTCTGGCATGATACCTTCTGGTTTGAAGTCGTGAAACGGCCACTCTTCTTCTGGTTGACGAAGAAATGACGGGCCTTTGAACCACCTGGCGTTGTGGTCGAACTCGATGGGGGTTCCCCTTGTGGCGTCGTCTGCTGGGTTTTCTTTAGTTGGTACCCATCTCCAGTCTTCTGGCTTGGACTTCTCTTCGATTTCTGCCAGTCGATTGGCCACGAAAGTCTTGAACTTCCTTGGTTCCGCCTTTATCCACTGCAGTACTGTGCTAGAGTCGGTCCAGTAGATCTTCTTTGATATTTCGAGCTCTGACTCTTCTTCGACCGTGGCAGCTAGTCTGCTGCCGAGCAATGCAGCTTGTAGCTCTAATCTCGGAATTGATACTGGTTTTGTTGGTGTCACTCTTGCTTTGCCGGCGATCATGGAGATATGGACTTTTCCTTCAGGGTCGACTGTCCTCCAGTAGACTACTGCTGCGTAAGCTTCTTCACTTGCGTCGGTAAATGTGTGCAGCTGTCCTTTTCTGCCGCGGGGTGAGACGCACCTTGGAATCTTCAATCTTGCTAGCGCTGATACTTCTTTTAAATAGTTCATCCAGGTTTCTTTTTGTGGTTCGTTAATTACTTCGTCCCAGTCTATCTTCGTTCGCCAAATGTCTTGAATTAACTTCTTTCCTTGTATTAAGACTGGTGTTGCAAAACCCATTGGATCGAAGGTAGACATCACAGCGCTCGTGACCTCTCTCTTCGTTGGAGTTCTTCTACCATCTTGGAGGTCTTCTGATGTATTGCGCAGCCCGACGTTGAAGGCTAGTGTATCTTCTTTTACCAGCCATCTCAACCCCAGAGTCTTTTCTTCCTTCGTCAGTTGCAAGGAATCTTCTTTATTGGTGTCTTCTACTTCTGATAGTACCCCCGAATTGTTACTAGCCCAACCCTTCAGATGAAAGTTCGCTCTTGCGTGAATATCTTTAACTTCTTTTGATATCTTCTTTGCTTCGGCTGTGGACGCGAAGCTCTGGAGATAGTCATCCATGTAATGGTTTCTATTGATTGCTTTCACTGCTTCGGGATGAGTCTTCTTGAATTCTTCTGCGTTCTTGTTCATCACATATATTGCCGTTGCTGGTGATGACGCTGCTCCAAAGATGATTGACGACATTCTATACTCTTGGGGCTTGCCTGTTCTTCGGCTTCCGCGCCACAGGAACCTGAGACTGTCTCGGTCATCTTCTCTGACCTTGACTCGAAGAAACATGTCCTGGATGTCAGCCATGACAGCCACAGGTCCTTCTCTGAAGCGTAGTAGCACCCCAAATAGTGATTGCAATAGATCGGGGCCTGAGAGCAAGGCGTCGTTGAGGCTCTTCCCTTCGAACTTGGCAGCTGCGTCGAACACTATTCTCAGCTTCTTCTTAATTGGATGCACGACGGCGAAGTGGGGTAAGTAGAATAATCTTCCTTTGTTTGAAGTTTCCGGAGCTTTCTCCGCGTATCCTTTTTCGATTAGACTCTGGATTTGCTTCTCGTAGTACTCTTTAGCTTCTTGATCTTGATCTAATTTCTTTTCGATGTTGACTAGGCGTCGAATTGCTTGATTGTAGTTGTTGGGTAGGGTTTCGTCTTCTTTCTTCCACAGGAGGCCTGTTTCATATTGACCGCTTGATAGTTTCTTCGTTGTTTTCTCGAGGGTTTCTAGTGCTCTTCTATCGCTGTCATTGGTTGGTGAGCGATTTTGAATCCCAAGAGATTCTAACTGGAAGTGTTCTCGGACGATTTCTTCTACGCTTTCTTCGTCAGAGGTCGATCTGCCATAGTGGGTGAAGTTTACTAAGGCAGTCGCCCCTGTTTCGCATCCGTGTAGCACCCACCCTAGG